>JZKD02S0356112.1:1248879-1287850 GCA_000966675.3 Picea glauca | reverse complement strand
ACTCCTTTAGCAATTCTCCATAATCAGCCTTTTGTTTTTCAATCAAATGTGAAGCTAAGTTGACATATTTAGGATCCTGTTCACTGGCTACATTATACTGCAAAACTTCTGAATCGTTTTCCCCATTTTCCAATTTGACAACACATCATTATTATCAAAAAGCCTTTCCAAAGGGACCAAACCTTTAGGAATTCTGTTGGTAGACAATTGGACTATTTCATGTGTTGCGATTTTGCTTCTGAATTTTGGCTTCTCAATTTCATCGTCATGTTCATTCTCATGATCAATTTGCAAGTCTGCAAACTCATCTATTACTGCAAGAAATCTAGTGAGTTCACCATCGTCTTCAAAAACCTTCCAAAATTTTACATTATCAGGGAGGGATGGCCTGTATTTAACTTAAATTTTGTAATTCAATTTATGAGGCAGAGGAGGTATGAAAGAATAGGCCAACACAACTATTGAATCAGCTAATTCATTCATTGCTCTAGGTACATATGAAATTTTAAAATCTGCAAAAGTATGAATCTCCCTCAACACTTCATCTCTATATGCTTTCAGCTTGACATGTTTTGCTTGAAAGGACTTATTCACCTGTTGAATGATTAAATCTATGTATCTGAATACCTACAATCTTTTAATCTCCATCTCTTTGGCTGCATTTAGCCCCAGAAGTAGTGCCTCATACTCAACAATATTATTAGTCACTTTAAAATCAAGTTTAAAGGACAAATGAGAAGTTTTCTTAGAAGGGGAAATCAATACCACCCCTTCTCCTGTTGATTCTTTGGTACAAGCACCATCAAAGAAAATGGTCCAAAGATCATCCTCTGCTGCTTCTGTGGACTGAACTACGAGCTTTCTGAGCAGCAATGCATCTGGTAATGAATCATCAATTTGCAAAATACAAGATCCCATACCTGTGTTGACAGAATAGATAGGATGATTGGATGCATTTTGTTCGTCACTGATTACATATGCCAACTGTGATTCCTTGTATAACCTTCTGTTTACCCCTCCAAAAACATGGATAGTAGCGTAAGAGAGATCCATTTGAAGAGTGCCACCTAGCCTCTTCATCCACGATCTTGATAACAAACATCCAAATTTAGGTGGTATGTCTGCCACTAGTATATCCATAACCATAGTCTTCATGGATGCTTGGGTTAAAGTTATAGCCAAGTCCTTGATCATTCCAAGACATTTGAATTTTCGAGAGTCAAAAGAGAAAAGATTGTGGTAAGACTTGGTGATCTCTAGCCCAAGCTCATCCATGACCGCCTTTGGCATTAAATTGTGAGAAGCACCGGAGTCCAACAAACAGTTATGTAATGTTTTCTCATGAATATTTAGAGAGATGTAAAAGGGAGGACAACTTTCATCTCTGTCTTCTATCATTTGGCCCAGAGAAATGGCTGGATTTTCATCATATATGTTGAGAATATCAGCGGAAGGGGATATAGATTTGGGATCTAGAGTTTTGAGGATATCCTTTTTGAACATTTCATTTTTCATTAACTCAACTAGAGGAATAGGAATCTTAATTTTCTGTATTTCAGCCTCAAAATTGAATGAATATGGGACTTTATCAGAGACCTTTACCTCATTTAAAGGAGCTTTCTGATTTCTTTTCTGTTCAACAGGAGCCTGACTTTCTGGAGTTTGATGCTTGACAGGGGCAACAGTCTTCTTGGGAGGAGTTGATGCTTTTTATTTTGAGGGATCTGTTTGCTGATTTTCTGATGTCTGATGTTTTTGCTTAATAGGGGCTGTGCTCTTTTAGGGAGAGGCTGGTGCATTCTGTTGGGAAGTATCAGACTTAGATTAGAGATTATATCTATTCTTATCTTCTGTTGTGAAAATTCCATCATCAACGAGATTATCCTCTGTCTGTTCAGTCATCAATGCTTCTTCATAGTCATGTTGTGTCAGATAAGATTTCCCCGTCTCTTCTCCAACACAATGAATATTATCTTCTCCATCTTCTTGATAATCACCTTCATCTTCATCCATCACAACATTCTGAAGAGGGGCCTTTATTCTCTGATCTTCAGTAGGATTCTTTTCTCTTTGAAAAATCTGTGTTGGCTGATTATTTCTTCTGAAGTTGTTAGGATTATGATTTGGGTTCCTGCCTGCATAATCATAAGTGCCTCTTCCCTTCACAGGCTGCTTATTTTCAATCTTGAGCTTAGATATCTCAGAGCTTAGCGACTCTAGCATCTTAGCCAATTTATCTAACTTTGGGCCAGCACTTGATGAAGAAGAAGCTTCATTCCTTGGCCTTCTCCTATTAGAATTTCCCTTTAGCTTTTGAGAGGCTAAAATATTTGATTCCACCTCAAGGGAAACATCTTGCATCAGAGACAGTTTTGGTGACCTCCTGTCTCTCAACAATAAACAAAAATCTGATTCAAAAGCATCAAAATATGTGATTTTGGCAGAAGCATCTGAAGGTTTTATCTCTGCTGGTATTTTATTATACATCCAGTTAAACCTTTTAGTGAAATCAGAGACTGACTCACTATTTTGTTTCCATAGATTTCCAAATTTTGTGATATAGTATACAAAATCTCTTCTATCACCCCAATGTTTCAATAAGGTCTCATCCAATTGCTCGATTCCAGCTATGGAACCAGTTCTTTGAACCATTTCCTAGCATGTCCATCTAAGATTTGGACAAAAACTCGTGTCCAAACATCTTCCTCTTCAATATTAAGGTTTTCAGCATAACTGTAGAAAGCTTCAATATGTTCTTCAGCAGACACATCACCTTCACCTATGAATTTGGGCATATACTTCTGATAGTCTCCCGTCGGCATGGCTGATACTGGGTTTGGCAATATAAGTGGTGCATACCTAGCAGCTAGGATTTGTTGCATCTTCGTCAAAGGAGGTGGTGCAACCATAACTATCGGGGGTGAGAAAGGTGATGGTTTCTTTTTCGAGTCTTCAACACTGGAGAAATGTGAAGGAGGTGAATATTCTAATGGGAAAGAGGTCTGATATGAGGCTCTGTAAAAATTTGCAAGCTGTCCAGCTAAGTTTTCTTCACCTTTAGCAGATAGCTCTTGCAGAAGATGTTCAACAACAAGGAGGCTAGTATAAATGTTTAAATGATCTTCTTTTTGCTGTGAATGAAAAGACTCAAGAGAAGAAGAACTATGATTTCTTTCTGAAGTCTTGGATGCTTTTTCAATCAAATTTGAATCTATCAATTTATCATCATTGCTATTTTCCTGTTGATCAAAAGGAGTTTGTTCTTCTACAGTATTTACAACTATTTTTTCATCAGTACTCTTTGAAAAGAATTCAAATTTTTCTGTAGTAGATTTTGCAGAATTAAAAAGAGGATTACCTTCTGTATCTGATTTTGAGGCTTGACCCTGAATTGTCTTTCCTTTCCTGAGAATTAGTTCTGGATTGGACACTGGTGTGATAGGTGATTCTTGAGGATTCACCCTAGTACTGGTCCTCTTAGGAGCCAGGATGAACTTGTGGAGTCGCCATATAGATAATTACAACCAATTAAAATGTCTAATCTTTGTCTATCATCAAAGATCAACTTTGTGTCATATCCCAAGGAAGCTGAGCTTCAATCTCCTCTCCCCGGCAACGGCGCCAATTTGTTATCACTCCAAGAAACTCCTTAGGGTTGTAGGCTAAGGATGATTAGTAACTTAAGAAAATAATATGTAGATATACTTGGAACAATGGGATCCTCAATGATTAATGTAATAGACAACTCATCATACATTCAAATGAAATAGTGCTTTCAGAAAACAATAATCAGATCAAGTATTTTGATAGGAGAGGATGAAGAACACTAATCTTGATTGCCAAATACAACTGGGTGTAGGGATTAATGCAAGATAGAAAGAAATCCTTCACTTCAAGTCTATGAGATAAATAAAGAGATGACAGTCTTTATAAGCTAAGATAAACTGAAATAAAGTATAGAAAAGGAAACATGAATATTTCTGATATTGAAAGCAAAAGGAGACTGTAATTTTATTATGCAATAAGAGTCTATACAGTAGCATAAAATGTATTCCTAGTTTGAACCCTTGTGTATTAGAAAAGATAGGAATTTATAGCCTTTTACAATCAGTTTTTAAGATCCTGAAAACTTGGATCTGTATCTAAAAATAGGAAATAAAACTAAGACAATCGATAACAAATACTAGATGCTAGAACTCGAACTATCTTCTATATCAAAATTTGACATCTATACTTCATCATCTTATGGAATCTGTTGTGTCATGGAAAAAGTAAAGTCACCTGTCTTCTGTAGCTGAATTTCTTCAATTACTCATAGTCGAAACTTTAGGAGACTGATTTAGCATTTAGTTTTCGAAATCTCCACGAATCTTTGATGCTGAGTATTTTCTGACTAAGTAGTTAATCCTTTAATTCTCTGGAACTTCTTTAAATCCTTTGAAAATCGCCCTGCTCCATCTTTAGCTTTCAAAAATTCTTTTTGTGCTTTCACCAACTAACTCGCCTTATGATTCGCTGGTTAGTTGGTGAAAGCTCTTCCTTTCACCAGCTAACTGGTTGTAAATTTACCCTTTGCACTGGTGAAAGCTCTATCTTGGCCAAAAAGAAACTTTCACCTCCAAAATTGTTGTTTTATCAAAAACTTAGCATGTCTCTGCTTTATCTCCTTGCATATTCACAACAACCTAGGCTAGCACTTGTAGATCTGGGTGTGACTTCTGCTTCTTCTTCAATTTTCTAATATTCCTCTTAAGGAGTTTTGCTAACCACCATAGACTGTTATAATCTTTGGTGATTTTCTTCTTTCTCTTTTTGTCCTTGACACTTTCATGAGCGAACTTCTCAAATGTTGCATTTGTCTCTGCGAAATTATCAGACAGAGTTTTGTATTTCTCCTTAATTACTCTTTCTAAAACCTCCTGTTGAGCAATCACTTCTTTAAGTTGCTTAATTTTTTGTGATTTCTTTGACTTTTTTTTCTTTGATGTTTCACCTTCATCAGTGGGAGTAAAAGTCTCACAATCCTGTGCAAATTCCATGGAGTGTTTAGGGATTTTAATGGATGGGCTTTCATCTTCTTGCTCTGGCTCTGTTTCTGAGTCTGTGTATGGTAGATTTAGAATATTTGTCTTCTTTTCTGTAGGATACTCTGAAGTGGTTTCAAAATCTAACTTTTTCTTTGACCTGTGAGACTTTATGCCAGCAATCCTATCTTCTGGTGGTCCTGGAAGAGTTCTCCTCTTCCTCGAGCTGCTCCGAGGAGTTAATTTCCTTTTTCCAGCTCTCTTCTGCTCATTCATGGGCTGAGTTTGGGTTTCAAAGCCTTCCCAAAAAATAAAATGTTTCCAAGTCCTTCCTCTTTGTCTTAGTTCCTCCAGAATTATCAATTTGATTAGGCCGAAATGAAAAAGAGTGTTTTTCATACTTAGAGGTTCAACCCTAATCTTTTTACAGACTTTAGTTAGGCTTTTGTGCAAGAAGAAAGGTAAATTTAGGAGAGTTTTCCCTGTGAAATGATCTAAGAGCTTGAAATGGTATAGCATCAGCTTGTCATACCTGCCTTCTGAGGTTATATAGAGTTGAATGCCTTTGAACAGGTCCTTCCATTCATCCTCCAAATGAGAAACTGGCATGCTTTTCTTCCATGCAACATTTTTGAATTCAGCCTTAAGATATGCTCTGAAATTAAGATTCTTGGTTGCTGTTGTTTTGAACCAGCTTTGGCCTGATCTAGGTAAGATTGACACAGTCAGGGACCCCCTTCGTACTCTAGTAATCCTTCATCCACAAATGTGTATATGATGAAAGGTGATGCCTACATAGCGAGTAGGGCACATGATTACATAATTCCAAACACTGCTGAAAAGGGTTAAGAAGTTGAAAACCCATTTGTTCCTCTCCAGATCAAGAAGATGTTGAGAAAAACAATGACACATATCCTGAAAGGGGCATTCAATAAATATTCCCACAATCCAAATGCGAGGGCTACCCAGAACTACTCTGTGGTGGAGGATTTGTCACAAACCCCTTGTGCAATGTCTGCTTTGGAGGTCCTCCATATCTTCCCTTCATAGAGAAAGCCTTTTTTAGCTACCTTAGGATCTGCTGAGACCTGTAATCAAGGAACAATCATGCTTGATATGACCGAATTAAAACCTCATCTCCCATACCATGTTGCGATTCAGATAGTAGTGGCTCACCCCATGAAATCTTTTACTCAGAACATTTTTAGCATGGTGGTTGATGAGGGCACCTCGACATGCATGATGTCGTTGGCATGTTGGAAGGCCATTGGCCAACCCCTTTTTTCTTCGTCGCCTACTCTACTTACCACTTTTGATGGTCATTCTTTCAGACCACATGGAATCATCCCTTGTTTCCCCATGCAGTTAGGAGGTAATACCATGTGCATCAAAGTTGAAGTGGTCGATGTGCCTCTCGAATACAACCTGTTGTTAGGAAGGAGTTGGAAATATGCCATGCATGCAGTGGTTTCCAAAGTTTTTTGGGTCTTGTTGTTTCCACATGAGGGTTGAATTGTGACCATTGATCAATTGTCCTTCTCCAGGCCTGACCCTTCATCGGGGGCATCCATGGTACCGATGATTGATAAACCACAGCCCGATGTTGTCAATGTGGGGGTTTGTTTGTGCCCACCTTTGATGGGTACGTTCGATTACTCGCCTCCTTCTAGCGATGTCAAGATGATATTGGTTGTCCTTGACCAGCCTAGGGCTGAGATTTTTCAAGTGTCATCATTCTGTATGACTTAATTTACCGATCTGTGGACTCTTCCTTCCCCATTGGATTCTATGGAAGGGACAGGTCATCCTGGCATGTCCATGCCCTTGTCCGTGATAGAAATTGTGTACTCTATAGTCCAGCAAGATTCAGCCGACCCTGATCCAACTCCTGCACATGAGTTAGATCTAGTTCTCAAGCCTGTTTGGGCTTAGGGTTCCCTTGCCACTACTGATTCTTTAGACTTAGTCTTTCCCTCTGATGAGGCAATTTTAGAGTCATTGACTAGTCCAGATAGACCCTGGGACGATCTCCATCATAGATCATATTTCCTCCCAGAGTTAAGAAGAATAGAGGCAAGAGAATTCGTGTTGACTATGAATGGAGATAGGTATTGTCCTATTAATCCTCTGGATATGCACGCAGTTTATGTCGAGGGAAATATGGAAACCATCGCTAAAATGATACCTATTGACTTCTCTAGAACCCCTGGCATTGTGGAGAATGTCTTCATCGGAGCGGACTGGTCCCCCGAGGAGATTCAAATCTACACAGATTTATTTAAAGAATTTCGCGACATTTTTTCCTAGTCCTACGAGGAAATGCCAGGCATTGATCCAAGAATCGTCGAACATGAAATAACGACTTATCTTGATGCCAAGTCGGTCCGACAGAATATTCACCCAGTCAATCCTCGGAAAGAAGCAACTATTAAGGCTAAAGTAGAGAAAATGCTCAAAGCTGGTTTCATCTACCCCATTCAGTTGACTCAATGGGTGTCAAATCCTATTTTGGTCCACAAAAAGAAGGGAACGATTCACATATGTATGGACTTCCGTGATTTGATCAAGGCCTATCCACAAGATAATTTCTCCACCCCATTCATCGACCAGATTGTCAATGAGTGCACAGGTTGTGAGGTATTTTCTTTCATGGATGGTTTTTCGGGATACAATAAGATACTGATTAATACCAAAGACCAACATAAAAAAACTTTTATCCATCCATGGGGTACATTTGATTATCAGAAGATGCCTTTTGGCTCGAAGAATGTTGTAGCCACTTTTTAGTGGGCCATGTCTTTTTCTTTCCATGAACTAAGACATATATTTGAGGCCTATATTGATGATTTAGCATCACAATCTCGTAAGAGAGATGAGCATCCCATGCACGTCCGACTTATCTTTGAGCGATGTCTCTACTATCAGATTCGCTTGTATCCAAACAAGTGCAGTTTCTGTGTTATGTCGGGTCATCTGCTAGGTTTCATAGTTTCGACAACAGGGATCATGGTCAATCCTCTGAAGTTTGAGGTGATAGTTTAGTTGCCTCCCCCGTGCATAGTCCCTTAGCTTCAAAGCTTACAGGGTAAAGATAATTTTCTTCAGCGTTTTATCACAAACTATGTCGATTTCACTAAAGGGTTTATGTGTCTACTGAAGAAGGGAGTCTCTTTCCATTGGGATGAAGTCACTCAACGTTCTTTCAGAGTGTTGAAACATGCCCTCACATATGCCCCTCTGCTCCGACCTCCCAATTATAATAAATATTTCTTATTGTATTTGGCTGCTGTAGATTTGACCATCGGTATGGTCTTGGTTCAAGAGGATGATCTTCTTGAAGAGAATGTGATTTATTACCTGAGCCAAGGCCTGGTTGGACCATAACTCAACTAATCCCACATTGAGAAGTTAGCATTGGCAGCAGTGCATGCTGTCCAACCGTTCCATCATTATATTCTACTTTGTAAGACCATCGTCATAACTATTCTGAATCCGTTCCAATACGTGTTGACACGACGTGTAATCGTCGAAAATATCAATAGATGGATAGTTATCCTCCAGGAATTTGACTTGGATTTTGTTTCGGTGAAATCTAAAAAGTCACTGGTCTTTGTGGAACTTATCTATGAAATTCCAGTTGAATTAGGTGATGTTATGCCCGAATATTAAAGGAGATCTTTTTATGATTTCATCTTCGGACCCCTAGTATGGAGATATACTAGTCTATATCCAGACTTTGAAGTTCCTCGCCTTTGCTTCTCGCAATGACCGTCGACATATACACCATAAGGAAAAAAACTATCTCATTCTCAATGAGACTTTGTATCATCGGGGTGTAGATTGCATCCTCCACCGGTGTCTCACTCATGAAGAAACATAACTTGTTCTTAACAACTTCCACACTGGAGCATGTGGTGGTCATTTTTCTGGGTTGGAAACAACCCAAAAGATTCTACGAATAGGTTATTTTTGGCTGACGTTGATCAAATATTGCGTTGAATCGATCAAGAAGTGCCACCCATGTCAGATCTTCTCTTGGAAGATGAGGTCACACCTCACTCCCATGTTTCCTATCATTACAATTTATCCCTTCACCAAGTGGGGGATTGATTACACTACATGCCACCCAACTTTATCTAGGGGGCATCGTTATATCATAGTAGTGGTAGACTACTTCACAAACTGGGTCGAGGCTATGCCAACGTTCAAAGATGATGGAGAAACAACAACTCTCTTTATTTTTTACTAGATTGTAGCAAGGTTTGGCATCCCGAAGGAGATTGTCATTGACCATGGAAGTCACTTTCAGAACAAAATGATGTCTGAGTTAAAGTCAAAGCTTGGGTTGAGGCAAGAACACTCATCACCTTACTACCCACAAGCAAATGGTCAGGTGGAAGCTGTGAATAAGCCTCTCAAGACCATTCTATAGTGAACGATCAATTCAACCAAGTCAAATTGGCATTTGATTGTGCACTTGGCATTGTGGGCCTACCGAACGTCTATGAATACTAGAACCGGTTTCTCACCTTTTCAACTTGTTTATGGGTTGGAAGCAGCCTTGCCAATAGAGTGCTAGATCCCATATTTAAAGTTGGCAGTACAGTTATTGCCAGACACTTCACCGCTTGAGGAATGCTTATTATATCTCGAGCAGCTCGATGAGAAGCGACGTGATGCAAACTTGGCTAATGAGGCTCAGAAGAAAAAATTCAAGTGTGAGTACGATCGGTCTGTTCGTCGGATTTTCTTCGAAGGCGATATTGTCCTAGTCTATGACCAAGATAAGGATCCCCTGGGGGCAGGAAAGTTCAAACCCATGTGGTTCAGACCTTTCATCGTGAAGGAGGTACTAAAGAAAGGCACTTATCATCTGGTTGACTTCGAAGGGAAATATTTGGCGGAGCCTAGAAATGGGCTCTACCTCAAGAAGTATTACTCATAGGTGGGTCACCTTAGGTGACTTCTTGTACATATGTATAGTTCTTATACAGTTAGTTTGTTTTATGGACCTGTCATTTTTGATGTCATCTTTTTCACTATGGTAGATGTCAAGTGAATCAAAGGTGTTCGTTGGGTTTGCAGACGATGCTAGCCAACACACTCGGAGGCTTTCTTCCATAGCTTGGGTGATATTCACGCCTCAAGGCCATTTTCTATCTTATGAGGTATCTGTCTAGGCTATGTGACTCCACAAACAATGTCGCCTAGTACAACACAGTGATATAATTTCTTTGTGACGATTTGTCGCATGATATCTCTCACCTTAGGGTCTACTTAGATGCACAACTAGTTGTGTTCCAGTTAAATGGGGCTTACTGCGTTTATGATCCTAATCTACACCGATGATTCCTTAGATTACATCTCTTAGGATGATTCTTTGACTACATTACGTATATCCATGTTCCTAGGAGATTGAATCAAATCGCAGATACTCTAGCTAATCATGTATTAGATTGACATATTGCACACACATAAAAAGAAGCACACACATACACATGTACATACATTGTAAAAATGTGATCCATAAGACATAAAAGATGTAAATACGCATATATGTATCAAAACTATCAGAGTACATAGGTGGGCGCAAGTGCCTCAAAAAATAATATGTCTAGTATACATCGCGGGGCTTATGCCCTAAAAAATATACAAAAAGTTCCCTCGACACGTCAGTGGTCCACCCTAAGTTGAGCACGGGGCCTGTTGGCCCTACCATAGTAAATGTCGACGTTTGCCAAATGCTGGAAAAGCCGGACCTAGGTCTATGGCACCCCAACTACATGAGGTTGCATAGATGGTGGGAGATCATCAATCTCGGCCATGGGCACTTTATGAGTGAGTGCGATGAGATTCTGCTCCACCCATGTCAACACTCTCTCAGCCTCTCCGGCTGGAGGTCCCCCTACGGCTGTTGCTGGTCCGAAGACCACTACTGGTGATGCCTCTGGTTGAGGATGCTGCCTGCTCCTCGCAAAATCTGCTGGATGCACTGGTCCCACATCTATACGTAACAGATACATAGTTGTTAGATACTATGGTACACATAAAAATTATATATATAAAAGAAAATAAAAATTTAAAAAACCTTTTAAAAGAAAATGTACCTATCTCTCCTCGCTCTTCTCCGGGAGGTACAGGCATATTAGGATCCTTGGAGAAGTTGATCTCGGCATAGGGGTAGTCCTCTATATTCGGAATCTGTCGAGACCACCAGTCAAAGAAAGTATTTTCAAAGGCCTCAATGGTCCTCCCTCCCCACTATTGCAGCAATAAAAACGCCCACCTGCACACTGCTGGGAAGGAGGCCACATGCCCTCGTACTGTCTCTCGTGAACTAAGACTGGGTACTCTCTCGAAGAAAAAAGAGCATAATATAGTGTCAAACTTGAAGTTTTTGTTGTTTCGCCCATGACACTCTATGAGTTGTCTTTTCATGCACTCTAGCATGGTTGTGATCCAGTTGAACACTCATGCATTTAAGCATTGTACTGCATAGTGCATGTGTGCTCGGGAGGCCTGATGTAAGGCCACGAATCCAGTGATCCACCCAATAAGTAAAACTATCAATTTCAGTGATAGGTTGGTAATTTTTTGGATCAACACCTGAGAACCCACTTTATCTGTGCCAGCCTCACAATGTTTCCTGATCAACTCGATAATTTTGTGAGGCCTAGGAGGAAAAGAACGAAGGTTGACTGGTTCCCCTCTCCTCAAGAGGTCGGTCAGAAAATAAATATCCTCAGTCGTTGGGTTCAATGACTACCCCTCGAGCATAAAAGCCTCTGCGTCAGGGTGCCAATAATCCACCAAGGCATTCAACAACCTGGGTTGTGCCCTCATGAATGGACACCAGAAAAATTTCCACAACCTGCATTGTTTTAATGTGGTGACAACAACATGGTCTTCTTCAAACAAAATATCAATGTCTTCATCCTCCCTCTCTCTCCAGTGGAAATACATCTTGTCAATGACAAGTTCAAAGGGGAGTTAGATCTTCTATTTCTTGTTTTTCTTTACCTTTTTGAGGGTGTACACAGGATATAGTGAGCACAATCATGTATGCATATGGGTATACTATTTTCTTCTCGTGGGCATACGCGAGTTGTCCTTGGACAACCCGCATACACGTAGGGCCACCCCTTTTTAGGAGTGCACGCCCCCTAAAAAATTAAAATTAATGCAAGAAAGAAGTATGGAAATGAAGGAGGAGCTAGTTTGTACTTACTTGGTCCAAGTGGAAGTTTGTTTCGTCCTTTGAAGCTCCCAGAATCAACTCTTTTAGCAAAGTGGTGTTTTTGGATTTTTGGTCAATTCTCAATTTGCAATGGTGATAATGAGCTATCAACTTCTATTTATAGACTTTTTTGGCCCCTTTTGTCTTTTTTTGGACCCTTTTGTATTTTTTTCTGGCTTGAAAATCATTTAACGTGGTTCTTGAGTTTCTCATTAGATGTTACGATACACTCCACTTTTGGTTTGGAAAACTTTTTGGGAGATGGGTCACTTTTAAAGATTCTTTGGTAAAAGTCATTTTTCCAACTTTTTGCATTTAAGTTAGGATTCCACCTCCACTTTTTGCATCTAGTTGTCTTTTCCTCTTTGCCATAGGATCAAAACCACTGAATTATGATGCAGAACCGTCATTGCTGCTTTAGAAGTGTCGTAATTTGGTGGTAGAGGCTACCTCTACATGGATTCCCTAGGTAGATCCTGGTTGTATTTTTGGTGTCCATGCTGTCATTAATGAATTCAGGCTCATAAGTCCTTGTTAGCCTTGTCCTGATTACAAGATTGAGCTTCATACGTCTGATATGTCATCACTCTTGACCTCACCCTCATGAATCCCAGAAAACAAGTCTTCTTTTAAGCCCTTTTCAAAATCTTTAAACATGAAAAGATTTATGAGCGATCTTGTTGTCCTTCACACTTGCCAAACTAAAATTTGAAGGCACATCTGTCCGGCAGTAGTTTACTCTTTTTCTATCTAGATGGTCAATTTTACGAACAAAGGTATGCTCTAGGAACTTGGGTTTTCTAGAAGAGTATTCTCAGGTATAAGTTTAACCCTTTTTCGGGCTTGAGGGACTAAATTTATGAAGAAGGAACCCCCACGAAGTCCATAGTTAAGATCTTTTCAAACTCCCTAAAATTGAAAAGATTGTCGAGTGAACTTGTTTCTTCACACTCGTTAAAATGGTCCAGAAGAACATCCCCTATGAAGTCTGTAGTTAAGCTCTTTTCAGACTCCTTAAAATTGAAAAGATTGTCGAGTGATCTTGTTCTTTCAAACTCGTTAATTGGTTCTGAAAAACATCTACTAGCATGAGTTTACCCCTTTTTTCGGCCTGTAGATTAAGGAAAAAAAATGTACACCTCGAGAGATTCATCTCGCCAAGAGAGTTCTCCTAAGTAGATTTTATACTTTTTCGGTCTAAGGAGACTAAATCTAGAAAAAAACTACGAGTTCATAGTTAATCTCTTTTCAGACTCCTTAAAATTAAAAAGATTGTTGAGTGATATTGTCTATGTCACACTCATTAAAATGGTTTTGAGTAGACGTCTTTTCGGTTCTATTTTATCCCTTTTTCAAACCGACTAGAATACCTTCAAAAAAGGTACCCCAGCGGAGTCTTATTTTATGCTTTTTCAGACTCTCTAAAAATGAAAAACCACCGATCTTACCTTCTCTAGGCTTATGAAAAATACATTGAAGGGGGTTTCATTGTGTCCTACTAATCGCACTTGCATATCTACGTCTTTGGCCTAATGCTGACTGCATGTTGCTCTCAACTGAACCTTTGAAGCATGCCTTATACGCAAGCCTTGTATCACTTTGCCTCTGGGACCTGGCACCTTGACCCATGGAGGAATTTTCCCGGGTGTCCTTTCCCTACACATGTATCCTTGTTATGGGTATTAGTGTGTTAATTGCACTTGGAACTAATATGCTTTGTGAAACTCATTCCTCCTTTGTAATGTAGCATTCTTTTATTCTTTTTCAAGTTCTTCAAAATATTGAAAAATACAAAAAAATCAAATATACCCAAAAAAGAGGACGAGAAAAGTATTTTTCTTTTTATGGAAGCACAATGAGTTGCCCTTGGAAAAAGCACATCTTTTCATTTGTTTTCAAGCATTGGGATTTACTATGACCTTAGGAATTTGTTCTAACTACATAGAGTTGTGTCCTCCTCTGTTTGATTATCCTTCCAAACACATGGAGAGTTTGTGTTGCCTCCTGCATTGTGAACTTATGTCAATTTCTTGCTGCCTGAGTCAAATCATATGTTGTGTTGTTGTCCAAGGGAAGTTTTACCCAACTTGATTCGGCCTTTCTACAGTTTGTCTCTTTCCCTCATGCCCGACCATCCCCATAAGTTCAATCAAGTCTTTGTTCGAAATCAATGAAGTTCTTTGCCTAATCACCAAGATCGTCTTGTTTGTTCCTCGATGAGCCGTCGAAGACCTCTAGGTAGTGAAGTCGTACACTCACATTACACTCCTACCCGAGTTTTGAAGATCCTAAAGATGTTGCTCGATCTCTAAAGGCCTCATCTCCAACCATCAGACATCATTTGGCTTCTTGAAGATGGATACTATACATGTATATCTTTGATTTTGAGATGTAGATCCGTTGTGTATTGATCATGAATACACTTTATATAGTTATATGACATGGATCTACAGTGTATTTGATTGGAAGCCATGATTTATTTCATCCTGAGCATGGGTATGCTCTCCTTGGTGAGACAATTATTATTTTTGCAGATGGCACCTCCCGAACTTTGGTCTCGGGCTCACTCACTTTGTACGTTGGTGAATATTTGTAATGTATTTCAGAGATCAGATGCTCTTCTGACCTCACACATTAGGGGGCATCTGTTATAACCCTAAATTGCACCATACATGCATAACTGGAATTTGGCCCTCTTACTTACTATTTTTGCCAAGCCATCACTGAGAAACTCTTCTTAAAAACCACATTTTTGAAGATGTATGCACCCTGCACCACTACTGCCCATGTACACAATATTGATGCACCACTAAAACTCACGTATGTATTCTAGCTGCACCATTACAACCCGCGTATACCCACAAATGTTGCAAAAAATTAAAAGTTGCAAGGAATTCGTTAAGATTACAGGCTATTGGGTGGTTTTCCAATTGTCCCACCACCTATAGCCCATCACCCAACCAAATAACCATCCTTTTGTCATATAAAAGGAAGTGTTGGGGTGTCATTCCTAAGAGAAGCATAAGAACAATGAAACTATGTTCATTTCACATCCTCGCCTTGCCCCAAGAATTTGTAGCCACCTTGTGAGTTTTGAGCCAAAATTGTCCATTCTTTCCTTTTTCCTCCATTATAAGCCTATGTCATTTCCCTAGAGAGAAGTGTGAGAGGAGAAAGATACGTGGAAGTGAAGTTGGAGCTTGGTGAAGAGGAGCCCGGACCAGGTTCGAGGAGTAGTCACTGATCTCATTGTAAGTTAACTTTGTGATATTAATAAAAGGAATACTTTTTTTGTCCCACAATATGATGTGTTCAATATTTATGTTTGATTTATCTTTTATACTGACATCTAACCCACTAATTTATATATGAGATACATGTTCATAGTTTCTTGTTTTTGTTTTTGTGAATGCAGGTCAGCCTTGGGAGGAGACTTGTAGTCGAGGAGCAATCGAACGTGAAAGGATCAACACCGGACACAGAGTTTAAGGTAGAGTTACCAGATCTTTTTACTTTGTATTTCTTGTATGAATGTGGGGTATATTCAGGGTAGTCTAAAGAGTAGGAGATTTTTAGATGGTTAGATATGCCTACATGTTGAACCCTAGTGTAGTCCATAGGGGGGTTTTCCCGCTATAGCACTAAGCCACAGAGTCAAACTCCGCACAACGCAGGAGATCTGCAAAGTAAGCACCCGATCCTCCTTCTTTACACTAAGTACTAGATCTGCACACTGAGAATTACAAGTACTAAGCACCTTATATAGAATCACAGTTGAGCACTAAGCCTCAACCACATACATTCCTTTTCACAAAGCATTAGTGATCTACTTTTTCTACTGTGCATAGAGATACTACTTCTACAATACATTCTCCTTTATTTATACTTTACAAACCCTTACAATAAGACCTAAACATTGGGAAAACCCATGGGTTGAAATCCCAAAAACCATTACAAAAACCTTAGAGAACCCCTTGCTGGGTCCACATAGCCCGCAAAATAAGTTAGATGCATGATCTCAGCTCCACCTGGGCGCTCCTTCTTTGACCATCATGTCGAAGTCCAAAAGTGGGGCAAAACTGACCAAAGTTTCCCCAAAACTTTATCGAGGGACAACACCAAGTATCTAAGAAACAACATATATATTCATTACAAATAATAATCTAAGCACTGAGAAAAACATAATAGAGATAACACTGCATAAAGAAAACCTTGAGACACCAGATATACATGGTTCACCCCAAGGTGGGGCTATGTCCATAAACAACTTCACCTCTTTATTTATTTTCCAAGATCTTACATCCATTCCCTCCCATGCACTAAGACACAGAGTAGAACTTCGCACAGGACAAGAGATCTATGCACTAAGCCCTAGATCCTCCTTCTTTTCCTTCCAAAAATAGGTCAAATTCATAGAGACACAATCTCTATCACAACACTTAGCACCTTCTACAAAATGACAGTCAAGCACAAAGCCTCGACCACATACACTCTACGCATAGAGCTATTGTTCCACATAGAAGTACCTTCACTTCCCTACTTCTACAATACATTCCCCTTTATTTATACTTTACAAACCCTTACAATAAGGCCTAAACATGGGGAAAACCCATGGGACGAAAACCCATAAAATTGTTACAAAAACCCTAGAGGACCCCTTACTAGGTCCACATAGCCCACAAAATAAGTGAGATCCATGATCGTAGCTTCGCATGGGTGCTCCTTCTTCGACCATCGTGTCGAAGCCTAGAAGTGGGCCAAAACTGACCAAAGTTTCCCCAAACTTGGTCGAGGGCCAACAAGCCCCCAACACTCACCTATGACTTGTCCCAAGTCACTCAGGTCTCGACAAGGATGCTTCAAAATCCTTGAGTTGCCTCGACTTGTTGCCTCGCCTGAGCCTCCTGGACTATATGCTCTATAACAGGCCCTTCCAGGCATTGTTCTACTACTACAACTACTTTATCTAGTTGTGAGACCTAGATTTCAATATCCTAGAACAATTTGCAAGCTTCGTCCTGCACAGGTTGTAAGTTTTGTGTTACTTCCATCACCTTACCCTAGAGGGCAGTGATCTGCTTCTATACTCTGCACTGCTCTTGGGATCTCTTCATCCTTTCCTCTACTGTGAGCAGCTTCACCTACGCCTGCAATGAAAATTCCTGCTGCTGCGCCTCCTGTAACTGAGCCTCTATCTTCTTTAATTCTGGATCCTCGGCTAGGAGTTCATATGTCTAGGTACTACTGTCACTCAGTTGTTCACATACTGAGGAGATGGATTTGATAATTTCTACTGTTTTTTTGGAGAAATCCTCTCTCTGGTCACGCACCTCCTTTGGGGTGCTTGGTACTATTTGGGCCTCCATTTCAGCTATCCTAGCTTGAAACGATTGGACGGTCTCTGCGAGCTTCTCTACTTGAGTTTCAATAGGATCCTGATCCTCCTTTACCAAGCCTGGAACATAGCGACATGCTTTTCTTACTACTTCTTTGACCATGTCCTAGTCTGCAAGAAGCTGATCTCTTTCCTTCTATAGCCAGGCTTCGCTAGCTCTCTTTTCCTCCTGAAGCTCTGCTTTCTCACTTTCATAGGATACTACACTATCATGCGCTGCTCATAAATGTACTAAGACTTCATCTTTCTCCTTTTTAAGGCTTCTGTATCCTTATCCTTCCCTTCCTGAGCTCTCTGGAACCGAGATTCTATTGCATCAGAAAGCCAATTCTATGGTCCATGATGAGGAAGGCACAGACAATGTAGTAGGCACTACGTGGACCAAGCGAACAACTTGTTGCACTACCTTCAATTCTCTCTCAATCCTTCCATATAAATACTCTTGTTTCTATCTGTATCTCTGCAACATGTCTTCAGAGGCATCCTCTATAGATCCACAGACTAGACTAATTTCATCATCAGTGAGAGTGGCTTCCAACTGTGGCTTATTGGTGCATGTTTTCTTCCTTGTTGAGGGTTTCTTCGGAGAAACTTTCCTCTTCTGCGAAATCATTGTCCCGACAGGGGGATCTTTAGGTGGTGTAGCTTCGCCTCCTCCTTTCTATTTATCTCCTCCTACTTGTCCTTATTCTTCATCTCCTCCTCCTCCTTATTCTTCTTTTTTATCTTCTCCTCTTCCTGTCTAGCCAGACCCATTATGTCCAGAAATTTTCTCTTCGTCACTCTCTATGTCTTGGACTTCAACCTGATTCTTCTTCTTCGTCGTCCCACTGGACTATCCAACATGTTCAACTCGTGTAACTATTGGGCTCCCTACAGTGTTAGTGTTAGATAACTATGCATCAGTGATAGGTACAAAAAATTCTTTTGGCCATTCCTTTGTAATCTGTTCCATATCTTCATCCATCAGCTTCTATTATGACTGCAATTATTTGTGGTGCTCATCTATTCGTGCAGTGATGTAAATGAAGTGGGGATTAGTGTGAAACTTCTCTATGGGCCGGAACTGATGAAGGGTAAGCGATGTCATACGTGGGAATGATTCAATGGTGACCTTTAACTGCTGATAGTATCTATGAAACATGACATTATACTGCCACTTCTTCTTCATGTCATTGGTACACCACAAGGTGGAAAACTGAGTGGCTAGGGGCTCCGTAGGTTTAATCTCTGGGAAGGTGGCTCCTTCAGGCATTTTCCAAGCAACAAATATGATCAGTATGATCAACCAACTATAGTGAAATTCATATCCCAAGTCCTAGGCTTTGCGAAAATCCTTTTCTAGCTCGTTGATGAGGTAGTTTGCCCATTTCATCTGCATGCTCTCCACACACTTTCCTGTGAGGTTCACCATGAACCCAATGACCTATGTGGGGTGGTTCTTCCTCACTATCTTTCCAACTAATAATTGAAAAGCAAAGCACACTGCGCCATCCTGTATGGAATCTACCTTTTAACCTCGCTTCCCCTTTTATACCTCTCCATAGGCTTCTTTGATGCACTATGCTAACGAACGGTCTGAGGTCTTCTCTAGATAGAACTGTTGTGGGTCATGACCTTTAAAACTTAAACCTATGATCTGGTGGATCAGTGTTGGATCCACAGTAATCCTTCTCTTGAGACATAGATATTCACCATGATAGCATGGCATAAGGATTTTAACGCAAGCGTTAACCTCCTGGTGGAAGACAAAATGAGAAATCTTCATTACGTTCAATATGATTGACTGCGCCAACCCCTTAATCCATGGCTGCGAGATGAGGTGAGTTTTCTTTCCAGTTGTCTTTGTTAAATAACTATGAGGAGATAACATGGTGTAGTTCTTCTGGTCTCCTAAGTTGAAGTCGTTGTTCTTCCACAACGAGATCTGTCCTAATTGACTCCCGACTATGCGAATTCCTTTCGAAATGTACATAGTGAACACAAAGTACTCAAAATATCAAGGGATACTGTCGTGATTAATGTCGCCGGCCATAGGCGAAATGTATTTAGGCAGGATCGATGGGATCTGCTTTGTGTTAGCTAGATCAGCGCGATGCTTACTTCTCCATTCAGTTATGGGGTTGATGAAGGTGGAATGACGTCTGATCGAAGGGGAAGCCTGCAGTCCCCTAGTCGAAAATTCTTGAATACCAACAGATACAGGTCTTTCATCCATGATTTTCCTAAGAACTTCCTTGACAGAATTCTCGAACTTGTTGGGTTTGCCCAACATTCTAGATTTTAACAGACACTTGGGGTAGAAAAACAGACAGGTGGGCTATAGTTCGAGATAACGACATGTAGCACAACTTGACACTTGGAAAATTCTCATCTTAGCTCAGTTAATCACGGGTAGCAAAAGGTGGTCCCAGTGCCACAATCGACGAGTTAAGTAAGAGGGACGTTCGTCAAAGATCTTCCAACGGGCAGGAAAATTCTTCTGTTAATGTAAATATATCTGTTATGGCGTGGTCTCAACATCCAAAAGCAATCCATAAACCCATAAATTCCCTTCCTAATCGTTTTGGAGCATCATTCTAATGGTCGGGGTGCCTCCAACAGTCATATAACTTCGCCAGGGCAAAGTCCAAATCTGCACGAACCTACTATTCTAGCGAGGTTCAAACCCTACAAACCTGCCTCATGTAAGGTTCTAGTCTGCGAAGTCTTCCATTTGTTTTCATTAACTTCTTGTAGCTTTTCCAGCTTAGCCTTCTTTTTATTGATCTTCCTTGCCTTGTTTCTTGTTATCTGAGTCTCTTTAATTATTTCTGGAATCCTCTTTCTATTTTTATTCTTATCTTCCCCCAGCATAGTGGCTTCGTACTGTCGAGGTACCCTCAAAAGTTCTGAAGTTAATATCCCTTTTATTAATAATTCCTAAGTGGGCACATTTCTCTCTTGAATAGATAGTTCCTTCAAGACTTCTTTCATTCTTTCAACCTTGATAGCTAATTCTTTTGCTTTATGTTCCTCTTGCGTTGTTATGTTGCTTTGTTTCTTCGACTTATCCTCTTGTTCTTCTCTTAGTTGGTCCATTTGCCTAGCTATGAAATCCCTTAATTCTTTCTTTTTATTTTCTCTAGCTTATTCCTCTGGTTTCTGATCTGATCCTTCTCAATCCAAGTCTTACCTTATAAAAGTGGGAAAGGGGCGTTGTCCTCAAGAAACCTAATAAATTCAAATTCTTCTTCAGTCGATGTTCCATGAACAATAATAGGTACATTAGTTACTCTTCCACATAAATTTATCATCTTGCCTTTAAACAAGACTATCCTTCCTAAATAAGGTACCACAGTAGGATTTCCCAAAACTTCCCAGGTTTCTTCTGTCATAACATTCACTTGTGTTTCTTCATCTAAGACACAGTCTATGTCGAAGTCTTCTATTCTTGCACTTATGCATTGTTTTTCTTTCAGGCATTCTGGTAAACTTACATCTTTATAAACATCCATCATTTCTTCTAACTGTAATTCCTCTGAAATTCTAACATACCCTTGGTCTCTTGACTCTTTTCATAATTTTCTTGTCTTATGTCCCTCCCATCAACTTTACCAATAATCCTTGGACAATCCTCAACCTCATGCCCAAAAATATGGCAACAAAGACAAATAGGGCCTACCCCAAAGCATTCCTTAGCAAGATGTCTCGAACTTTTGTAATTATAACACAAAGTCAATCGTATTTTTCTCTTAAATGTTCCCCAATATTTTCTATATTGTGCACTTCCCCTGGGATCATAGTGTTGGACCTACAGTCTACAAAAATTCTTTCTAGGTTCCTGCATCCACTTATCAGTCCAAAAAATCTTTCTATGCATATGAATAACATATCTTTCTTCATTTCTATTAAATTTACTCAAATCAACTCTTTCTTTCAACTGTGCCCTAGCCTTCAGACTAGGAAAAAATCTATTAAACATACTTAAATTCATGCTTTCGAAACAAAAATTTTCACTTATCTTTCTCTTACCAAAGAATAAATCTTACCTCTTTTAGGATCTTAACTCTTTTCTTCAGAACAAATTACTTTCTTAGCAAAAATATTTGCAAGTCAAGTATATTACTGCGCACTTCAGCAGTATATCTACACACATAACTTCTCTTTTTCTTTACTTTAGTTCCCAACAATCATAGTTTCAGGTCCCGACAACTTAACAGAACCATTTGTTGGCACAGGGGAAGACCCAGGGTTCAACACTTAACAACACACCAACAAAACCCTGATTACCGGCCCTTTTGGAAACACATGTGAAGCAGGCGAAGTCTCAACCGTGGTAGAAGCAGGGGGGTTATAAGACGTAGGTGTCTTTAACTAGGATGGGACATAGATCTATGATAATAGCACTTCACAGAATATTTTGTTAACGCTTAGGAAGTGAACATGCATTATTTTATCAACCTTATTAACATCGTAGAGCATAATCAAATACATATCGGCACAGTAACAACAAATGATTATATATCCTGAGCACTTAGCACTCAGAGTTAGATCTAGCAATCATTTACCCTTTAACATAAGAAAAGTATCTAAGAAACAACATACATATTCATTACATATCATAATCTAAGAACTAAGCAAAACATAACAGAGATAACACTGCACAAAGAAAACCATGAGACACTAGATATACGTGGTTCACCCCAGGGTGGGGCTACATCCACAAACCACTTAGACTCTTTATTTATTGCCAAGATATTACATCCAGTCCCTCCCATGCACTAAGCCACATAGTTGAACTTCACATAAGACATTAGATCTTCGTACTAAGCCCTAGATCCTCCTTCTTTTCCTTCCAAAAATAGGTCAAATGCACATAGGCACAATCTCTATCACAACACTTAGCACCTTCTACAAAATCAAAGTCGAGCACAAAGCCTTGAACACATACACTCTGTGCACAGAGCTAATGTTCCACTAAAAATTGCCTTCACTTCCCTACTTCTACAATACATTCCCCTTTATTTATACTTTACAAACCCTTACAATAAGGCCTAAACATGGGGAAAACCCATGGGCCGACAACCCATAAACCCATTAGAAAACCCTAGAGGACCCCTTACTGGGCCCACATAGCCCAAAAAATAAGTGAGATCCGCGATCTCAGCTCTTCCTGGGCACTCCTTCTTCGACCATCGTTTCAAAGTCTGAAAGTGGGCCAAAAATGACCAAAGTCTCCCCAAAACATGGTTGAGGGCCAACAAGTGAAAAATATCTTAATCGTTGGTTTAGTTTTAGTAAAAGGTGGATTGATTCTTTTAAGAATTTTTCTTGATTGGAATTTTTAGTTGATATAAGGATGTGATTTGTTTCATAGTGATTTGTGTTACAACTGTGTGAGTTAGGACTAGTGTAATTTTATTGATTAGATAGTATTAGGAGAAATCTTTCTCCACATATATATTGCACAATAACCTTGCAATAAAATCCTTACCCCAGGTTGAAAATTGAATGCATTGGATGATTTAATTAGACAATTAAATATACCAACATTTTTGGCACCGTTGTCGGGGAGGTTATTAAGGGAACGATAATAATACCTGAAACTATCTTGATGAATTGTAATATATGTGATGCATGAATAAGGAACGAGAAGGATGACAGCATAGTAAGAGGAAGGGTCCCTAGTGGAAAAAGAAATCCAAATCAAGGATGGGTGACATATATTCAAGAATTAATAAACAAAGTGGATTCATTGTCTTTTGGGGGAGAACGTCAGAAGTCTAAACCACTAATATTGGTGGATTCTCAGTCCTCTAATTGAAGAGAGTCATCAATGGTAGCAGTGGAGGTGGAATATCAAGATTTGACAAAAGGTCTTCAATTTTCTGACAACAAAAATCAGGAACATTCATACTCCATGTTGGAATTCAATCAACCTAATATAGGGTCAGAATCTACTCAACCCATTCTTAACATCCAAAAAATAAAGAACATCCCAAAAACATAAGACATCCCTGTACCTGATTGGTAGAATCTTCGTGTTGAAACACACACTGAAACTGAGAGGGGGGGATGAATCAGTGTCTTGAACTTTTTGATAATTCTCACACTTTCTCAGATTACTTATATTAACTGAATAACATATATGTCTTTCAATTACTTATTCATAAATACAAATAACAGTTATAATAACACAAACTGTATAAAGAAGAATAAATATCATATATTTATTAAACTTGAGAAAATACATATGATACCAATCATCAAACTATTCAATACCAATTAAATAAGTGAGATGCAACTCTCAAATACAAGACCCAACTTGTAGTTCTCAAATTGAACCGAGATGTGAGGAATCCAACCCTCATAACAAGACCCAGCTTGTAAACATGCATCGACTTGATAAAGAATGAACCTTCATTCAATCCATTGTATTTATATTTGATCCATCGAGATACCTCTTTTTCCAACACAATATTTAGTTTATATATCCATTCAAAAGGTGTATGACATTTAACAATGTGTCTTTCAATGCACCTATTCATTTTAGTAATAATAATTTAATAATAAATTTCTTCCTTTATTATTATTCATAATCCTTCATATCATGTTTATTCGTCCATTGATTAAGTAATTAATTCTCCATTCTCCCTTTTCATTTTCACGTTTCACAATACCATGGAAAATAACATGGGTTTTTAAACCAAGGAAAAATACCATTTAACTTTTGACTTTTTAGGTAAATTCATTTTTTTCTTTTTATCTTTTAATACTCTTTTTCATGTAAATTGTTTTTTTTTTTTTAATTTACTTTTTACATAAAGTTACCCTTTTCATTATTTTACTTTCATATTTATTTTTACCTAAAAAGTTGTTTCCATTTAACTTTTTCCTCTTTTGTATTTATACTCCATATGTTAATATTAATATTAACCTTTATATTAATATTATCCATTAATATTTAATCTCCATATATTAATATTAATATTGTCCATTAAAATTTAATCTTAGTTTATCATACAATAGCTTTTGTGTTTTCCCTTCTTTTCTATATCAATCCCTCTTCCATTTCATTACATTTATTGATCAAATCCCTATTTCAATCCTCAACCAATTCATGTGAATTCCTTCTTGATTTCTATAGATTATTCTACTGCGAATTAACTTCCTTTGCAACTTCTTCGATTCCATCCTTTTGTTGCTTCGACCTCCATTATAGATTGTATAACTCGTAACCCAAGGTTATACAACTGAGAACTAGCAATGTCTATCTTGACTTAATCAATTGTGAAGACTTAATTGTTAGTTGGATGGATGGTCCCTGTCATTTCGGGGGCTAGGTTCCTAGCTCATATCTTAGTCCAATGGATACTAAAATAAATCTCTAATCGACACGTGGTTTTGTGATCTACGGACTGCAATATTTCAGGGGGTATTACATGAACAACTCGAGTGATTTCGCTACTTCATCCTTCGACACTTTTTCTAGTAGAAGAGGTTGGACATTCCAGGAGGAAATAATCCCAGAGATGACATGGCATGATGATGTCACCTATGGTGACATGGACCCATGGTATGTGTGCCATGTGTCACTCATAAATGGACATGTTGGGGTCCAAAAGGTAATGAATTCATGTGACATGTGTCCTCATATGGCATCCCTGCCATGTGGCATATGAGATGTCCTCAACCAAACGAATGGTCCACATTCCTCTACTCCATATCTAATGGCCTACGTGAATTCATGACTTTGGCTTTGCAATTCGTGGCTTTGAAACTTTGCAGCTTTGTCTAGTCTCCAATAATCACCGAAGTGGTGAAGTTCCAGAGTCCTGAAACTTACACTATCCTTCTACCCCTGATCTAACGACTCAAATTACTCCCAAAATATTCCCTATATCTAATGGTTGGTGGGATTTCAGGGTTTCGTGACTTTGCGATTTCATGCATCTTCCTTGTCTCCAATAATCGTTGAAGTGGTGAAGTTTTAAAGTCCCAAAACTTACGCTATCCTTCCACTCCTGATCTAATGGTTCACATTACTCCTGAATTCTTCCCTCGATATAATGGTTGGTGGGATTTTGAGGTTTCAAAACTTCATGATTTCATGCCTCTGACTTGTTTCTAATAATAGCCGAAGTGGTGAAGTTATGGAGTCCTGAAGCTTTCAATCTCCTACTTGGTTTTGATCAATGGATGGCTATCTATTAGTTTGATCTGATGGCTCCGGTTATATCTGAAATTTCTCAACTAAATTTCTAAACTAGATCTAACGTCTCTTGCCTATATAGATCCCGATATAATGATCATGATTCCATGATCCTTTACAAAGGATCTATGTCTGCATTGTGCTCTGGCTTCTGTGCGATTTCTGCATTGTTATTTCTCCTTATCTTTTCTTCATACTTCCTCTATATTCAACATAATTTAAATTTTTTGTTGTCATGAATTATAGTTTATCCTTTGATGCCACTCATCAAGAATACTTTTTAATCCTTTTCTATCCATGTTTGATTACTTTCCATGTTTGATTCATGTTTCCATCAATGACAACACACAATCAATAATTCCAACAATCTCCTCCTTTGGAATTGAGGGAAACATATCTGTAAAACAAATGAGTATGTAACTTTGCTCCCCCCATCACTGATCTCATATTCAAATTGGGGAATTGAGTTTGTTTTTATTGATACCAATTTTTTTTTACTAGTTCTCTTTCCCTGTGAATGTGGCAACTTTTATCTCAGTCTCTTGGGATTTTGTTTTCAAATAGGTAGTCTTCTTTAATAGAAAATTTTGTAGTGATCAATTCTTTTAAACCTAATCCAATAAGTTCCTCATTTGATGACCAAATTAAATACTCCCCCTGAGTTTTTACTATTTTATAGGGTTTCAATGTCTTCCCCTTTTGTCATAAAGGACAAGGGTGTGAATCTTATTGATATTCTTGATCTTACTCTTTATTCTTCTTGATAATTTGATCTTTCACAAGAATACCAATCGATCATTTATAGTGATACCAATTGATAATTACTAATTGATCGATGCCAATTGATTTAATTTCCATTATACAACCAATTGTTAAGGTATGTTACTAATTTCAGTTCTTTGATACCAAGATATCTTGCTGCTCTTTGTCATTAATCAATTTTCCCTTTTCATGCTCTGTCTTTATATATTTTGAACTCCTTTGTTGCTTTCAAATTCTTCAGTTGATGTGATTTTTTATTCCTCATCAAGAGACCCCTTTTTATATATATATAAATTATTCAAGAAGTGTTTTCGATCCTTTTATGCATCTAGGAGAGGCATGGTAAGAAGACAAACATTTTCATTCTCTTGGAGATTTTTCTTTTCTGAATCTTTGTAGATTTGTTTTGATTTCTTTCTGCAAATATTTCCATGAGGCACTTTGCTTCTTGGACATTTCCTTTCTAAATTTTTCCTTTGAGATTTGTCATCTTCTCTTTTCTTCCAAACTTCATTATATTTTCTTCCTGAATTGTATGGATTATTCCTCATGGGTTCATTTCTTGATTTCTTGTAGTCTTGGGATTTGTGTCCAAAACTATCATAGTATAGCAACTCATTGTATGAAAAAACTTTATTTTTCACCCAACATAATTGCACCTCTAACATCTCATTAAGTTTTTGGATCTTTCGGTATTTTTCCTTTCAAGACTCTTGCATTCTAATGCTTTATGAGAAAATTTATGACAGGAAAAGCAATAACCATTGAAGGTGTTTCCATAATCGAGTTTGTTTTGGCATGAGAAGTCTGGTTTTTGATATGCTTCTTGGTTTTTACTTTTATAGTTTCCTTTGTTAACAAAGTTGTGAGCTTGTATTTGGTCTGTGAATACAAATTTTCCCTTTGAGGAGGACGAGCCTTCCTTATGCTTGTGAATGAGGCTCCACTTGCCACCTTCTTCTTTCTTATTTCACCCAAGACCAATTTTGTCATTGGTTGGTTTCTGGTTGTTCCAGATCCTATCCAAGATAACTGAGCTGTTTTGGAATTTGACAGTTGCATTTTCATTTTTATTCTTCTTTTTGAGGTTGACAACTTCCAATTCCAATATGTGACATGGTTCTTAATTTTTATTCAAATGTATCTTCAGGGATTCTTCAATTTCCTTAGCTTCCTTAAGTTGAGTCTTTATACTGATGACCATTTATTTTTTTTCTTCTAATAATTCAATGCATTTATTGGGCTTGTCATATGTCTTCAATTCTTTCACTTCTTTTGTTAGATCATCAACTTTAGTATTCAATATTTTGATCTCTTATTATTTTTTTTCTAGATTAATCTTTTGCTCATGCTCTTCATGGTTATTTATGTCAAATTGATCTAACTATTGTTGTAGCAACATATCTTTCTTTTAAATTTTATCCAACTCTTCTAGAGTGCCTATAGCTGTGTATTCAAGATGGCCAATAGCATCCCTAGGAACTTTAATATATAAACTATTTTCTGGAGCCATAGGAATCTCTTCTAATGAATCTATAACATCATTCTTAATATTAAGTATTTTTTCTTCAGTGATTACTGAAGCATGTGTTATAACACAATATGTACTTTCCCAAAGCCCAAGGAAAGTGGGATAAGATTGGCATAACACAGGGGTAATCCTATCACTATCACCTCAATAGGATACCCCTTTCTGTTTAGGAGGAGGAAAGACCCACTCCAAGGGAGACGTCCCAAGACCTAGGGGTTTTGAGGAAGGGAAAAGGACAAGGTAAACTACCGCTCTCTATCTAGGTAACTCAAATTGGGTTTAAATCTTGTTGGATGAAGAAAAGGAGAATAAAGTGTACCTTCCCCTTACCAATACAAAAACAAACGTTAAGGGAATAACAAGTGATAATAAATTCTTCAATATGAATTCAAGTTTATGGAAATGAATGCTATCAATCAATGTATGAAACAAATGATAAATATATAACAATGATAATTAATTGATGGTAGCTATAATAATATCTAGAAAATTTAATTGAATGTACAATATGACAAAAATATTTGAAGTCTTATCATGATAACACTTTGTCTTATGCAATTTCTAGATATATGTCAATCAACAAATAACCTTTATTAAGTTGTCCAATTTAAGTGTAACAACAACAAATCAAAGGGATGAAAATTGTTGAATGCTTGGGCTGACCTGGGTTATGATCTCAAGGTTTCCAACAAAACCCTCAAACTATCGACCCTCCTGGTAAACTAGAAGGAAATGTTGTGCACATAATGCACAACGCAGTCTCACCCAAGATAGCTTTATGGGGGACTACAGACTTAGGTGTCTGCAGTCAGGGAAGGGATTTGGACTGTGTTTCTTCTATCCTTTTCCTCATGCATTAACATTCTTATTCATTCATCTACTTGTAGGATTCATTCATTCATCTAACTATGCATGCATGATATTATAATAATATATAACCATTCATTCCTTAACTGGTGATTAAAAAAACAATAAAAGAAATCATTCATAACAAACAGTGCACAATATTTTACTATGGATCACACCCCTGGGCTACGCCCACAAAGATCTATCTCTTATGCCCTTTTATTCGTTCTTCTGCAAAATTTTTGTTGCACACATTACATCTTTAGGCTTACAATAAAAAAGGAGGGTAAATACACTTTGTGATGTGGACTAGACCACACCAAGCTCCACAACCTCTGACCTAACTCTCAAAATCTAGCTTGTTCGACTCAACAATAATAACAACAACAATAATAACCGAACGAATAACAACCCCAACCTAGACCTCCTAGGTATTTATTTATACTACTTTATTTTCTTATAACCATTACACTATGTTCCAAAACCCTAACCCTAGCATGGTTAGGTATTTTCTGCATGTGAACCACACTGCTTTTCTTCCTTTTTCTGCATGCTTCTTTTCCTTCTTCTACCTGCTTCTTTTCTTCCACTTATGGTGCATGCTCCAAAAATAGGTCTTTCTTTTCAAAAATAGGCCTGTGCCTAAAAATATAATTTCTTCCCAAAATAGGCTTGTGCCAATAGGCCCCCAACACCGACATGTGACTCATACAAAAGAACTTAGGTGTTGCATGCTCCTTGTACTACCATCTCCAAGATGTGGAACTTTTCTGCTAGTTCCTTCCCCTTTTCTTTCACCTGCGCAACTTTTTCTGTTAGCGCCTCAACCATCTGTGTTTTCATATGTTCGTGCAACAATGTTGCACTCTATGCATGTTCATGTGCCATCCTTGTCTTTTCTTCCTCCATTTTCACAATTATCTATGTTGCTTTCTCCTGGAGGGGCTCCAACTAGGCCTGCCTTGCTTGCTTGTTTGTCTGCATAGTTTTTAATTCTTCCTGCAGGGTCTTCATCTCTTGCGTGCCCTTCAAGCGTTTTGTGATACTCATGGATTTTTGTCACTGCTTCAACTCCTACATTACAGAGTCGATTTTATCCTCTTGTTTGATACAACTTTTGGACCTTGTCATCCTCCTCCAAAGTAGTCCATATTTTCACAGTTCTATCAAATAGTTCTACGACTTCGTTGGCTTCCCTTTCCATCTCATCTACTTGGAGGACTACATGTTGTTATCTTTTCTCTCAGACTTCAGGAGGAGTAATATGATTAAGTTTTTCTTTCAACTCCTCTATCTCTTTCCTATACCCCTCGATTGTCTACGTGATGATTTGGATCTGCTCTTCGACATTACTCACGACCACTTGTGCGTTGTCCAAAATCTTTGTGAAGACTTCCTTCAACTTCTACTCAAGGTTATCTACGCGTTGTTTCTCTTCTTTAGTATCCATCTTGACTTTCTTCAGTGCTAGTTGTAGTGATTTTCCCCCCAATCTGGCAACTGCTAGGTCTGTCGCATCCACTCTAGCACATGACTGTACTTCTTGTGTGACACTAGCTTGCAACCTGCATGGTGCCTTCATTGGTATTTTGGCTATGGCCAACTTTATTTGTGCTAAGTCTCTAAGTGGTGTCTATGCCATGCCTTCTTCGAGATGCAACATATTTGTTGTAATGTGGAAGCTTGGATTTGCATACTCTATGAGTTGGATTGTTTCTTCCTCATTCTACATGGTTCTGTCCCCTACCTCTGGCGATCACAAGATTAGTTTTTCATTCCTTTCCTGTGTCTATGCTGCTTACATCCATTCTGAGACCTGTTTAACCTTGACCAACTCCTTCATGATCCTTTCTCTTAGGTTCTTAGCCTCCTCATATTCCTCAATCACGCGGTCCTGAACCCTTTATGCTACTAAGTTGGCATCATCCTCTATGATTGTGTACGCTGGGATATCCTTATGTGCCTTAGCCTTCTTGCGCGACCCCCCTACTTGGATGACCAAACTTTTGGGTGGTCATGCATCTTGTGACATTGTCGTTGTCAGGGTTCAGTGTGTTGGTTTTTCCCCCCCACCTTGTTCCTCCTAAGCAGGGACATTATCCTTCATCCCTATCTGCCCATTCTTCTATGGGGCACTGTCCTTCTTCTGTTGTGCTGGCTTAGAGACTGGTTTCAACTGCTACGTTGGTTTTTTGGCCACGATGCTTCCTCCTGCTGATGTCTTCGATGAACCTACTTTAGTTTCTTCACCCTTGGCAATGTCTTTGGTTATGACTGGGATCTTCCATTCATCCGCCCAGTCCTTTATTTTCCAGTCTACCTCTTCGGCTGTGATGCAGTACCGAAGTTGTAACCATTCCATTTATGGATCCCTGTGAGCCTAGATCTGCATATTAGGTTGTGTAGCCTTGAAGTTAGCTATCCCCTAGTACTGCACAACTACCTCGGGAGTTATTCACCAACTATTGGCTATCCTTTTTTTCATATCACTCATATACCTAGAAAAAGTGTTGGCATTTCCACTTCTCTATTTTCAGTCGAAAGTGCTCCCCAATTACTGGTATCGTGCTATGAGACATTGCCCTACTATGTCACAGAAGTATGAATAGGTTGTATCTTTCCATCCGATTAGCACTATCATCATGATTAGCCACGAATAGTGGAACTTAGTCCCCAAGTCCTTCGCATCCTTGAAGTCTTCTAGGAACATATTCAACAAATATGGTGCCCAACTTAACATGGTGTTGTGTGCACAATGCCCTACTGCTGCTACCACTCCTGCGGGGACCTCCTCCTTGCGACATTTATGAAGGATATTGCATGCCATCAGTTTTGTTTCCATCTTGGTGGCTGCATCACTAATCCATTTGATGATAATGTCGTGTGATCCCATTTTTGTTCCATATGTCTTCTTCATTTCCTCTGCGAGGGACTTCTCCTTGGTTTTTTCATTCATGTACTACATTGGATTCTATCCATTTGATGGCAGTCTAGTGATGAACGACACAAACTCAACGTCGATGGACAAAGGTATGTCCATCCACAAGAATCATCCATGGAGGAATGTCAGTAACTGCTCTACGCAGTTGTTCACGTCTTCCCCCCCACCAAAATGAGGAATCTCCAGCAAGTGAAGTATCCATGTGTTTAAAAATCTTGTTATCCACTGCTTCGACTGCAACGCCATATCTCCTAGTGGCCCTGTACCCATGATTTATATGTAAACCTGTTGTGAAAATTCTAAAAATGTGTTGGTGTCAAATGCATCATGCTCTACATATCTTAACCTCTTGACACAACCCAACAAAACTGGTGCATCCTACACCCCCTCAAGAATGTGTGGTAAGACAATAGATGCCTCAGGATGCTTGCACGGGGACTTGAAAATGGGTTGTTTTCCTTTTCACTACGCTAGAATGATGGATAGACCAACCTCTTGTTCTCTTTCTCCCCCTCCCAACTCTGGTTGGCCTATCATATCTTCACGTTGCACTTCATCGTGCTACGCGAACCCTACCACAGGTTGTCACCCTGGCCCATTAAATTCTATTCTTTCACTGTCCGTGCTATTTGTCTAGTGGGATGCTTCGACCCTGGATGGATGTTGTGGATTTCTTGTCGTCGACAGGTTTTGACCCCCTGCACTGCCTTGTGAGACAATATCTATCCCGACTATTGTCGGGGCCTATCCCTCCTCCTCTACCAATGTTGTGCTTACTGGTTTGGTCTATGGTGAAGGAATCACATCGACATCGGCGATTCCCTCTGGCTATGTATAAACCTTTTCTTCCACTACAGGTTATTTCGATGACCTGTTGCTACTTGGTGTTTTTCGTGTTGTTTATCTAGGTGCGCTGACCTTTGGAGGTGCCATCTTGTGTAATTCTTCCTTCCACAGCTGAAATACAATTTCTTTAATATTCAGAATCACATGTTCGCCACTTGTGTTCATGATTTTTATCCCTAGGTTCACTCAATATCACAATAAGGGTGGTTTGATCCACTTTGTAGTGATATAATGGGTGTCATAATTATCCTGAATCTTCTCAGGGATGCTCCCTTTATTGTCATAAATGTTCTAGAGCTTCTTGGGCACACTTCCTTTATTTCCATAAATGTTCTTGATCTTCTCAGGAACACTTCCTTTATTTTTGTAAATGTTCTCGAGCTTCTCGGGAACGCTTCATTCAATTTCATAAATGCTCGGTTCACACCTTTTTATCCCGATCATTGTTTTTTGTTTTTCTGATCATTGACCTGTTTTCTGGTGCACTCCAATGTTTTATTGTGCTACAGATTTCTGGTGCACCGCAAATTTATTTTGTAGTTCTTCCTTGGCGCACTATGTTTGGCTTTGGTTTGTGATCTCCTGCAACAATAACTTTCCTAATTTTTTGTGCTAATTCTTTCATTCTGTTGCACACAACATTTTCTACTTTTATGTTATCATCATTTTTTTAAATACACTATACACATGTGTTCCTTAATGTGTTATAGCTGTTGAGAGTTAGTAGGTTGGTTGTCCCTATACAGTTTCAATTGACTACTATTCACCATTCCTTTCATCTCTTCTCCTGTCAAATCCTTTAGCTACACAGATCATCCATCTGTGACATGTTTTACTTCATTGGCCCTAGCCAATGCATTCTAAACTTACCAGGATGTTGCAAAAATTAGTTTTCGTAGAGGAGAACTAAATCCCCCTCAAAGTTATTCTTATTTATGTGTCTATCATGCCAAGATTTTTCCCTTGCTTTATGTACCTATTAGTATAAACCTGCTAGGATTTTTTCTTCTTCCAATTCCATAATTTGACTTAACCTTTCTTGTACTGCGCCTCTTTCAGTGATATTTGTAATTGTTTCTACGTGCAGAATGGGTACCAAAAATTCTAATGGCACCACTAATTCCTATCCATACACCAATATGAATGGTGTCTTCCATGTCAACTTCTTACATGTAGTAATGTATGCCCATAAAATCGTTGGTACTTTTAAGTCACAATCATCTCTATTAACATTGCATATTTTTGTCAAGGAATTCTCCAAAATCTTGTTGAAATATTCTACTGTCCCATTTGCATGAGGGTGATATGGTGTACTTTTCTGGTGATATACTTCAAATTCCTTATTCATGGCCTTGATGGTACTATTGATGAAATGGAGTCCCTGGTCACTCATCAGAATATCGGTACATCCAAATCTAGTGATCACCTGCTCAAATAAGAAGTGTGTTGGTGTCTCTGCACTGCAATCATTAATTGGTGCTACTTCTTCCCATGTGGTTAGGTATTCTGTCACAGTAATGATGTATCTAGATCACGACCTTCTTTCCAGTGGACTAATAGGTCTAGAAAAATCTATTTCCCATTTATCAAATACTTGAAGAGTTAAATGAGGCCTTAGGGGCATCTCATCCCTCCTGTTGGGTTTTCCAACCCTATGGTAGACATCACATTGTTGATAATACTCCTTTTCATCCTTGTGCACTATTTTCCACCACAAACCTATGTGCAATAACTTTTATGTGGTATCCTTTTCTACATAGTGTCCTCCAATAATACGTTCACAAGCTTCTGCCAGGAACATAGGTCATTCATGTTCCATCACACATGTGCACAATATGATGTTTGTGCCCAGCTTGTATAGATTCCCTATAATCAATTGATATTCTATAGCTCCAACTACCATATTATTCTTCTGCATGGTATTAAAATCCTTAGGTGTGACCCTGGTAATTAGGAATTCAATGATATCATGAAAGTATTCATCAACTACCTGTACTGAAAATAATTGTGCATAAGGGAAATTGCCTTCCAAGTTATTTGGTTCTTCTCCAATGGTTATCATTGATAAATGGTATGGTCCTACATTCAACTTCCCTGGTTTAACTATTACCTCAAAATCATACTCTTGGAACAACAATATCCATCTAGATCCTCCCCCCCAACACTGGCTTGTTGACTAGGTATTCGAGGGCAGAATGATCTGTGAAAATTTTAAAGTTCTTTCCCGATAAGTAGTGCTTGAATTTTTTGTAGTGCATACACCATGGATATACCCTCTCTTTATGTTGTATTGTAATTCCATTTTGAATTTGATAACTTCCTACTTGGAAATACTATAATATGATCCAAGTCACCTGCTCCTGGTTGTGCCAGAATTGCTCCAAGTGTTATTGTTGATGCATATACATGCACATGAAATGTATTTTCCCAAATTGGAAACACCAAAAAATGAGTTTTGTCACCATCTTCTCCTTTAGAGTATCCAATCCCTGTTAACAATCGTCATCCCACTGAAATTTTGTATCCTTCCTCAACATATTTTCCATCGGTGCAATGATTTGCACATACCTCTTGATGAACTTTCAGTAGTACCTTGTATGTCCAAGTGTGGCTCTTAACTAGCACACTGACTGTGGTAGTGGTAAGTTCACAATTACAATAATCTTAATGAGGTCAACTAGTAGACCTTGTATGCATACCACATGTCCTCAGAGTATCCCAAAGGGTGCATTGAAAATGCATTTCTTGATATTTAATGATATCTGGAACTGCCTACATCTATCCAACATTAGTCTTAAGACTTCTACATGATCTTTCAAAAAGCTAAAAATAGTCCAGTCATCCAAATATACTTCTAAGAACTTATGTATGAAATATTTAAAATCAACTACTACCACCCTTGAAAATATAGTTGGTGCATTATTTAGTCCAAAGGACATAACTGTGTACTAATAGGATCCTCATTCTATATAAAATGTGGTCTTATGCATGTCTTCTGGAGCTATTTTAATCTGATGGTGACTTGATAATCCATCTGTCAAGGAATATGCCTCTTGTCCTCCCACATTTTCTAGAACCTCATATGTGAAAGGAGTAGGGAAAGGATCATGTAAACATGCATCATTCAATTTCCTTAGATCCAAAAAAATTATTATTCCCACTTGATTCTTTTCCTGTACAACCATGGGACTGATCCATTCAAATTCCTCTACTGGCTCTATGATTCTTGCTTCTAGAATTTTTTCATGTTCTGCTTTCACTTTTTTCTTGTAAATTGGATTCATCGTATAACGTCTCTATCTGTCAGGTCTGGCATCTGGTTTTAGTGGTATCTTCATCTCCTCCATCTCACTTTCTATTCCTTTCATCTTTGTAAATGTTGTTGGAAACAAGTCACTATGTTCGCACAACAACTCTGTTATCCTTTCCAATGTATTCTCATCCCAATAGTCTCCTATACTTTCCATTTTAGCATTTTCCTCTATCCCAATATTAAATTTCTTGAATTTAATTGGTGCCACAAATGCTTCTAATTCCAGTAAAGAACCTTCCACCTCTCTTTCTCCTTCATTCTCTGTTATCTGGATATTGCACAAATCTTCCTCTTCTGGTATGTCCTCTGTGACATGATAACAAGAGAGTAAGTCTTTGACTATCTAGAGGTTCTGTTGTTGGTATAATGTTATGAATCCCATCTCACATTCCTCGAAAAATATCATTCCTTGTATCATCTTCAAAGCGGAATTGATCATAGGATCTTCATGTTCAAATGAGAAAGTTACCAAAAAATTCGATTGTAATGTTGTCCAGTCTATAGTACCTCTACGCAATTCCTGTTCTATGTACCAATTTCCTGGTATTCCTTCCAATGTATGAACAAAGTAATGAGGCCATTCTATAGGTGGTGTTATCCTCCACTGGGTTATGAATTTCTCTATGTTCTTTGTTGGTCTTCCTTGTCCATCAAATTTATGCAGTGTATTATTCTCTTGTTCTCTGCCAAATCTGATGCGCAATATCCTTTTACAATGATACCATTCCTGGATCTGTTCCTTATGTGCTCCCCACCATTTTGCGAGTGTTTCCTTCAATGCAATATCTATATCTAATAACGGTCTCTAATTCTCCAATACTACATCTTCAGTTTGTCAAAAATTCCTCTAGATCATTCAACCCATGGAAACTGGGAGGTTCCCTTACCTCTGTACCAACCCACCTTACTACACAGTCTATTCTTGCACACCTCCTCATAGATACTTCATGTAGCCTCTACTTCCATTTTTCTAGACCAGTATCTGAGTCTGAAGCACACGGAGTAATGTTTCTCCAACTGATTTCCCCATCTATTGTTGGGTTGACATAGTCTTCCTCTCACATGATAGTTCTATATAGTTGATTGATTTATTCCAAGTCCAAGTAGGTCGCCTCCACATATCTTTCTCCTTCTGATGGGTCCAATGGTGAAATTACTCTATGCTCACCTAATTCAAAATTTATTTTCTCATTATTCAAGTTGATTACAGCCTGATTATCAAATTCCCAGTGTTATCACTGAAATTTCGTCCGCAAATGGTTACAGGAATCTAGCATCTTCAAACAACTATTAGTTCACCCATGGACCAAAAATTACCAAAAGTGCATTTCCAAAAGGTCCAAAACTATACAACCAGTTATAAAATCAGCATGCGCTAAGGATATACAGGAAGCACGCGCACGTGTGCTAGTCAAAAACACCATAAAAGCATGCATGTGCCCAAGGCACGAATGTGGACACTAAAATCTGCACACACCTCAGAACGACGCATTTATGATATTGGTCGGCCTCCCACCCACTTCTGGTTCAGCTCCCAAGTCAATTTGACATCCAAATCTCGGCTGAATCCGGCTAGGTGGCTGGTCAAAGACCTAAGGGTGCCCTAAATAGCCTCTTGTTCACACTAAAGGCTGGTTGAATAATACCTCAAAGCTATGCTATAAAAATAGGCCATGGGTGCACTACATTTTCAAGGAATTCATTTGTATTGCTATGCTGCATATATTCTCTTGAAGGATCCTCTTTCCTTGTCAAGAGCATACAATTATCATTTCATTTGAGCTACTCACATCACCTCTTGAGTGAATGATCTTGGGATTCTTTCACCATTTCTTTCAAGTTTGATAGTTGTAAGAAGAGATTAATTTTGGGGGTTCAAGAGCCCTCCCTTGGAGGAAGAGGGTGTTAGCGATAAAAAATGACTTGAAAATTATTTACAAATCACATGATAAGAGGAGCATTAGGTAGAAGATTTATTTTTAGGTTTGAAAGTCATGAAGTCTTTGAGAAAGGCTTATAATCATATCAATTCAATAAAATGAGGATTTAACCTCATAAAATAGACCAAAAGTAAATTTTATCTTTCGGCGGCTAAATCGTTGCTTTTCCATGTGCCATGTTGCTTTTCCTCCTTTTTCTACATGTTGATTTTCCTTCTTCTACATGTTGCTTTTCCACCACCTATGGTGCGTGCTCCAAAAATAAGTATTTCTTTCAAAAAATAGGTTTGTGGATAAAAATAGTATTTCTTCCCAAAATAGGTCTATGCCAACAACAACAATAATAAAACCTTCAGAAAAAGTACTTGAGAATGGCAATTGAGTGCACACTTAGTTATGATTTGATTGTATTTTTCCTCATACAATTTTCTGGGTTGGTTTAATTGGTTGGTAGGTTTAGATAGACTGGAAAATGATGGTTGTAGCAATGATTGTGACAACAACAATTAAAGGTTAGTAATTCTAACCTTGGTTAGTAAGTTAGTTCAAAGTTAGTAAGGTATCAAGCAAAGGATTGAGTTTTAAGGTTGATGGACTTGTTGAAGGAGTGAGGAAATAATACTAGTTCCTTCTTAGGGTGATGGATTCTAGGTGGGTGGCTCTTTTAAAGGGCCAATAATTAATGATTATGCACAAAATATAAGAGGGAAAAATATTTAGGAGGAATAACACCTTAAGTCTTTATCCCCTTCTTCCCATGAGGTAAGATACAATTGTTGATTAAGGTTGGTTGTCATTGATTTCAACCCTTGAAGAAATCCTCGTAGCACAAAGGTTTGGGTAATGGACCCAAGATTGTTTGATGTAAAGATGAATCATTATTGTCTTTTCATGGTTGATAAGAAGTAAATATGGATGAACTCCAAAGTGGTCCCCTTATGG
>JZKD02S0356112.1:1192661-1237058 GCA_000966675.3 Picea glauca | reverse complement strand
TTTAATGGAGAAATTAGAAGTAGGTTAACCCTAAAATAAGGAAAGTGGGGCCAAGTGACCTAGAAGATGTTTTTAAGGAAGCTACTTGGAGAGTATAAATAAGAGGAAAGGCTCTCTCATTTCAATAAAACTTGAGAATATTGAATATCTATAGGTGTCTGAGGTAAAAAAGGATATCTAAGATGAAATTCTGAGGGAAGGTGAAAAAAAGAAAGCCGAAATGCAAGGAAGGACAAATTCTTTTGATGGTGCTTTCTAAGGTATGTTATTTATAGGTCATCTCACCATTTTTGCTATAACTTTTTTTCTATAATGATTTAGACCGTGAAATTTCTATTCCATTGAGAAAACATATCCAAGTGTATTTTGTAAAAAATTCAGCTTGTGGGTCATTGTATTTTTGGAGTTACACTCCGTGGAAAATAGGGTTTGTGGCTAGTCCTCAAACTAGTCAAAAACAGGTGCTTCGGGTAAAAACGTCATAACTTCTTCATAACAGATCCAAATTTAGTGAAACAAAATGTGTTGGTTAGGGTACAATATGTAGTATTATTTGTAACAATTTCATATAAATTCAAAAAATATTCCATGCGGGGAACACTCTACAAGGTCTCTCTCTAGAATAATCCAGAATTCAGCAAGGTATGACATGTTTGCTATAACTCCTTTTATGAGAGGTTTGAAGTAGTGACACCTGGAGGAATTGCATAAAACACATTGAAGAACATTGTGTATCAGTTTCATATATTTATACATTACAGGTACAAAGTTATGATTACTTCAAGTTAGGGTTGTTGACTAATCCAAAACTAGGAATGTGAGACTAAAGAAAATTTTGATGAAAATGCTAGTCTCTTGTTGTTAAAGTTAATGAAGGTTTGCAGGAATGTGATCATATACACCAGGTTTGTTATAGAGCTACAAATCATATTTGGATGATGAAAATGATGAGGGATTTTGGTTGAGGTACATGTTGAGTACATGGTTGAGACAAGTAGTTGATGAGTTGGCACATACATGAGGTGTATAGTTGATGATGTTGGTACATATTGATGAGTCATAGTTGATGATTAGTTGACACATGATTGGTACATGGTTGGATGCACTTTTTTATGGTACAGGTTGATTACAGGTTATTTGGTATAGGTTGGTGCATGGTTGATGCACTTGTTTATGGTACAGGTTCATTACAGGTTGAGGTACAGGTTGATGCATTGTTCAGATTTATTGGTATAGGTTTACAGTGTCATATATCACAGTGACAGGTTGACAGTGGTTCCATTATTCTACTTCTACTTCAGGGTGGCAGGATGGGGCAAGGATAGGTGGTTGTAGCCGGAGAACATAGAGAGTTGTAGCCTCCTTCTAGTTGTAGCCAGAGAATTGGGGAGTTGGAGCTTTCCTCAAGTTGTAGCCTGAGAATCTAGGGGGTTGGAGCCTCCTTCCAGTTGCAGATAGAAAACAAAGGAAGTTGGTGCTTCCAATGAATGTAATTCTTCAAGACATATAAGAAAAAACATTCTGTGGTTTTCTCCCGATTTGGGTTTCCACATAAAACACTGGTGTACTGTGTATGTGTGTGATTGTTCTTTTTGTATTGCTCATTATTGGATAATAATACTACTTTGATATGACACTTGGATCAATTTGGATAAAAATGATTATAATTGCACTATTACTGATTCACTCCCCCTCTCAGTAATCCAACAACAACCCTTCCTAGTGTAGCCTATCACAATTCCCAAAAGATGGGGAGATGGAAGGAATAAATATGGAAAGTAGTAAGTATGGAGGGAACGGATGATGACTCTTCAAATATCCACCCAATATCAATCCATCCTAAAGGAAAATAAACTTACTAGGGAACCATGTCACCCTCCCAGGTTTAAATAAGGCAACGAGCATAGTTTCCAAGAAAACATCATTAAATCAAGAAATATTCAATGTAACATGTTCAAGTGCTTCAAATATTGAAGTGATACATACCATGACACCTGGAGTCATTACCTCATGGAGCAAGACCTATTGCCACTTCAGGACCAAGCCAATGTGATGAATACGTCTATTGGTGATATGTGGACTACACTGAAGAAAAGAGGGTCCTTCCAGGGCCATGCTTAGGTCATCAATCTCTCAGAACTCTATGTCTAGGTCCTATGGGCCTAGAGACATGATTTCCTTAGTTACCCCTAGGCTAGCGGGTAACAATATGCATCAATTCCTTGATGGAGTTGTCTTCTTCATTGTTGATTGGGGATCACATCAATTCTTTGATGGAGTTGTCTTCTTTATTAATGACTAGGGATTGCATCAATTCCTTGATGGAGTTGTCTTATTCTATGTTCAGGACTTTAATCTGATAGTAATTCTCCAATTGGATCCATAATACTTTAGAAGAGGTGCAATGTCCCATATTTTCTTTGACTTGGTCTGACAGTCCATTTTGGACTTTTTTTAATGTCATTGAATTGTTTCTCTTTGCTTCTTTTGCAGTTTTGGATTTTTTCTTTGAGGTAGTTAAGTACCAATGATTACATACTACTGTGTCCCAAATGCCATGTCCTCTTGACTTCAAATACCATTTCATTCTTTCCCTCCATGAAGAGTAGTATGTTCCATCAAACAAGGGAGATTCATTTGTGGAGAGATCCACTTGTCCATTCATTTTGTGTGTTTAGGGGAATCTTTCTTCCAGTGATTAGATTGTTTTTCTTAAACAAAACTTTTCTCTGATACCAATTGTTGAAACACACACTAACACTGAGAAGGGGGGAGTGAATCAATGTCTCAAATTTTTGGACAATTCTCACACTTTCTTAGATTACTTAGATTAACTGAATAATATATATGTATTTCAATTACTTATTCATAAATATATATAACAGTTATAAGAACACAAACTATATAAAGAAGAATAAATATCACATATTTATTCAACTTGAATAAGTACATATGATAGCAATCATCAAACTATTCAATACCAATCAATTATTATAATTTAATAATAACTTTCTTCCTTTATTATTATTCATAATCCTTCATATCATGTTTATTCATCCATTGATTAAGTAATTAATTCTCCATTGTCCCTTTTGATTTTCACATTTCACAATACCATGGGTTTTTAAACCAAAGGAAAATACTATTTAACTTTTTGACATTTTAAATAATTTCATTATCTTTTTCTTTTTTATCTTTTAATACTCCTTTTCATGTAACCTTATTTTTTTATTTTGAATTTAATTTTTACATAAAGTTACATTTTCCATTATTTTAATTTCATACTTATTTTTACATAAAAATACTTTTTCCTCTTTTGTATTTATACTCCATATGTTAATATTAATATTCTCCATTGATATTAACAAAGTTACCCCTAGGCTAGGATATAACAGTATGCATCAATTCCTTGATGGAGTTGTCTTCTTCATTGATGACTAGGGATCACATCAATTCCTTGATGGAGCTGTGTTCTTTATTGATGACTAGGGATCACATCAATTCCTTGATGGAGTTGTCTTCTTCTATGTTATGCACTTTAATATGATAGAAATTCTCCAGTTGGATCCATAATACTTTAGCAGAGGTGTAGTGTCCCATATTTTCTTTGACTTGGTTTGACAGTCCATTCTGGACTGCTTTTAATGTCATTGAATTGTTTCTCTTTGCTTCTTTTGCAGTTTTGGATTTTTTCTTTGAGGTAGTTAAGTACCAAGGATTACATACTACTGAGTCCCAAATGCCATGTCCTCTTGACTTCAGATACCATTTCATTCTTTCCCTCCATGAAGAGTGGTATGTCCCATCAAATAAGGGAGCTTCATTTGTGGAGAGACCCACTTGTCCATTCATTTGTGTGTTTAGGGGGATCTTTCTTCTAGTGATTAGATTGTTTTTCTTAAACAAAACTTCACTCTGATACCAATTGTTGAAACACACACTAACACTGAGAGGTGGGGGGGTGAATCAATGTCTTGAATTTTTGGACAATTCTCACACTTTCTTTGATTACTTAGATTAAATGAATAATATATATGTATTTTGATTACTTATTCATAAATATATATAATAGTTATAAGAACAAAAACTATATAAAGAAGAATAAATATCATATATTTATTAAACTTGAATAAGTACATATGATGCCAATCATCAAACTGTTCAATACCAATCCGTAATAATAATTTAATAATAACTTTCTTCCTTTATTATTATTCATAATCTTTCATATCATGTTTATTCGTCCATTGATTAAGTAATTAATTCTCCATTCTCCATTTTGATTTTCACGTTTCACAATACCATGGGAAAATACCATGGGTTTCTAAACCAAGGGAAAATACCATTTAACTTTTTGACATTTTACATAAATTCATTTTTTTTTCTTTTCATATTTTAATACTCCTTTTCAAATAACCTTATTTTTTATTTTGAATTTACTTTTTACATAAAGTTACCTTTTCCATTATTTTAATTTCATATTTATTTTTACATAAAAATATGTTTCCATTTAACTTTTTCCTCTTTTGTATTTATACTCCATATGTTAATATTAATATTCTCCATTAATATTAAACTTTATATTAATATTTAATCACCATATATTAATATTAATATTTAATTTGAATTTATCATATTGTATCTTTTGCATCTTCCCTTCTATTATATATCAAGCCCTCTTCCATTTGATAACATTTATGGATCAAATCCTTATTTCAATCCTCAACCAATTTGTGCAAATTCCTTCTTGATTTCTATAGATTCTTCCGCTTCGAATTAGCTTCCTCTGCAATTCCTTTGATTCTATCCTCTAGTTGCTTTGACCTCCATTATAGAGTGTATAACTCGTAACCCAAGGCTACACAATTGAGCGCTAGAAATTTCTAGCCTAACTTAATCAACGGTGCAGACTTAATCATTCATTGGATGGACATTTCCCGTCATTTCGATGGCTTGGTTCCTGGCTCATATCTCAATGTTTTGGACTACGAAATAAATATCTAACTGACACGTGGTTTTATGATTGATGACCCACAATATTTTTGGGGGTCTTATATCAATGACCCACGTGATTTCACTACTTCAACCTTCAAAACTTTTGCTCGTAGAAGAGGATAGAAATTCTCGGAGGCCATAATCCCAGAGATGATATGATATGTTGATGTCACCTATGGTGACATGGACACATGGTATGTGTGCCATGTGTCACTGAAAAATGGACATATTGGGGTCCAAAAGGTATTAAATTCATGTGACATATGTCCCCATATGGCATCCCTGCCAGGTTGCATAAGACACATCATCAACCGAACAAATGGTCCACATTCCTCTGCTCCAGATCCAACAAACTGCATGAATTCGTGACTTTGGCTTTTACTTCATGGCTTCAGCACTTTATAACTTTGCCTAGTCTCCAGTAATCACCGAAGTGGTGAAGTTCCATAGTCCCAAAAATTACGTTATCCGTCCACTCTTGATCTAATGGCTCACATTAATCCTGAATTCTTCCCTCGTTCTAATGGTTGGCAGGATTTCATGGTTTCGCAACTTGTTGAATTCATGCCTCTACCTTTTCTCCAATAATCACTGAAGGGGCGAAGTTATGCAGTCCTGAAACTTACTCTATCCTTCCACTCTTGATCAAATGACTCACATTATTCTTGAATTCTTCCATCGATCTAATGGTTGGAGGGATTTCAGGGTTTTACAACTTCTCGATTTCATGCCTCTTCCTTGTCTCCAATAATCGCTAAAGTGGCAAAGTTCTGGAGTCTTTAATATTTCCATCTCCTTCTTAGCTTCGATCAACGACTGGCGATCTATAAGTTTGATCTGATGGCTTTGGTTATACCCAAAATTTCTCAAATAGATCTGACAATTATTTCTTATCTGGCTCCCTATCTAATAGTCATGATTCCACGATCCTTTACAAAGGATCTCTGTCTGCATTGTGCTATGTCTTCTGCGCGATTTATGCAATGATATTTCTCCTTAGCTTTTCTTCAGACTTCCTCTGTATTCAACATAATTTAAATTATGTGTTGTCATGACTTATGGTTTATCCTTTGATACCACTCATCAAGCATATCCTTGTTATTTCTTGTTTATCCATGTTTGATTCATGTTTCCATCAATGACAACACACAATCAATAATTCCAACACTTCGTACTTTGTGGCAAAGACACATGGAAAATGCAAATGCAAATGACATAGTTTTGACCTTCAATTTTTTCAAGAACCAAATATCAAAATATCATAAAAAACCTCAGAATAAGTACTCAACTCCTTGAAAAATGGAGAAATTAAGATAATAAGCCTCTTTGAGGGGGAAACCTCCTTATACATCATATGAATTCACCATTACAAATGATTCCAAATGAAAAGGTCTCCTTCGTATATACAAGAGACTAGGAGGTACAATTACCACTAATGGACCCAAGCCGACATAAATAAAATAAAAATAGTAATGTAATATGCCCCAGTTAATGGGTAATGTGGCATGAATTAGGGATTAACATGCCCCTCCCCTTCAGACATGTGTTGTCCTCAACACTTGAGTAGTTTTTGATGCTTCTGTATAAAAGACTCATCTTCCCATGTGGAATCTTTAGCAGACAGTTTCTTCCACTTAATGAGATACTATGAAATTGATTTGTTCCTTAGATAGAGAATTCTTGTGTTAGTGATAGCTTCAGGTTACAATATGAATTTTCCTTCCTCTTCAAGTTCTGGAAATATAGTTTGAACTGTGATATTTTCACCCATAACCTTCTTTAAGCATGAAACATGGAAAACTGGGTGTACTCGCGAAGATGCAAGCGACTCCAATTTGTATGCCATAGTACCACTATTTTGCAACACCTTATAAGGGCCATAGTACTTCGGTGATAATTTATTATCCTTCTTATCTTGCTTGAGGGACATTTGTTTGTATGGTTGTATTCTTAAAATTACCCAATCCCCCACTTCAAAACTTCTTTCACTATGATGTTGATTTTCTTGTTGTTTCATGCAATTTTGTGGCATGGTCAAGTTGTTCTTTAAGAGTTGGAGAACTTGTTGTGATCTTCCACTGCTTGAAACTTAGATTTTTCTTTTAGAGAAGAAGTGATGGATGGTGGTTTATATCCATAAAGCACCCTAAATGGTGTCATTTTTGTTGTAGTATGAATGTAAGTGTTATACCACTATTCTGCCAAGGGTAACCACTTGAACCATTTTGTTTGTTTATAAGAGACAAAGAAATGAAGGTATCCTTACAAAAATTTGTTCACTATCTTAGTTTGTCCATCAGATTGAGGATGATAAGATGAGCTATGAGCCAATTGAGTACCCAAACAAGAAAATAATTATGTCCAAAAATGTCTAGTGAAGATGGGATCTCTGTCACTTACAATAATCTTTGGTCTTCCATGTAGATTTTGAACTGTCTCCATGAATGCAGTAGCAACTGTACTGGCTTTGAAAGGATGAGATAGTGCACACAAGTGTGTGTACTTGGAAAGTCTATCAACAATAACCATGATGACACTCTTTCCTTCATACTTTGGTAACCTTGTGATGAAATCCATGGAAACCTCCTCCCAGCGCTGACTTGGAATGGTAATGGTTGTAAAATACCCAGGGTCTTAACTGTTTCCACCTTATATTGTTGGAAAACCAAACATTCTACCACAAACCTTTGAACATCACTTTTAATGATCTGAAAACTTGGTGAGAACCTTCTTACATCCAAAATTTTCAAAATAATATCTTTTACTGATGAAATTGCATGTGAATAAGGGGAATTTGATTAATTAACCATGCTTCATTAAAGAAATAATCACATAAAATTGTTAAACTATTGTGTATGTTTATAAATATAAAAACTCTACTTATTCAAGGAAGAATGCATTCATACAGACACATACAACATAGACAACAATGTCACAACAGAGTTCACCAGACCCCTGGCTATGTCTATGGATCCATAAATCCCATGTAGATATAAAGGTGATTGAATTCCCCAAACCAATCAAACTCTCCTTTTTCCTGCACTGGAACATGAATTGACTAGTGCATGCTCCACTTCTAAAAGCTCAATTTGTTGATTTCATGGGTGTAAACATATTAATGTGTTTCCATTCCGATTGAAAAAGTATGTAGATCGATGGAACACGTGATATAATCCAAAACTGGTGGTCCTACAAGTGTGTCTCTCTCACCGCTGGCTTTGATAACGGATGGGTCACGTTGTTTCCATAGAGTGCATCGAAAAACACTAAGAAACATGTACCTGGAATGCTACTATGAGTAACCCTGGCATGACTACCAACATCACAATCTGGGATCACCTCTGGACTCGCTCTTCTCGAAAGCAAATGTTTTCCTACGCCCCACACCCAATGATGGTCAAATAGATGTGGCACTTTTTATTGTGTTGTTGTTTCTCCTTCTAGTAGATGCGTGGGGTTTTGGACAGGTCCCATGTTCAAACGAAGGTTACTAAATTCATTACCCTCGCAGAAAGCATGCACCCTATTCCTGGCAAGAACACGAAAGAAAATGCCAAGTAGTTTAACAATCAAATCAATGGAATCACGAAACACTTTGAATGAGTTAGGAAGGAATTCCAAAATTTTGTAAGCTGCTTCCATACCCATCTCCCTTCAACCGCGACGATGGAGCCTCCAGATCATAGTGTAGATATCAGGCACACTCAGTGCAATGAACAATCATACAAGCCTCATCTCTTCGAGACAAGACAGATGACGTTAGGGCATTATACACAACGAAAACAAGTTTCTTCGCATCAGATCCATAGTTTCCCAAGATGAAATCCACCAAACCTTTAATGGTGAAATAATCATGGCCTTGATTGTCACAGAGAGTATCCTGGTGATAGAAAACACTGTCATTACACCTGTGAATATTTCATCACAATGATCGTCGACCAACAAAGGAACTTCGACTGCCAAAATATTTGGAGATCTGTGGGAAATAATGGATATGTGTTTTCCTTCAACGATGGTTGTCCAAAAATGGATACTTAGCGCCATAATCTCTGCAATATGTGCACAAATGGAGCACTTATCACGATTCTTCCACCATGATTCTCGTTGCATGAGATATTTTTCTAAAAACTAATACCAAACTTCACATGTCCATAATTTGTAGAAGAGACAACATTTAACAACACCATCGAAATCCTAGAGGATCCTCAAACTACACCAAAAACTGCACCCTGTTTAGAGATGGCCATTGAAGTCGATGTGCAGATCCATTTCTTTCTCTCCACAGATATTCCACCGGGTCAAGTGAGTTATATTCTTTAGATGGATTCCTTGTCATCCTTTACATGCCTTATACTTTTACGTGGATTTTGAATTTATATCTATGAGAGATGCAGATCTACTTCTTCAGTAATGTGAATTTCCTCCCTCTGATTTTATCGATGAGCCTCTTCCTGGAACTCGAATTTCTAGGCATTGGCTCACATTGAATTCTAACCAACGCAAGGTTCCCTCCTTTTGCAATACTGATGTAGAATCATGCGACTGAACTGTAGTCCGATGTTCCAAAGACATCGACAGAGAGAGTTGTATAGGAATCCCAATCGTGTTGTGCGTCACATAACATTTTTGCGATTCAAGTGGCGTTGGAATCATCCCGAGTACTTAGATCTGGCATAGTTAGTTCTAGAATTCGAGACAGGAAAAATTCGACCATTTTCTTCATTAGGGACGACACCTGCTCACAAGTTGCTTGCTTGATTTGTGCTTGATTTGTGGTGAATTTTGGGATGCAACTTCCAACACTTCTTCTCCCAATGGCCATTGATGTTGCAATAACTACAAATATTTCTTCGTTTTCCATTCAATTGTGCAATCCTGACATGAGGGCTTGGAAGGTGTGGTTTCTTCTTTGTCTCACTTTTCTCGTGGACACTTCTGTCTTGTTAAACCATACTTTCTTCGTTTGAGGCTTGGCTGCATCACGAGTAGAAGATCAAGTGCAAGAATGCTTATTGAAAGAATCATGCTTCTTAGAATCAAAGAAATAATTTGAATGAACATGACCCTTATACCTTATAGGTTTATCTTTGTTGCAGATCTGATGAGGACTAGTTAGCTTGATTCCTTTCTTGGAATATGATGGCGAAGAGATGGATTTTTCTTCAACAGTCTTTGAGCACTCTCCAATCTCCTCTAGACCATATCCTAAAACTACAAATAGTGGTCTTGGTACAACCTTCAATGGCCGAGTGACTCCTTGGCCATGAATTCCAAGTCCACCTCCTTTGTATCCCATTTTAGTGAGAAGTTTCATGCCAACATTACTATCATATTGTGATGAAAGCGAACATGAAGAAATACTTTCAACGCATACCTTAGTTTGGGTTTGTGCATCCATGGTAGAAGACTCTTTGTCCTCCATTCATTCACCATGCTGCAACTTAGCCAAAAGATCATCCTTGTCTTGCAATTCTAGTTGAAATTCTTCAATAATTCCATTAAAGAATTCTCCATGAAGATGATATTTCTCTTGAAGCTTTTGCTTCTCTTCTTCTGCAACTTGTAGAATCTTTCTGAGCCTTGTATTCTCCTCTTGAATGCATTGGTTGATTTCTTCCAACTCTTGAAGTCTCGCTCGCTTCAATCATGTTCCCATGATGATATTCACAATCTTCAAAACAGTCAAACCAACTCTGATACCACTTGATCTGAAAACTTGGTGAGAACCTTCTTACATCCAAATTTTAAAAATATGATCTTTTACTAACGATATTGCATGTGAATAAGGGCAATTTGATTAATTAACTATGATGTTGGTGGAAATATATGTATGAATTCCAGACATCAAATAATCAACCAAGGGCTCGTAATATTTGATATGTAGGCATAAGAAATGTAGGATGAAAGCATATACTAACTTATGCTAACAAACTGCGGGAAATGAATCACTAAGCAATGGATGAAAAGAAAGGAAACAAGCTGCAATGTTTTCTAAGGAATTAAATCTATAGCAAAAATAGCTAGTTAAAAGAAAATAAAAGTAGCATAGCATATGTAGAGAATGGGGGTCCCTACAAACCTAACAGACGTTGTGAAAAAACTTATCGACTAAATGAGTACTTCAAAGAAAGGGACAAAATATCAGCATCTGATTTTTATTGAATGTAATGAAGGATCACAACTGTCCAAGAATGGATCTCCAATACTAATTCCCTTCTACATCAATACTAATCCTCCCCTATGATCCATGGATGTATATATATACAAAAAAAGAGAAAGGGAATGGATCAAAACTAATTCCTTCAAATCATCCTGGTCTATGCATAATTAACTTACAAGATATTTGGTTTCCTCTTTATAGTTGATCTTGGTTTGCAAAGATAACAAAGACATGATTACAAATAATTTTACATGACATAAAAATGTTGACAATAGCTTGATTCAGTATCCCTCGCTAGGTGGACGCACCCATTCATTTATAAGCTCGGAGAAGGCAAGTGCAATAATAAATATGGACAAACCCAGATTGGAAAAACACCCACATCTCCCATTTCTTCCTTTCATCCCCAGAGGTGTGCATGTATGTTAAACGTAAAAATAAGGTACAAGAATGACAGTGTTCATGCAGGAACATAGCTATCAAAAACCTTCATTGGCAATATTAGTCTAAACCACTTCTAAATCATTAAAAACGAGGGAAATTATAATAATTAAAAAAATTAAGTGTGTTAAACATATCAACTTCAGAAGTGAGGGAAAATATGAAAATAAGCATAATAAACGAGTGTGAGGATAGGGTGAAATGGTTAAAAAGAGACCAATTGATGATGTAAAATATGTCAAATTGGCGTGCCAACACATGCTTCATTAAAGAAATAATCGCAATTTTTTTTAAAACTGTTGTGTATGTTTATAAATATAAAAACTCTACTTATCCAAGAAGAATGAATCCATACACACACATACAACATAGGCACAATGTGATAACGGAGTTCACCAGACCCCTGTTGACGGGAGTAAATGACCGTCCGTCAATTGGAAGACCGAGTCCAGTCCGGGGTTGTCTAAATAACCCAAGCCGTTTGGTGTGACTCGTTCTGATGGGTTTAATGGCTTCGTTGGCCAATCTAAAAGTCCTAAAAGAAACAAATAAAAGGAAAAATGCAAACTAACAAATAACTACTTAATGTATATATGTATATACGTATCTATATAACTATTGAATAATACAATAGATCTGTTGTTGTAATTTATGTGCATGGTGTACAAGTTGCGAGTTTTAATCTAAACTCTAAAAAATCTATGAAAAGATGGTTGTTTTAACAAAAGCAGAGAAAGAAAGCACATAAACTATTTTTTGTTTTTTATCTAAAATTAAACAAGAAAAATATACTATGAAACAGAAGTATGCGGATAGTCAAAGTCAGACCATATATTAGAGTTTTGTAGACAAATAAACAACATAAATAAATGAACTAACCTATCCATGAGTTAATCAATGTGCATCCGACATCTGTATAATTATGGAAAGTCCAGCCAGTCTATCGAAGAGATAAATCTGCAATGAACCTTGAAACTGTTCAGAATAAATGCAACACAGTATATTGACTGTTGACAGAACGAAGAGATGCAAATAATCGTGGTGATCTTATGATTTACAAACACCTACAGTGAGAAAAATCTTATTGTAAGAACTTTGCATTTAAATGTTTCAACAAAAAATTAAAGATAAATCTCATAATTTGAGTTGAATAGATGATCACCCTATATAATATCTGAAACATCACATATGGACAATGTTTATAAATGAATTATCCCAACTCATAATAAAGCATGAAGACAAAATCTATCAACACCTATTATCATGTCAAGATAAACAAAACTTAAACTAAGACATCATACACAAGAAGCTAAAGCTGTAATATGTATTTCTATTCCATTCAAGTCTGTGAATTAATTCTCCATACTTCAGCCCCAGGCCAAGATGATTTGATTAAAAAAAATACGAGTTTATAAAGGGTTCAGAAAAGCTAACTGTCTTATCTTATAAGATAAGATTAAATCTCTACAATCATCTACTAATTACAAAAATAAGGGGAATATAACCACCCCAAATCACACTAAATCTCTAAAAATGAAAAAGAGTTTTTTCCTCTTTACACGAAAATGAGCCATAGATATGGCTAATAAGCTCAAAAAATCTCCATATCATTTAGTCACCATAAACTCCCAAATATCCTAAAAGAAAAAGATGAAATAAACAAATTCAAATATACATTTAACCAATATTTTCCAAATTTCGAATAAGAATAGACTGGCTATAGAATCTGCTGATTCTGTAGCTAGTCTTATTTTAGAAATAAAATCTAATTTATTCTATCAACAAGAATGTAACACTATTTTAAGAAAAAAATGAATCTTTACCTTTGACTGGAAAATCAATTCAACTCACATGATCTCAGAATTGATCATTGCTGTGACACTTTCGACATTTTTTAGTATGATGTTCCCTATTATTTTCGGACGTTTTCCTTGTCTCTGAGAAATGGACTTGAGCCTACGATTTTCATCTATTAGGGGGTCGACCAGATCGGTAAGGGTTTTGAGCTGTGATTGTAAAATGGGTATGTCTGTGTAATATTTGTCAATCTAGAAAAGACACGTTTCACATTGTAAACCTGTGATGACCATTTGAGAATACCCACAGTTGTGTGCCAGACTGTCTTCATTGTTGCCTTTAGATTTGTTATCAAACTTAATACCTAGAAACCCCTGACTTTGCTTCAAGAAAGGTGGGAGGTTATCCACGAAATCGTAAGCCTGGTGGGGTTATTTTTGGAAGGAAGGAGGGTCTTCTTCGACCAAGAATCTGTCGATCTCCGAGTCTGAGCTTTCATGGATCTCAATAATTTTGATATAGCTCACATGAGGGTTTGATTTATTTCACAGTTTCCTCGAGATCAACCTACCTACCCTTTTATTTTTAAAACCTAAATCGATATCACCTTTAGATGGCTTGCCCACAGGTCTGTTTGCTTTCTTAGCAGAGGCATTAGGTCATGAGCGTTGTTCATGGCTTTTCTCAACAACTTTTGGGTCGAATATAGGCTTACTGAGGGTGGCCGTAACACATGCCTGTGTAGATGAAGGGACTATGGTTTCCTCTATCACGGGTTTGTCAACTTCTACATCATCAGAGTCAACAAAACCGTTTCGGTCCAGGAAGGCGTTCCAGTCATCATATTGTAACTTCAATTGGTGTACTAACAATATATTTATTAAGCCGTGGTGAAACAAGCTTGAATCTAATTGTTGTCTTTTATACCTTTTTGCCATTTTATACAAGCTCCTCCATAGGTAATATGACATGTTTAATTGAAACCCAATGAAAATCATAAGCAAACGTATATGATATAGAAAAACAAAACCAAAACGGCCTTCACACGTCACGAATTGTTTCAAGACTACTAGCAGGCCATGCCATCGGGTTTTCAACATGGACACGAGCATACCTCTATTGCAACAATTGATTTTTCAAGACGTGAAGAAAAGGCTCCATGGAACCTCCTTGACTTTAGCATTTTTGGACCACTTCTGCCCAGTCAAAGGAAGACCTGTTGCTTGACCTAAAAAATCCTTTGTGACTTCGACTTGAACATCTCCCACCTTGGCTCAACATTCGTCAAATGAAAGGGCAAATTCCTGAGCGGTTCGCAAGTTGAATCCCTGAAATTTCTCAATAAAAACAAGCCATCCTTGACCCTCGAGGTCTTCCCTTGCATCATTGCACATGAGCAGGGTTTGAGAGCCATTGGGTCCAATCCTAACAACTGAGGCCATGGGGATTCGACAATCAATCAATAAAACAAAGTGAGTATGGAGGGTTTCGAAGGAGAAGACCAGAGCGACATTTCAGACCCAAAACTCATCAATAACCTAGGGCGTATGAATAGAAGTTCCTCAATACGAAATGATAGGCGTTTTGTGAAATGAATGCGAGGAGTACATACGGAACCCAAAACTAAGCTCAAAGTGATGGGCTTACTGTCGTCGAACTGCCACCTTTCACATGGTACAGGCCACGACCAGGTGCATTAAAACTTTATCATTGCGCAACAAGGTAGGTTTGGTTCCTAAAGTTAGGATAGGAAAAATTTTAAAAACCAAAATGTAGTGACAAGGGAACGCAAGACCAAGGGCCACAAAAAATATATCAAGGTTTGAATTAAAAGGACCCTTGTTGAGTCACATAACAATCCATAAGCATGCTTCACGTTTGAGGAGTCAATAAAGAAGATGAGCTTGATAGCAGAAAACAATGTCTTTATTAACAAAAAATGTAGAGCCATCTACCTTTCATAAACTTTTAAATGAAGCAGTAATACAGTCATAAGTTTTAATGCTTCATTTTCATGCTTTTAGTCATGAACGAAGCCTGAAAACAAAGACACTAGGAATAACTGAAAAACTCACATTTGTAGTTTCAAAAATTGCTTATGAAGAACAGAAAATGTACGACCCCAGGTAGGCAGCTACATAGAGTATTATTTGATGCTTTAAAAAGTTAAAAATATGTTGGGGTGCCAACAATGGCGACTTGCTGGGAGAAGCAGTTATCTTTGTATCATTGACAAGTTCAGGTTAGAAATATTTGAATGATTTCAAATCAAAGAACAACTGAAAGACATTTGAGCATCTTTGACAATCATTACGTGGTCCAACTTAAGATATCGTTCGTTAAAAAAATTTGAAATCTTGTGACAGATTTAACAAATGAAAGCCACGATGTTTAAGTTATTGGCTCCAATACTATTGACAGGGCCATTGCTTCCATTAGGCATCCATAGCCTCGGCAGGGATGTCAATTAACCCACTCTAACGCCTGTATCCTATCCAAGATATTTCAAATCAGAATGAAGGATGCTTATGACCAAAATCGAAATTTATACCTGAGAATTTTCTTTAACCTGACATCGCTTCACTGCCAGCGGGCTTGTGCAGTACCCCGACGAAGTTGTCTTGGCATCATGCATGCATTTACCCGCTGCCATCATACTTGTTTAGTGTTCCGGCGGGTTTGAAAACACTTCCCACAACTCTCGGGAAATTATTGATATAATTTATAGATATCTAGAAGAGCGGGGTGATGCTGAAAATTTCAGTCTTTGGCACATTTTGTTATTTTCTGTCTGCTTTAATTTTTTGCTTGCTAAATTTCATCATGATCTGAAAATAGTTCACTGACGAAACCAATTTTTTGAGGACGGGAAGGCATCGTTGAGTTTCTTTCTTAAAAGCGGGGACAACATAAAGAGATTTTAATGATAGGCGTGTTTACTCTCAAATGAAAATTGAAACCGAGAAATCAATTCTCAAACAAAATACCATCTTTCACTAGTCTATGTTCTTAGAAAAACACAACAATTGATGCTTTGGCAGTCCTTGACAGTTGTTTAAAGATGAAGCATTCTATCCTTCCTTTTGAACTAGACTGTAATACATGCATGTTTAAATCAGAAATCCAAAACAAAAAATTAATGAAAGAAAGAAAAATGAAAAAGAAAACCAAAAAAAACCAAAATAGAAATGGTTATGTACAAAAGGTGTATCTAGGATTTGTCAAGTGAAATACCTCTTGAGAGCTTTGCCATTCACCAGGAAGGTGTCAGGTTGTTTCTCTAAATTCTGCAGGTGGAAAGAACTAGGACCTAGTTTTTCGACGATTAAGAATGGTCCCAACCACAGGTTTTGGAACTTAGTATGTTCCCCTTTCCCCTCATGAGGTTTATCCCACTTGAGGACAAGATCACCTACCTCAAAATTCTTGTCTGAGGTAGAACTTGAATCAAACCATCTTTTGACAATATATTGATGTTGATCCAGTTTTTGTTTTGCTTGAGTCCTTACCTCTTCTAACTTCAGCAGAGCATTCATACACCTTTCCAGAGGAGGACAGTCTTCTTCTTGAACCTTCTGCGATAGTTGCAGAGAGGGGAGCAGAACATGCGGAGGAAGAATTTCTTCCCTTCTGTAAACAAGAAAGAAGGGGGAATTACCAACAACAGTTTTTGGAGTTACTCTACCAGCCCAGAGTGCATTGAATAATGAATTATGCCAGCTTTTGTGGTTTTTCGAAACCGTCTTCTTGATAATCTTGATCAGGTTTTTGTTTGTCGATTCTGCCAAACCATTTCCTTGGGGGAAATAGTTGGAAGAATATTTTAGCTTTATCCCTTTTTCTAAAGCGAAGGCACTCATTTCGAGAGATGAAAAATAGGAAGCATTATCGAATACTAGACATCCATGGATATCGAATCGAGTGATGATGTTTGAATTAAGGAAAGTTATTACCTGACTAGTGTTCACCACTTTTAATGGCACAGCCTCAGACCATCTGGTGAAATAATCTGTTGCTATGATGATGTATTTATGCTGCTATGAGGAGGTGGGGTTTATTGGGCCAATAATATCAAGACCCCATTGTTGAAAAGGGAAATCCACCGAGACAGGTTGCAGCGAGAATGCTGCCTTATGTACACGTCTAGAAGCCTTTTGACAGATTGGCCATTTGTGGCATAATGTATGGGAAGCTTTGAAAAGAATGGGCCAATAATACCCTACCCTTAGTACTTTGTGGGTAGTAGTGTCTCCACCGAAATGCCCACCAGCTTTTCTTGCATGCAACTCAGATAAGACTTTATCTGCTTCATCTCTTGCTAGACAACGCATAAGGATTTCATCAAAAATTTTGTGAAATAATACACCGTTCACAAGTTGGTAAGGTGAAAACTTTAATCTCAACACTCTCCTCTTTTTGGGATCAAGGTGACGAGGAGATGAACCGTGTATTAGATAAAACTTAATGTCGTCATACCAAGGATTTGTAGGATTTTGTACACAACAAATTTGACTTTGATTATGTCGATGTTCTTCAACTGAATCAACGACCAATTTACATAGACCTTGGCCTCTAAAGATTTGTGCTGGGGTGATCTCGAGGTCATATTCTTGTAAGGATGTGACCCAGTTTGCCCATTTTTCACCTAGTTATTTCCGTACTAATAAATTTCTGACAACCGGGTAAGGAACAATGACTTTAGTTCTAGATTTCAGTAGATGCAATCGGAAATGTTTTACTTCTTTAAAAACAACGTAAGCCTTTTGATCTATAGTTGGATAATTAATATCTTCTCCCTTAAAGGATGATCTCATAAAGGCAACGGGAACCTCGTTGTTTTCAACATTCCTTTGGGTTAGCACAACGGCATAAGATCGATCGGGGGCAAACGTGTAAAGAGTGAAATCTCATGAAAAGTCAGGGCTTATTAGGGATGGAGCCTCTACTATGTCTTTTTTGATTGAATCAAAGGCTTTAATTTATTGAGGTCCCCAATGGTATTGCACATCCTTTTTTATTAAGTTTTGTAAAGGCCTCACCATTTCCAAAAAACCTCAGAACGAACCTTCTGACAAAATTTATCTGACCCAGGAAAGATTGCATAGATTTTTTGGAAGAGGGGGGAAGGAGTTTTGAAATGACTTGAGTCCTCTCGGGATCAATGATCATACCTTCATTGGATACTATGAAACCGAGCAACTTTCCTTTTTCTACTGCAAAGACCGAATTTTTAGGATTTAGAGAGATGGTGTACTTACGACATCGTTGTAAAATAGATCTCAGATGGGCTAAGTGATCCTCCTTATTCTTGGAGAAAACTGTGACATCATCGAGATAGACTACTATAGATTGAATGATTAGACCACAAAAAGCAATATCAATTGCTCTCTGGAAAGTGGCACCGACATTTATAAGCCCAAAGGGAATATTTCTATAAGCATAGGTTCCCCATGGAGTAAGGAAAGTGGTTTTCAGCTAGTCTGGAGGAGACATGAGGACTTGGTTGTACCCTGAAAAATCGTCTAGTAGTGACAATATTTTAGAACTGGATATCTGTTGGAGAATTTGTTCCATCGGAGGAATGTGGTAGTTGTCTTTATCAGATGCTTGGTTTAAGTTTCGAAAATCGACACATAGTCATATTTCACCACTTTTCTTCCTCACAGGGACAAGATTAGAAACCCACTGAGTATGCCTTACCAGGAAGATTATCTTTGCATTCAATAGTTTGTTTAGTTCCTTCTTGATCGTTGGTTCTAGTTTTGGGTGCATCTTCCTTAACTTCTATTGAAAATGCTGAGTCAAGGGTTTCATGGGGATGATGTGTTGTATAATGTTAGGGTCAAATGTTTTTAGATCATCATACGTCCAAGAAAAGACATCCTTAAATTCTTTAAAAAATTTAATAAAGGATGTTTTCTCTTGCTCAGAACATCTCGTTCCCAAATTGATGCATTATGGATTATCTTTAGTTCCTAGATTTACTTTTTCATGGGTCAAGGAAGAACTATTTGTTTTACAATTTACCGATTTTCTGAATTTATCATGCAAATCATAAAAAATTTCTAATGTTACCACAGATTTTGGGACATAATTTACTAGATCTGATGTCGTTTCTTGAGACCTTGGGTCCGATATTACCGTAAAATTGTTGAGGTCTTCGTCGTGGGTGCCTTCATCGATAACCGCACCTTGGAAAGTGTCTTCCATGTGTAGGAAACTGATGATCTGTTGATCATCATCGAACACTCTCCAATTAGTGATGTTGTCCGAGACTAATGGTCTGAACAACAACTCAATGGAGAATGCGTTCGGAGAAAGGCCTTCTGCGAGAAACAGTTTAGAAGAAACATTAGCCAACAAGTCAGCCTCATAATTATTTAATCTTGGAATGAAATTAATGTTAAATGCAGAAAATTTGTGCATTAACTTCCATACCTCAACTTGATAACTTTTCAGGTGTGGAGTCAGGCAATGAATGGAATTCCTTACCTTCTTGACCACAATTTCTGAATCGTCGAATACCACTAAATTCTATATTTTCAAATCTAGTACCTTTCTGAGTCCTTGCAGAAATGCCTCGTATTCAGCTATATTGTTTGTGCATTCAAATTCTAATCGACAAGCGATCAAAGTTTTGTTGCCTGCTGGGTCAATGAGCACACATCCTGCACCAACTCCTTATTTAGATTTGGACCCATCGAAGTAGAGAGACCATATGTGAGTCTCATCAGCTGTATGTGACATATTAGGGATAACTGTCGACTGTGTGCATGTCATGAATTCTGACTGTTGTTCTAGATTAGTAATGGTAGAAGTTTTTGCCATGAAGTTACCGAAAAATGTGTTCATTCCCTGCATTTCAGGTGAATTAGAAGAAGCAGTAAATGGTTCATTAATGCCATTTAAATCATTCATGGTAAGCTTGAGATAATGCTCATGATTGATCTTGATTCTATTAGGATTTCCATTCTCTGGCAGCCACAAATGAGACCAATCTGTCGCAAAGTATCCATGCAACTGTTTGAACCAATCCCTACTTAAAAATAGGCCATATACTTCAAGGATGTCCACTACAATAATATCAATAATATGGTAAACTTTAGGATTAGAGGATAATCTGATAAGGACATTTTTTAATTCACCTATCACCTTAACACTGGTCCAATCAAGTTGAATAATTTTCAGACTTGAAGGTTGGACTTCAACATTGATTTTTTGGCATACAGACCAAGACATTACATTTGATAATGCACCAGAATCTACCATACAATTATGTACATTCCTATTGAAAATTTCAAAGGTCAACAGAAAAGGTGGGACATTTTTACGAGTGTTAACAATAGAACTTTGTTGATTTTTAGTTGCAGTCCCAAGATTTATTCTATCTACATTTGTTACACTTTTTACAGCAAGGTCTCTTTTATCTAAGGGTTCTAGTGTCATTTTAACGGGAACCTTTTGAGATGTTTTAGGGTTGTTTTCTGCAAATTTGTTGTTGTTCAGATTGTTGTTTTTGCTGTTTTCTGCAATGTTTTAAAGCATTTTTTGCAGAAGAAAAGGAAATTTCAACAATTCATAAACAAAAATATTAGCTCTAAGTTTCTTAAGGTCTTCAATCATATCGTATTCTAAACTTGGGGTTGCTAAATTCTGTTTAGTTTCAGTCTGCTTAAACTATTTTTGAGGTGCACTAGTTCCAATTTCAGAAGAGGGCTTGTTTTGTGTTTTGCTTCTGGTATTATAAGGATGAACTGTTTCAAAATTGGCTTGAAAGATATTATCCGAAAAATGCCCGAAGATGTTGGGAGAGGATTCGTCCTCTTCCACTATTTCTTGTTCAACTACATTTTTAGAAATCTCAGGGGGAACTAAGTTATCATGAGCTTCAAGGATTGTTTGTATCGCATATTGTAGGCTTTCTAAATTAAGGCCTTCATAATTTAAGTTGGGTCGGTTTGTGGGAAAAGGTTTTCTGAAAGGGGGTTTGTAAGGCCCTTTGCTTGAAGAATCTTCTTCAGCTGATCTCCTTAAATCTACGACTTGATTAGACAATTTCTGAACGACCTTATGTAAACTTTCAAGATCTGAACTGTCTGATTGAGTTTTGGTTTGGGGAGGTCTAGGAAGAATTTCAATTTTCTTCTTGGAAGATGAGGTAATCTCTTCCTCATTACAGATATTATCCTTTAGGCTTAGAATATCTATCTCAATTTGGCTTGCCTCCTCAAAGGATTCCAATATTGTTGCCTTCATAGACCTTTTTACCCATATTTCTATGTTCTGGTGTAAGGCTTTGGTGTAGTATGCGACGATAAGATTTTTAGTAGGCATTGAATCAACGGGGATTCGATTTTTTAATGTTAGAAACCTTTGATTAAAGTCTTTTATTTTTTCCTTGGGGTTCATCTTTAAATTGGAGAGTTCCATGACTAAGACTTTAAGAGATTTTTCATCTCCGAATTTCTCAAGGAAACAAGATTCGAATCTATCCCAAGATACAATGGTGTGGGGTTGTTGGGCATAATACCATGTAGAATCATTTCCTTCGAATGTATACGGGAAAATTCTACATACTATATCTTTGTGTTCTACGTTTCAGAGTCTAATGGCTAGCATGCATTTTTTTATGTGATCCTCAGCGATTTGCTTAGAATCTGGATTGAATTTAGGGATCCCTTTCTCTGGATGTTTAGGCAAAGGATGTTGGGGTCTAGGTATGGCCACAACATCTTGATCGAGCCAAGTTCTGGTGGATTGTTTGGATTTTCCATGGGCGTAGGTGGTGTCAAAGGCTGAGATGAAGAAATCCCTTCGTCCGATGACTCTTCTCCCGAAGAGGAAGGAGATGAAGGGGGTGGTGAAGGTGGGATACCAGATCCTCCAAATGCAGGAGTGGGGTTGTGATCTGGAACTGTAGGATTTAGTAGAAGACCAATGCCTTCAAGTTGCTCTTTGATATCAGAGAATCTAAGGGTTGATTCAGTGGTCGACTTGGTTTTCTGATACAGGCCAAAGCACCATGTGTCCTTAGAAGTGATTGGCGAACAATTTCTTGTATGTCAGACCTTGAAGGGTTTGGTGTTACTGGCTCAACGGTGATCTGTGGATTTTCGTTTGAGGTGGTTTCTATTTGAGAAGTAACGTTGTCATCAGAATGAATTCTTGTTACTATAGGGGAGCAAGTGTGTGGGGGAGGAGTCTTGCGACCTCCACGTGCCATCAATCATGTTTAGGCCCTCCTTCTAGCACCATTTTTTGATGGGCGTAAATGACCGTCCGTCAATTGGAAGAACGAGTCTGGTCTGGGGTTGTTTAAATAACCCAAGACGTTTGGTGTGACTCGTTCCAACGGGTTTAATGGCTCCGTTGGCCAATCTAAAAGTCATAAAATAAACAAATAAAAGGAAAAGAGCAAACTAACAAATAACTACTTAATGTATATATGTATATACGTATCTATATAACTATTGAATAATACAATAGATCTGCTGTTGTAATTTATGTGCATGGTGTACAAGTTGCGAGTTTTAATATAAACTCTCTAAAATCTATGAAAAGATGGTTTCTTTAACAAAAGCAGATAAAGAAAGCACATAAACTATTTTTTGTTTTTTATCTAAAATTAAACAAGAAAAATATACTATGAAACAGAAGTATGTGGACAGTCAAAGCCAGACCATATATTAGAGTTTTGTAGACAAATAAACAACAGAAAGAAATGAACTAATCTATCAATGAGTTAATCGACGTGCATCTAACATCTGTATAATTATGGAAAGTCCAACCAGTCTGTCCAAGAGATAAATCTACAATGAACCTTGAAACTATTCGGAATAAATGCAACAAAGTATATTGACTGTTGACAGAATGAAGAGATGCAAATAATCGTGGTGATCTTATGATTTACAAGCAATTACAGTGAGATAAATCTTATTGTAAGAACTTTGCATTTAAATGTTTCAACAAACAATTAAAGATAAATCTCATAATTTGAGTTGAATAGATGATCACCCTATATAATATCTGAAACATCACATATGGACAGTGTTTATAAATGAATTATCCCAACTCATAATAAAGCATGAAGACAAAATCTATCAACACCTATTATCATGTCAAGATAAACAGAACTTAAACTAAGACATCATACACAAGAAGCTAAAGCTGTAATATGTATTTCTATTCCATTCAAGTCTATGAATTAATTCTCCATACTTCAGCCCCAGGCCAAGATGATTTGATTACAAAAAATATGAGTTTATAAAGGGTTTAGAAAATCTAACTATCTTATCTTATAAGATAAGATTAAATCTCTACAATCATCTACTGATTACAAAAATAGGGGGAATATAACAACCCCAAATCACACTAAATCTCTAAAAGCGAAAAAGAGTTTTTTCCTGTTTACACAAAAATGAGCCATAGATATGGCTAATAAGCTCAAAAAGGCTCCAGATCATTTATTCACCATAAACTCCCAAATATCCTGAAAGAAAAATATGAAATAAAGAAATTCAGATATACATTTAACCAATATTTTCCAAATTTCGAATAAGAATAGACTGGCTACAGAATCTGTTGATTCTGTAGAAAGTCTTATTTTAGCAATAAAATCTAATTTATTCTATGAACAAGAATCTAACACTATTTTAATACAAAAATGAATATTTACCTTTGATTGGAAAATCAAATCAACTCACATGATCTCAGAATTGATCATTGCTAAGACATTTTTGACATTTTTTAGTATGATGTTCCCTGTTGTTTTCAGACATTTTCCTTATCTCTAAGCAATGGACTTGAGCCTACGATTTTCATCTGTTAGGGGGTCAACCAGATCAGTAAGGGTTTTGATCTGTGATTGTAAAATGGGTATGTTCGTGTAATACTTGTCAATCCAGAACAAACAAGTTTCACATTGTAAACCTGTGACGACCATTTGAGAATACCCACGGTTGTGTGTCAGACTGTCTTCACTGTTGCCTTTATATTTGTTATCAAACTTAATACTTGGAAACTCCTGATTGTGCTTCAAGCAAGGTGGTAGGTTATCCACGAAATTGTAAGCCTGGTGGGGTTCTACTTGGAAAGAAGGAGGGTCTTCTTCGGCCAAGAATCTGTCGATCTCCATGTCTGAGCTTTCATGGATCTCAATCATTTTGATCGAGCTCACATGAGGGTTTGATTTATTTCGCAGTTTCCTTGAGATCAACCTACCTACCCTTTTATTTTTAAAACCTAAATCAATATCACCTTTAGATAGCTTGCCCACAGGTCTGTTTGCTTTCTTAGTAGAGGCATTAGGTCATGAGCATTGTTCATGGCTTTTCTCAACAACTTTTGGATTGAGTATAGGCTTACTGAGGGTGGCCATAACACAGGCCTGTGTAGATGAAGGGACTATGGTTTCCTCTATCACGGGTTTGTCAACTTCTATAGCATCAGAGTCAACCAAACTCTTTCGGGCCAGGAAGGCAATCCAGTCATCATGTTGTAACTTCAATTGGTGTACTAATAGTATCTTTACTAAGCCGTGGTGAAACAAGCTTGAATCCAATTGTTGTCTTTTATACCATTTTGCCATTTTATACAAGATCCTCCACATGTAATATGGAATGTTTAATTGAAACCCAATGAAAATAATAAGCAAACGTATATGATATAGAAAAACAAAACCAAAAGGGCCTTCACACGTCACGAATTGTTTCAAGACTACTAGCAGGCCATGCCATCGGGTTTTGAACATGGACATGGGCATACCTCTGTCGCAGCAATTGATTTTTCGAGACGTGAAGAAAAGGCTCCATGGAACCTCCTCGACTTCAGTGTTTTTGAACCACTTCTGCCCGGTCAATGGAAGACCTGTTGCTTGACCTAAAAAATCCTTTTTGACTTTGAACTGAACGTCTCCCACCTTGGCTCAGCATCCGTCAAATGAAAGGGAAAATTCCTGAGCAGTTCGCAAGTTGAATCCCTGGAATTTCTCAATAAAAACAAGTCAGCGCTGACCCTCGAGATCTTCCCTTGCATCATTGCACAGGAGCAGGGTCTGAGAGCCATTGGGTTCAATCCTAACAACAGGGGCCATGGGGATTCGGTAATCAATCAATAAAACACAGTGAGTATGGAGGGTTTTGAAGGAGAAGACCAGAGCAACATTTCAGACCCAAAACTCATCAATAATCTAGGGCATATGAACAGAAGTTCCTCAATACGAAATGATAGGCATTTTGTGAAATGAATGCGAGGAGTACATACAGAACCCGAAACTAATATCGAAGTGATGGGCTTACTGTCATCGAACTGCCACCTCTCACATGGTACAGGCCATGACCAAGTGTATTAAAACTTTATCATTGCACAACAAGGTAGGTTTGGTTCCTAAAGTTAGGATAGGAAAAATTTTAAAAACCAAAATGTAGTGACAAGGGAACACATGACCAAGGGCCACAAAAAATATATCAAGGTTTGAATTGAAAGGACCCTTGTTGGTTCACATAAAAATCCATAAGCATGCTTCACGTTTGAGGATTCAATAACGAAGATGAGCTTGATAGAAGGAAACAAAGTCTTTATTAACAAAAACTATAGAGCCATCTACCTTTCATAAAATTTTAAATGAAGCGGTAATACAGTCATAAGTTTTAATGCTTTGTTTTCATGCTTTCAATCATGAATGACCTGGAAACAAAGACACTAGGAATAACCAAAAACTCACATTTGTAGTTTCAAAAATTGCTTATGAAGAACATATAATGTACGACCCCAGGTAGGCAGCTACATAGATTATTATTTGATGCTTTAGAAAGTTAAAAATATGTTGGGCTGCCAACAACCCCCTGGCTAAGTCTCTAGATTCATTAATCCCATGAACTTGCTTTATTGATTCTTCTTGAAAACGGCTACATAAACAAGCCTACTACCAATTTATCCTTTACAAAGTCATCCTCTGAATCAATAAGCTCTCAATAAGCTTTCCACACCTCTTCCTGACCCCCAAGAAGGGGTTTATATAGCATCTCCATCTAAACCACCTCAATATTTTCACGGAGATAATATCTCTCAATATCCCCATAGTTAGGATCCTGGCATATCTCAAGGGATTGGTTTGAGATATCTCAACCATACATGAAGATCTCAACTCTCCTTAGGACTCTCCTTGAGACTAGGAACTAAAATCCATCTTAGATTTGCTCCAAATAATTACATTTTATAATGAAAAATAAATGAATTTTATGAGAACCTAAGATCCATTTGCAAATCAGCTTTGGGAGGAGACCCACAATCTAAGAAGATGCAAGGGAGAAAGAGTTCTACACTAGCCATAAGGACCAAAGGTGCACCTATTGACCTTCTTTCCTCTTTCTTGTCATTCATTTTAGATAGTTTTTGGGTAGCTTAAGGGTAGAACAATATTTTAAGAGAAGTAAGTGCTCTACATGTAGCTACACCCAATATAGGGGGATATTCCCTGCTAGAAGAATTGGTGACTCCATTGGGGAATCTCTCTAGGGTATTAGTGGGAGATATTGGTTAGATTTTATTTTTAGTTTCTTTCTAATTTTTCTGAGTGTTCTAAGTCAGGTTGGGTCTTTGGTCACCTTCCAGGTGCCTACCAACTTCTCTTTCCCAAGTTGTCTATCCAAAATTTTTCTTTTTTTGAAAATTTACAGAGGTGTACGTGCCCTGTTATTTATACAACACGTGTACATGCATGATCTGCATTATATATAGCCTATGTACATATGCAGGATGGTCATGCACAACACATGTCTCTATTGTTTTTGGAGCAAATTTTCAAAATATTTTCCTTTTCCTAGTGGAAATTTGTGGTTCCCAGGTCTTCCTGAGTTCTATAAGATTTTGTTGTTTGGCTTTTAGATAGTTTACAGGTTGATATTGTTTATGAAATAACAAAAATAAATCCTCTTGTCTCTCTATGTTTCCAAGCATTTTTGGCTTATTCTTAGCTTGAATTTGCTTTTTATTTTACCATCTTTTGTTATTTATTCTTTGATTGGAAGAAAATAAAAAATAAAAACTAGTTTTTTAGGTCTATTTATTTCTTTGCATTTGCTTTGCAATGTCATTTGAAAAACAAAATAAAATTAGCATAGGGTTGTGTTTTCTTCTCATCTTGAAAGAATTTCAAAATAAAATCCTTTCATTTTCTCTTTTGTTTCACTCAAAAGTTGCATTGTGCATTTTGCATGGAAAGGATAAAAGATCGCACCTTTATGTTCGAAGGATTGTTCATGATTTTTACTTGAAACTATTTTCATTTGTAGAATTAGTGTAAAGTTTTCTATTCTAGTGTTCTAATAAGTTTCATTTTTTCAAGAGTCTCAAACAATGTAAGTTTCACTTCTGTTCCTTGAGTAAGTAAATCCCATAAAATGAACACGCTAATCTAAAATATATTAGTAACACTTGTTCTAGGGTTCACCAAGAGCTTAGGATAGGGCCTTGGATTAGGTGTGAAGAGGTTAAATCTCCAAGGCCAACCAAAAATTAACTTAGGTATCTGTACTAGGGTGTGAAAAATCCAATTTTTGATTACTCAATCCAAGAAGCTCCTCTCACACATGAGTCAAACACGAGGTCGCGTGGAGGACGTTGATGGAGATATCCACTCCTGATCCTGACAAAGCATTTGGGAGATTGTGTATTGGGGTTGAATCTTGTAGCATTACTGCCCGACTTCTGATAGACCTCTCAGACACTTGGATCCATAAAAGGTACTCTAAGAGAGATTCTGGCCATGTTGCATTTAAGGCCTTAGGAGGATCTTCGGGCTTAGTTATGATTCCCATACACTTACCTAGCTATCGACTATCCCCTCCTGGTTGTTGAATACAAGTTGGTCACCTAGTTTCCATTATATAGGTTGACACACATGTGACTACGAGGGGTGTATCGCGGTACCTAAGGAAAACTCTGTACTCTCTGGGTGACACCCAAGGGAACCATCGGTTAGAGTTCTGGGTAACTGTTTCTCCTGGCCAGTCATTTTCCTTTTTGAATTCTCTAGACGATCAAGACTTCATCTCCCTGGGTTAGAAGCATTCAAAGGGTGGCTTGTTTGGTTTGTATATTTTTAGGATTTTCTTCTTAGTGGTGTGCTCTGTGCTCCCTAGTTTTCCATAGTGAGTTATTCAATCATTTTTTTGGGTCTCTGACCTAAGGTGGTAGACCGCCCACTCCGTTGGTCGTGAGGAATTTTTGGTCTTCCACTTAGAAGCATGGAGCCTCTTCTTTAGATGCATTTTTTTATACCACTGGTTCACTAGATTCAATGTTTGATACTTTTACGAACTTGAATGATCCCATAAGGGAAGAACATGTGCATAAGATCTTCATGGAAAAAGTTACCAATTATACCAACCAAGGAAACCCTTTGCAAGGGGATTCTTTTGATTTTCCTTTATTTTTAAATGTTGGTGTCCCTTTGATCACCATGTTGTACATTCCTGGGTCGAATGTGGGACTATTGGTTTGGTTGGGTACCATTCCAATTGTCCCGAATGCTTTTGATGCTTCTCAGTTAAGCACCTTATTTCATGGGAATCATGTTGATGTCCCTTCATCAACAAAGTATTCTCCTCCTCCTTATTCCTTCTCTGGTGAAAGTATAGCTACTAGTAATAGGAGGGCTAAAAAAAATAGAAAGAGGAAGAATAGGAAGAATAAATCACCAACCTCTGCGAGTCATGTTGAAGATAGGTCCTCAACCTCTGCAAGTCATGTTGAAAACCAACACCCAGCCTCTGCAAGTCATGTTGGGGGAAAAAGTCCAGTCACTTCTATTCATACTGGAAATAGGTTTGTAGCCTCTACAAGTCATTTTATCAACCAATTACCAACCTATGAAATTCATGTTGGAGATGTGAAATCGACCACTACTAGTCATGCTAGGGGCATTGATTCTATTGAGAAACCTAGACAGATAGTACATAAGCTTAAGTTCCCTTGTAAGCTTTGCAAGGGAGATCACCTTAATCATATGTTCCATGGTATTCCAAAGGCACGAAGATTGTGGTCCCTATCTGCAATATATTATGATTATGAGTCTTCTGAGGTTTCCTCACAGTCTATTCAACCAATGGTTGAGAAAGTGGTGATGTCGATGAAATATTCTCCTGATCCTGCTTCTATTTTCGGGGGTGATGTGCCTTTAGACCATGTTTTCTCGCAGCCTATTCAGCCAATGGTTGAGGAAGTGGTCATGTCGATGCAATATTCGGTTGATCCCACTCTTCTCTTGGAGAGTGTAGAGTCTACAAAAGTGGTCACATCGATGCAATATTTGACTGATCCCACTCTTATCTTGGAGAGTGTCGAATCTACCAAAGTGGTCATGTTGATGAAATCTTCGGCTGATCCCACTCTTCTATTCGAGAGTGTCGATTCTAACAAAGTGGTCACACCAATGCAATATTTCGTTGATCCCACGCTTTTGATGGGGAGTGATGTGTCTACCGACTATGTTTTTAGCATTTTTAGTCCAGTACTTTTAGAACAAGGGGGCATTCTACTCACTTCGATCACACCCACTCCAAGTCCTAGGATGGTTTCCTTCGATTGGAATGACCTTTTTGAGCCTTGTATTCCTTATTCTACACCCTTTCAAATAAGGGTTGAATTTAATTCAAAAAACATTTACTGATGTATTTTAGATGAAGGATCCTCCGCACGTATTTTATCATCCTCGACTTGGAAATCTTTGGGCTCTCCTGAGCTTGTTTCTTCTTCGCATGAGCTGTTGGATTTTGACAGACGTCCTACTGATTATTTGGGGATTCTTCCTCAGTTTCCTATCTCGTTAGGTGGGAAGAATGTTCTTGTCGATGTTATAGTGGTTTAATGCCTATTAGATTCTAATATGCTTCTCGGGCGTGATTATGTATATGATATGAATTTTGTGGTCTCTATGCTCTTCCGAGTGATGCATTTACCTCATAATGGAAGCATTGTCAATATTGACCAACTTGAATCTGATAATCACCATCCTAATTCAATGTTATTTCAGGTTTCCCCTTTATATGTTCCTAGTGTTCGTGTAGAATCTACCCTACCATGAGTTAATTATGTGGAATTTTATCCTCGATGTTCAATTGCTTATGAGTAGGAACCTGTGCAATCATGTTTTCCTTCTCAAGACATGGTCTCAACAATTGATCATTTTTTTTATCCAATGGGGGCATGGGATCCCTTGCTTCCCCCTCTTAGTGTGAGTGATATTGAGTCTCCTTTTGAGTCTTATCTCACTGTTTGTAGATCCTTAATCCCTCATGCTTGTGATTCTTCGTTGATAGACTCTGCTAGTCCTGGACAAAACCATCATCATGATATTGAATATGGCTAGTCTACTTCACCCTTTGGGACTATCTACCTTCCTCGTTTGCGTGATTTATTGGATTTTGAATTGCCTTTGGATGAGGATATCCTTGAAGCCATGACTACAATTTCTATAAAGTGGGAAGACATACACCGTGGTTTGTGTTTCTTCCCTTTTGGGAGACTTTCCAGGTTGAGTATTGAAGAGACTCTTGGTTAGAGCCTAGCAGTGGGCTCTACCTGAACTATTACCACACATGAGATGTAAGGTTGTGTAGTGCCTTATACCATATTGTACAGTTCAGGTTTGTTGTTTTCGAGTTTTTTTATTCAGTATCACCTCTTATTTTCCAAAGTTTCTATCTATATTGGATCTATTAACTTATAGATGAGTGTTATTGGCCTTATATGTAGGATCTTGGAGACATTTTTTTTTGAATTTTGTTCATCGTATCGATCCATTCTGATAGGTATTGACCTCAAAACTGACATATAGGTTAGGTTTTTCCATACTTGCAATTTTTGCATTATTATTTTCTTGGTTCTTTTCACCTTAGAATCAACCTAACTAATTTGCGACACTAATCTTCCTTGTTGATCACTATGTCATACTTTATGTGGTAGAGCCTTCCTTCCATGGGCTTCCTAGTTAGAGCCCTGTTTTCCTTTTTATGCCCATACTCAAGTAATTCGTAGGCTTGGGAGTCCTTTTTAGTCTCGCTATGATTACGTATTGCAACCTCATTCTTCTTACTAGTCATCATTCTTGGCTCTTCCCATGAGACTCCCTAAAGAGCATGGTTTTTTGCCCTTCAAGCTCGCTTAAAGTTTGAAAGAAACATCCAACGAGAGTTGATTTATTCTTTTCGATCTTGTCTGGATTACTTGAGAGAAGAAATTCCCCTGGATTCTTCTTTAATCCATTTTCAGACTCTCTAAAATTGAAAAGATTTTCGAGCGATCTTGTTTCCCTTCATGCTCGTCAAACTCAAATTTGAAGGCACATCTGTCCGGTGGTAGTTTACGCCTTTTTCGGTCTAGAAGATTAAATTATGAATAAAGGTATGCCCTAGGAGATTCGGTTCGCTAGGAGAGTATTCTCAGGTGTAATTTTAACCCTTTTTGGGGCCTAAGGGACTAAATTTTCAAAAAACGGACATTCTCCTTGGTGTTGGTTTATCAATTTTTGGGGCCTTGGAGATTACTTACGAAAAAGGAACCCCCTTGGAGTCCATAGTTAAGATGTTTTCAAACTCCCTAAATATGAAAAGATCGTCGAGTGACCTTATTACTTTCACACTTGTTAATTGGTCCAGAAAGAACATCTATTTGGCATAAGTTTAACCCTTTTTCCGGCCAATAGATTATCCAAGAAAAAGGTATGCATTGGGATACTTGTTTTTCTGGGAGAGTTCTCCTAAGATATATTTTATACTCTTGTGGGCTAAGGAGACTAAACTTAGAAAAAGGATGTGAGTCCATAGTTAATCTCTTTTCAGACTCCTTAAAATTGAAACGATCCCCGAGTGATCTTGTATCAATAATACTTGTTAAAATGGTTTTGAAGAGATGTCCTTTCAATATAATTTTAACCCTTTTTCATACCAACTGGACTAATTACGAAAAAGAAACTCCCTAGAGTCTTATTTTAGCATTTTTTCAGGCTCTCTAAACGTGAAAAACCACTAAGCTTACCTTCTATGGGATCGTTAAAAACCACATGGAAGGAGTCTTGTTGTGTCATACTTAATCGCATCACATGTCTCATCCTTTATTCTTTGGCCTAATGTTGGCTCCATGTTGCTACCAACTGGACCTTCAAAGCATTCCTTAAACACAAGCCTTGCAACACTTTTTCCCTTGTGATCTGACACCTTGACTCATGGAGGAATTTTCCCGAGTGTCCTTATCCTATACACGTCTCCTTTCACTAAGCATCAGTATGTTCCATGTACTTGGAACCAATTTTATTTCCCATGACACTCATTCCTCCTTTGTAATGTAGCATTATTTTGTTTTTTTTCAAGCTCATTAAAAATTTGAAAAAGACAAAAAAATGAAATATTCCAAAAAGAGGGGATGAGATATATATTCTCTTTTTTTCGCAGAAATATAGTCGACCTTGGAAAAAGAACATCCTTTCATTTGTTCACTAATCATTGGGATCTAGTATGACCTTAGGAAGTCATTCTCGCTACATAGAGTTGTGTCATCCTCCGTTTGGTTACTCTTCCAAACATATGGAGAGTTTGTGGTGCCACCTTTAACACAGACTTATGTCAATATTATGCTTCCTAAGTCTCATCATTTTGTCTTGCTTTTTTCCAAGGGAGGTTTTATCCAACTTGAGTTGGCTATTCTACAGTTTATCTTTTGACCTTCATGAGTCAACCATCCTGAGAGTCCAGTCAAGTTCAGATTCAAAATCGATGAAGTTTTGTGCATGATGATCGAGATCTTCCATTCTTTCCCCGACGACATGTCAAAGACCTCAAGGTAGTGAGCCTTATACTCCTATTGTACTCCTACCCAATTTTTGAATATCTTGAAGTTGTTGCTTGAGCTATGAATTCCTCATCTCCAGCCGCATGCGTCCATACTTCTTGAAGATGCATATTATATTATACTTGTATATCTTCAAATGATTTTGAGATGTATATCCTCTTTGTATTGCTTGTGGCTACACTTTATATAGACATTTATATGACATGGATCTACAGTGTACTTGATTGGAATCCATGCTTAGTTCATCTTGAGCATGGGTATGCTCGCCTCAAAGAGATTATCATTTTTTTGCAAATGGAACGCTCCCAAATTCTAGTCCTGGGATGACTCGACTCCATGCCTTCCCACTGGTAAATATTTTGTAATGTATTTCAATCATTAGTTTCTCTTCTGACCTTACACATTAGGGGGAATATGTTATAGTCTAAAAATTCCTACCTATGTATACATGGCATTGGCCTTTCCACTTACATAATTTTCCAAATTACTGTTGAGGCTTCTTCTTTAAAAAATATTTTTTTGAACATGTACCCACCCTGCTGAACTATAGCACACATACACACGCAAGATGAAAACTAGTTAGCCCACGTACATACACGAGCTTCATGCTATTCAACCCATGTTTACCTCCAAAAATTGCAAAAAATATAAAATTGCAAGGAATTCGACGAAATTTACGGGCTATCGAGGGTTTCCCAACCATTTTGCCCATTATAGCCCATCCCCAAACCAAATAACCATATCTTTCTCAAATAAAAATAGGTATTTGGGTCTCATTTACAAAACCAAGCAAGATAATAAGAAAAATCTTGCAAAATGTTGAGCAACTGAGAGGGGGGGTGAATCAGTTGTTCTTGTTCTTAAACAATTAGACTTATTTTAAAATCTTTATAGAGCACTCAATGACAATCACAATAAGGAAGAGATGTAAGTGTTAGCGTTAGAAGTCACTCTTGGATTGCGACAGGAGCAGAGCCCAACGCCCATCAGTTTATGTCACGAATAAATTTAATGGGTGATCAAATGGGTAGAGACCCAGGAAGGTATCACTCTAACTCAGGGACCTGGCCTAGTATGTAAAGAACAACGAAGGTCTTGATCTAACTTCCATCAGTGAGTTGATTGTAAAATGAGTAGATGGAAGACTTGGTGAGATGAGTGAGCAAGACTGCTTCGGGCATTAGGCCTTTCAACAGCTTGAGGAAGAAAAACTCAGAATACAAGATCCTCTTGGTTCTGAGTTTCGGGGAACTGAAGGGTGACTTGACTGGATCCTCCAATTCCAAATCATTCATCATTGAGAAAATACAAGAACTGATTAGAAATGATGCAACTATTACAGTGATCCAACATACATCATCCTATAACAGTGCAACTCGAGTAGATCCTCCAATTCCGAGCTGTTCTAACACAGTGTAAACAAAGAGATGGAAAGAAGTTGACATTCATAAGGAAAGAAGTCTCAAGTGCCAATACATAACCAGAGCAACTAGTGCTTCATTAAAACTTTACCATCGGGAGCCTAGCTCAACCATCGATAGATTAAAAAATGGATAAAACGCCTACATATACTCAAAACAAAACAACAACAGGGAAAATGAGACGCTGCATTAAAAACATTGTGTCTGCATGTCTTCTACCAGTCTGCGCATGCAGACTTTGGACGATCGTGCACCTATGATAGACGCAATCAGAATCTTGGTTGTCCTGCAGATGAATCGACATGATTTTAATCTTTTACCGGACTTTCCACTTATGGCGGAGACGATGTCTAACCACCTCCAACAACTTCAATAACTGCTTTCTTGGGATCAGGAACAATCTGGGTGAACTCAGCCCTCTAGGACGTGGAGGTCTTCTCATGGCACCACCTGGATCAGCTGAATGGTCTAATGGATAGGTCGTGGAGGATCTGGTATGCTTGACGTGGAACGGGGAAAGGGAGTCTTCATGGAAACAACATGGGTGAGACACATGGCAAGAAGAAGAGGCGAAGGTGATGGGATATAATGGTAATGGGGGACACATTATTTATGGGAGGCTGATGTGGAGGGTAGCGGGACAGATGTGGGAGGATGAGGAGGGGCCAAAGGGAACAGATCCCGTCACTCAGTCAAGTGGAGAACAAATGACAGGGGAGGAAATGGTAGAGAAGGCGACACGATAGGAAGGGGGCCCCACGTCAATACCACACCATTCTAGACCCCCCCCACCCCCCCTTTATTAAAAGAAGAATGGCAGAGGGGGTCCGAAATTGCTTGAGAGTCGTCGATCTAGGCACCTCAATCCTTCCCGTTTGAGAGATGCACGCCCAATTCTGGACCCCCCCCCGTTAAAGGCAGAATGGCGAGGGGGCTCCGGAATGAAACCTCAGCCGCAGATCTAGGTGGGCAGATCTTGGCCGTCCAAAAATTCCTTCTGATTAAAATGATGCACCCACCCTCTAAACTTTGGAAAAATTGGTTTTCCGAATCTATTTCTTTGTCCAAGGGGACGCTTCTTTCAGGAGAGCACCCCCTACATTATTATGTGCTAACATTAGGCTCCATGGGGGACGACACGCCGCCTGTGGGCTACCGAGAACTCTTTTGTAGTTTCAGTTCCTTGCTGTTGGGCTATGGATTCATTATTTAAACTTAAAGATAAAAGAAAACAATATATACAACTGCAGATGAGCCATGTGCGGCTCAAGAAAAACATCTTTTCAGGAAATGCTCATTCACAGGGCCATTGAAAACTTCCCGATCCTTCAAATCTCGCAACCTATAGGTATTATTTGAAAATACTTCAGAGATTTTGAAGGGCCCGACCCATAAGGATTCAAATTTGTCATGTTTTCCCTTGTCTTGTTTAGGAGCATCCCATTTCAGCACCAGGTCTCCTATCTGAAACTCTTCCTTCTTGGCCCTTTTGTTAAAAGCCTGCTTGATCTTTTGCTGATGGTCTTGGATTCTGTTCATTGCCTGCTCTCTGGCCTGCTGGACCTCTACCAGTTGATGAATTCTTTTGATCATATCATCAGGCTCTTCTTGATAATCCTGGAAGAACTTTGCTTCAGGAATGCCTAGTTGAGAAGGGAAAACAACTTCTGCTCCATAAACCAATTGGAAAGGGGAGATGCCTATAGATCTCTTTGTGGTCACTCGATCGGCCCATAGAGTGAATTTCAACTTTGAATCCCAGGCCTTTTTGTTGTCCTCCAATAGTCTTTTGATGATTCTTATTAGGCTTTTGTTGGAGGATTCTGCTAAACCATTGCCCTGGGGATAGTATGGGGTGGAGTGAATCAGTTTGATCCCGAATTTCTCACAGAACTTGGCTAACGGTTCAGCCTTGAAAGAGGTTGTGTTATCAGTGACAATTTTGTTTGGGTAGCCGAATCTTGTGATGAGGTCTTCTAGGAATCCAATGATTACATTGTGGGAAGCACTCCTGGTGGGAATGGCTTCTATCCACTTAGTAAATAAATCTGTGGCAGTTAGGATCCATCTGTGCTACCCACTAGAAGCAGGGTGGATTTCTCCAATAAGGTCTAGGACCCATTGCTGGAAAGGTCCCGAAACAACTACAGGCTTTAAAGGCAGATATTTAAGCTGTTGCTTTCCTGAAAATCTTTGGCATTTGATGCAGGCTCTGACCTTTCTGCATACATCAGTGAATAAGGTGGGCCAGTAGTACCCAGCCCTGAGGATTTTGTAGGCTGTGGTCTTCCAGAAATGATGCCCTCCACATAGGCTGCTGTGAAATTCAACAATGATCCTGTCATCCTCTTGTGGATTCATACATTTCAAAAGCACCCCCAGGGGGTCTTTCCAATATAAAACTTGATTGACAAGGCAGTATCTGACTGCTTTGAGCTTCAGGGCTTTTGCCTTGTTTTTTTACAGGCCATCTGGAGGCTGCAACTCTTACAGAAAATATATGACATCCTTATACCAAGGAAATCGAGCCAACAGGGGTTCTACTTGAGGGTCTACATCAGACAACTGATCCTGCTGATTTCCTGAGCATTCATTGATGAAACCTACCCCCAAAACTTTGTAATTTTCTTCAACCAATAGCTTGGCTAAACCTTGACCTTTGATTAATTTGGTAGGCCTTATTTCCAAGTCAAACTCAAGGATCTTGGCTATCCACTTACTCCTCCTCCCGTCTATATCAGGTTGAATAAGAATGTCCTTAACAGTGGTCGAGGGGAAATAGGCAATGATCTTCGACTGCAGGACATAGGTTCTAAAAGCTTTGAGAGCCTTTACCAGGGCATAGGCCTACTTCTCCATAATGTCGTACCTGACCTCGACATCCCTTAGGGTTATGCTAAAATAGGCAATAGGTTGCTCTAGCCCAGCCTCGTTTGTCTGTAATAAAACAACAACCACTGTGTCAGATGAGGCAAAGGAGAAAATAAGGAAATCCTTTGAGTAATCGGGACTGATAAGCACAGGAGCTTCTATCAAGGCCTTCATTATGTGCTCAAAGGAATTTTGAGATTCATAGGTCCACCTCACTTCATTTTCCTTTCTCAACATGGCTATTATAAGCTTTACCACCTCAGCAAAGTTAGAAACAAACCTCCTTAGAAAATTAATCTTACTAAGGAAAGACTGGACTTCTTTCCTGGATCTTGGGATTGCCAAGGCTTGGATTGCTTCAACTCTACTAGGATCAATTTTGACTCCTTATGTTGATACTATGTGGCCCAGTAACCTTCCCTCCTTCATGGCGAACAGATATTTTTTGGGATTTAATGAGAGGCCAAAACTCCTGCATTTCAGAAAAACTTTCCTGAGATGACAACAGTGTTCTTTATCAGATTTGGAAAAGACTATTATGTTGTCCATATAGATGACCACAAACTTATCCTTTTCCCCAATGAAAGCTATGCCCATGGATCGTTGAATCATTGCCCCTACATTCATCAACCCAAAAGGCATTTTAGCATACATGATTGTGCCCCATGGAGTGGTAAATTCCGTCTTTTCCCTATCCTCAGGCAGAATAGAGATTTGATTGTAGCCAGAGAAGCCATCAATCATGGAAATCCTGGATGCTCCTGTTACCCTCTACAATATATTTTCCATATTTGGTAAGGGGTAATTGTCCTTTCGTGAGCTTCTGTTCAGGTTTCTAAAATCTACACAAAGTCTAATTTCTCCATCCTTCTTCCTTACAGGGACCAAGTTGGCCACCCACTCTGAATATCTCAATGGCACGATGATCTGGGCATGTAGAAACTTCTTCACTTCTCTCTCCATGATAGGTAGCAACTTCTTCACTTCTGGGTAAAAACCTCTTCTTTATATGATAAGTAATCTTTGTATTCTATACATTATCATTCTTGGGAGCTCCAACTCCTCTTGAGGCTACAACCTCTATTTTTCAAGCTGCAACTTGTCAAGAGAACCAAATCTCTGAGTGTTCCAGCACCAACTGGATGGAAGCTCCAACTTCCAGTCACACAAGCTCCAACCTATATAACAGAGAACACTTGTTCTCTATTGCACCACCCTACCTCCCTGAGTTTTCTGGCTACCACAAGATGGAAGCTACAACTCCCTGTGTTCAAGCACCCACTTGAACCTCTGAGGACAACAACCCTCCCTAGCACCTCCCTACCACCCTGAATTTTCTGGCTATCACCAAATGGAAGCTACAACTCCCTATGTTCAAGAACCCACTTGAACCTCTGAGGACAATAGTCCTCCTTAGCACCTCCCTACCACCATGAAATATAAAACTTTGCTTTCTGTGACATTATTACAGTGATTCAATAGTTATCCATGGCTTACTAGGCTCATCATTGTTTTGATACACTACTTTGTTCTCCTGCATCAGTGCCTCTCTGCCTGTATCTTCTTGAGCTTTCTGATCTTCTACACTTTTTCTCCTCTAAATTTCAATCTTCTACCTACATAATTCACTCCAAAAATAGCAGCACGATCTCTTCTATGTTCTTCATTTTTATAGTCTCTGTGCACCTTTTGCATGCTGCATGTGCTATCCCACTACATACACTTCATTGTGTTCATCATCACTAGTCCTTCTCTTGAGATCCTTTGGCTTCAATGGATGTAACATTCCTTGAACCTTTTCCATCTGTCAGTCGACTCTATGATGAGTCTACACTCCATTGGCATTTGCCTCGAGACTCTTCATCTTCTCTGGTGATCACCCTGAAGACTCTTCGAATTCTCTGGCAAACACCATCAGTGGTCTCTAACAGTTACACTGAGGCTCTTCGGCTCCTTTGGCAGTCACTCTATAGCTCCTCAAATTCTCTGTCAGATGCAATCACTTCGTTCTGGCAGTTACTGAGAGAACCTTTGCATGTTCATGCATTTTGGTGCCTTCTCTCTTCCCGAGGAAAACTTAACAGTGGGAATTTTAGCCTTTCTGGCTAAGCCCTTTCCTTTCACATGTGGCCTCAGGCAGTGACCAAACGCCTATTCAGAAGTCGTTTCGCGATTTCGCATTCTGGGATATCTAGCTGCGAGTTTCCTCGCTCCACTCGCGAAACTTTGAAATGAACCCTAGATTTTCTAGCTCCTTCCCCTCACTTCCATTGATATAACCACTGGGTGTGACCACAGCCCCATTTGAAAGTGCATTTCGTGATTTCTCACTTCGGGGATTCTCCAGTGAGTCCCTTGAATCCTCTAATTCCCGGTACTCAGAATGGAGCCTAGCTATGCTAGCTCCTTCCATTCACGTGACCACCGACGATGATCAGGAGCCAAGTTCGAAACTGCATTTCGTAATTCCCGTTTTGGGGATTCTGTGAAGATTCATCTTGACTCTCCATGTCGCAAACTCTGAAATGGAGCTTGGATTCTCTAGCTCTGCTCTCCAGCTCTTAACGATGTGACCACGAGATATGACCACTGGCTAGTCATTTGAGCGCTTTTCTCTTCAGATCAATGGTCCACATTCTGTGGTGATCGGATGACTATCAATTGCCCCAAAAATTTAGCTTTCGGGACTTTGGGGGAGTGTTGATACTAAAACTCCCGGAATGATGTCACTCGATGACGTGTCATGACCCGAGTGGCTTCCACGTGTCACTCAAATTTGAAATATTCACGTACTTGAAACGTCAAATCACCTTGATACTTGTCCTTGTATGATTGTGCCATGTGTCCTTGCTGACGTAGGTTTCCACCTGTTCTTTCTGACGTGGTTTGTCAAGAACTACCTCCTGGATCTGATGTCCCAGATTCGTCCTTGATCCAACGACTAAGATTATTTTGCGATTTTTCATATCGTGAGTTCGAGAGGTTAGGGCACCTCGTTCCTTTGACTTTCCAGTCAGCGAAAAGATGATCTTTCACCATGTGTCCTTCTTGGATCGATGATCCAGATATCTCCTTGATCCAACAGATCAAATCATTTCTCCATCTCGCATTTCGCGAGTTGGAAGGATATAGCACCTCGTGCCTTTGACCTTTGAGTCAACAAAATGCTGAACTTTAGCTATGTGTCCTGCCCGATGATGGACGGTCCTCCTGTTTTTGGGATTTTGTGAACCTGCTTCAATTTTCACTTTAAAGATCATGTAGTTTTTCTTGGATCGGACGATGGTTGGCCCCCCTACTCAAATCTAACACCTGAGATCTTTCCTCCATATGCCTGTAACATACCATTTTTGTTCTTACCATAAGTGAAAATCATGTTCTTCCTGTGTTGTTCTTGCCTGAACCCATACCATTTTTTTTCTTTCAAGCACTTTGTCTATAAATATGCCAACAATATCCCCCTTCGGCATTGATGGCAACCCTGAACGGCTACACTAATCCCTCTTCTGGTCTGGTCCACTCCTTTTCTCCCCCTTTGACATCAATGTCAAAGAAAACATGCTCCCCCTGAGTTGTGGCAGTACTCGTCAAAGGTATCAGATATTCAACCAACACATACTCCCCCTGACAGAATGGAATCTCTTAGGTTGATAATGGGGTCACGCCCAACTTATGGCGTAGATACTCAAACTGAGATTTTGCACGTGGTTTAGTGAAGATACAACAATCTGTTCTTTGGATGGAATATAAAGCACATAAACCACAAAGTTGGTTACCTATTCCCTCAAGATGTGATATTACTTGATGGGTATATTCTTGGTCTTAGAGTGAAACACAGGGTTCTTTGACAGACTAATTGCACTGGTATTATCACAGTGAATTGGGATTGGTGCAGTACATTTTACTTCTAGATCTGCAAGTGTCTGAATCATCCACAGTACTTGAGTGAAACATGTAACAACTGCAATGTATTCATCTTTTGTCGTTGATAAGGAAATGGAACCTTGCTTTTTGCTCAACCATGAGACAAGGGAATCTCCTACGAAGAATGCACCTCCACTTGTGCTTTTCCTTTCATCAACGCAGTTATCCCAATCAACATCTGAATAGATTGATAATTGAAAATTCTGAGTCCTAGGATACCATAGGCCATAGTCCATTGTTCCTTTCAAGTATCTGAATATTCGTTTGACAGCTAACAAATGAATCTATTTAGGTGCAGCCTGATACCTTCCTACTATTCCAACAACATTCATTATGTCTGGACAGGATGTTGTGATATACAATAGGTTGCCTATCATAGATATATATGAACTCTGATCAACATCAAGTGAATCATCATCCTTTCTTAACTTACATCTAGTGACCATAAGTGTGCTCATAGCTTTAGAATCTTCCATTTGAAACATGTTTAGCATTTCCCTGAGATATTTTTCTTGAAAAATAAATATTCCTTCAGACCTCTGAGTAATTTGTAGGCCAAGAAAAAATGACAGTTTCCCTATCATAGACATTTCAAATTCAGACTGCATGGCAGAATAAAACAATTTTACCAATGAAGCATTATTACTACCGAAGATGATGTCATCGACATAGACCACCACAATGAGTAGATCATTACCTTCTATTTTGATATATAGGTTGTTGTCAATTGTTACTCTCTTGAATCCTTTGTCTTGTAGATAAGTATCCAGTCTGTGATACTAGGCACGACGGGCTTGTTTCAATCCATATAAAGATTTCTTCATATTGTAGACTAGATCAGGGTTATCTAACAGTTGGAAACCCTCTGGTTGTTCCATATAGACTTCTTCATTTAAATCTCCATTTAAACTGTTTATGACAAGCATAGGCAAGAAATATTCTAATAGCTTCTAGTCTTGCTATGGGCGCAAATGTTTCATCAAAATCCAGTCCTTCTATTTGAGCATACTGTTGGAGTTACTTCACACACACCTAGGATTTATTTTTCCTAAGGTTATTCCTTGTTTATTAGTCATAATTAGTCATTATCCAGTCTCCTATATTTTAGGGGAGAATATTCCACCTGGAGAATATTCTCTTTTAGTTGACACTTCACTTTGACTAGTTGAGTTGAGTTTATATGTTTCTTTGATTTTGTCACCATGCAACATTGGGATCATCACCAACTCACTACTCTTTGTTCAGTCAGTTAACTGAAGACTAGTTGACTAGTTAACTCGGCTAGGTGGCAGTTCACTCTCGTAACTGCCTGAGAGACTAGACTAGGTGAAAATTTACTCTTGTAACTATTGGTGTGTGTCCAGATCAAACTAGACCACCACTATGGCTCATTAGTTACTCATTTATTCTATATATATTGTAAATTATTCACTCTTTGAGTGTGGATTACGGTTAATGAGAATTCTTTCCATTCTTTCTCTCCTTCTTCTTCTTTTCCAATTCTATCTGTAAATGTGTGTATCATTGTTTAGCTAGATCTATTTTGTGCAGGTCAACACATTTACATGGTATCAGATCCGGTGGACTACTAAGAAAAAGCTACACCAAATTATTTTTGTAGGTACTGAAGATTGAAGAACGCAAAAAAAAATGGAATTTATGTTTTACTCACCGATAATACTTCTCACGGATCATAACTATTTGGAGTGGAAGACAGATTCTAATTCTTCTCATAAGTAGAGACTTATACCAAATAACCATGGCAATAGAAGTAGAGCCTGATTCCGCTGATGAGAAAAATGACTTTCTCAATAGACAAGATATGGCCATAGGATTTATCTGCATGTCTATTTCTCCATAAATTCTCCACCAAGTATGCACACAAGACTTCACTCCAAATGAATTATGGACCAGATTGGAGGTTATATTTGAGAATAAAGAAGATTGTGAAGATTGCATGTAGAGGATTGGAAAGATAGAGCCAGAAGAGAAACCATCAGAAGATCAAACCTCTTATTATGAAGAGTCTTCTACAAAAGTATTTGCAGAAATTAGTATTCCAATAATTGAAGATGATGTATACTCCATTTCATATTTATTTTCTGAAATTTATGTGGAAGATATATGGCATGCATCTCAGGAGTCACATGCAGACACTTTTGCATGCACCATGCATGCATGTCAGGAGACAAAAAGAGATCCGCGCACATCAGACGCCATTCTGATATTTTTTGAGAAACAATTGCAGAAAAAAATTTGATATTTGAATTCCTCTCGGGAAAATATCCAATTTCAAAAAAAAAATGGTCCAAAACGGAGTCCGGGAACTGAAGTTATGATCATTTCAAAATCAACAAAATTTCAGGATTTTTCCAGAAACGGCCGCACGGTTTTTAAAATTTCATCCAAAATTTATTTGGATATTATTCATTAAAAGAAGATAAAGTGGATATGTGTGGAAATATCAATGATACATATACTTCATTAGATCCGTGCAGACATCTACATCTTCAACAAAATCTTCAACGAGCACAAACTTGCACAGTTGCGAGGTCTTATTGGGGTGAAGGACACAGTTGCTTAGCAACTGTATTTTGTTCCTTCTCTTTTTCTATTTTTTAATGCATTGTAATTGAGGGGCAGGGGGGGGGGGGGGGTTTCCCATGAGGTTTTCCCTCTTTCCTCGTTTAGTTCAGTGTATCTTTTGTATTTGGGTACCTAACATGGCCTCATAGACGGGACCCATTCTTTATTTTCCACATAGTGATGTTTATGGGGGGGTGTTGGAGTTACTTCACACACACCTAAGATTTATTTTTTGTAAGGTCATTCCTTGTTTATTAGTCATAATTAGTCATTATCCAGTCTCCTATATTTTAGGGGAGAATATTCTCTTTCAGTTGACACTTCAGTTTGACTAGTTGAGTTGAGTTTAGATGTTGC
>JZKD02S0356112.1:1175289-1191572 GCA_000966675.3 Picea glauca | reverse complement strand
TGAAGTAGTTTTCTTTCCATGTGCCTTCCTGTCTTGATGGTCCACATAAATCCATATGAACTAGTTGGAGTGGTTTCTCTGTTGAAGTAGAGCTCTTGGATTTAAACTGTGTCCTAGTTATCTTTCCTACTTGGAAAGGTTTACACATAGGATCTTGTGGATTTGATATTCTCAGAAGATCTTTTACTGCCTCAAGATTTTTGAGCTTGATTAAGTGGTCAAAGTTTAGATGTCCATGTCTCCTATGCCTTAACCATCTCTCATCATGTTTTCTTAGATGACACTCTTCTCTATATTCTTTCAGCACATATACATTATTTTCTGTTCTTATGCCTTTAGCCACCACTTGTACTGAGTTTACAGACTTTATCTTGCAGTACTTGGAAGTGAACACCACTTCACATCCTCTGTCACACATTTGAGTTACACTAAGAAGATTATGTTTCATCCCATCTACCAGCGGAACATATTGGGATTTTCCTTTTCCATTACTCAAACTCACCATTCCTTTACCCTTGATTTTACCTGGAGCATCATTTCCAAATGTTATGTTTCATGATTTTCTTTCACTTAGAGATAGAAACTTACCTTTGTCTCCCATCATATGTTTGGATCATCCACTGTCTATATACCAAGGGTTCTTTTGTCTTTGAGCGGACAACACTAATCCCCACTTGTCACTTTCTTTCTTCTTCCAAACCTTGACATTTTCAGTAGGGGAACTCAAATCTGGTTCATAGTTCTTTAAGCGATAGTCAACAACTTTATGTCCATAGTTATGACAGATGTAACATTATGGTTCGTTGAATAAAGGATCATAACAATTGTTATGCTTAACTTGTGTCCTTTTCCCATACATTAAGTGACTTGAAATCTGTGGTGGTTTGTTACTTGGTTGGTTCATTCTTTGTTGTGGCAGATATCTGTACCTTGAATGTCTTGATTTCTCATATCTAAATTTTAAAGAACAGTTTACAACTTTATGACCAAAGTTGGAACATAAAAAACAATATCCATAAAAAAATCCTTGGTACCTGGAAAATGGTTATATTCTTTGAGAAGGTCGATTTCTTCCATACTGATGATTTCTTTGAACAAAGAGTACATTATTTCTCTGATCTACAGTTTCAGTTCTAGTACCTCTTTCATTAATTCTCCTAGGAAACTGATTATCTTCTTTTGTTTCTGCAGATTTGTTGTTGTCATAGGTTGTAGATTTGACAAACTTGATGGGTTCTTTGTTGCTTGGTTGATCACTACTTGATCCTTCTTCATAACCCAGACATGTTTTTAGCTTTGGGTTTCTTTGCTTATTCAGAATGGTGGCCAATTCTTTTGAGCCTTTGATACTTGACAGATTCTGATGATACAAGGATTGAAACTTCTCCAACTCTTTCCTAGTTTTCACTACTTCTTTTTCTAGAGCTTCACATTTTGCCTTATTTTATGATAACTGTTGTTTCATAATTTCTTTGATTTTTTTTGTCTCTTCTAATTACACTTTTAGCAGGACAAAGTCTTCATCAGGTTCTTTACTGCCTTTCTTGAACTGTATCAACAATTGTTGTTTTTTCTCTTCTTAATTATGAGTTTGTCAATCTCTTCTAGTCCACTGATCAGTTCTCCTTCCAAGTCAACCACAGCTTCTTCATTGCCAGCATTACTTCTTGTGATTTTATTATCATAATCCTCTTGGTCCATAAGCATAAAGTCATTGATTGTATCTTGACATGAGGAGTCATTATCTATGTCTTCTGAAGAGTTATCATTGTTTACACAAAAACTTTTATTTTTACCAAATCTCTTCGGTTTGAACTTCTTTTCAGATTCAGAGTTCTGATCCTATTTCTTGTGTGGAAATTTAGATGCAAAATGACCTATATTACCAAAGTTGAAACATTTGAAGGGAAACTTACCTTGGTACTTTCCTGATCCTTTCTTTAGTCTTCTGGCAAATTTTGCTTCAATTTCATCAGGATCAGAATCCTCATTCTTGTCTTCTTTAAATGATTCTTTTCTAGAGGTGGGTTTATCTTTTAATATACTCATTTCATATGCTGTCAACGTTCCTAGAATTTGATCAAAATCAAAATCCTTTAGATCATTAAGTTCTTCTATAGCTGAGACCTTTGGGTTGAACATATCTGACAGAGATCTCAAAATTTTCTAAACTAGAGAGGGTTCCTCAATGTTTTCACCAAGTGCTTTCATTGCATTTATTAATTCTTCAACTCCCATGAAGTACTTCCCAATAGTTTCAACTTATTTCATCTGTAGTTGTTCAAAATGTACTCTATAGGTTTGAAGATTGGCATTTTTTATCTTCTCATTACCTTCATAACTGCTAATGAGTTTGTCCCACATGTCTTTGGCAGTTTCTAAATGCATAACTTTTACAAATTATGCTTCTGCAAGCCCACTCAGAATATAATTCATAGCCTTAGCATTGAAGCTGAACTCTAGCTTGTCATCCTTATTAGATAGTACAACTGGCTTCACATAACCAGTCTCTACCACATCCCAGACATCTGCACGTAAAGCCATTACGTAGGCTCTCATCCTAACTTTCCAGAAGACAAAGTTTGTTCCATTGAACAAGGGGGCCTTATTTGTTGATGTTCCTTCATGGATTGACATGTTTAAGCTTACTGATCTAACTTTAGATAAAAGGAGCCAACTCTGATACCAATTTTTGAGCAACTGAGAGGGGGGGGTGAATCAGTTGTTCCCATGCTTAAACAATTAGGTTTATTTTAAACTCTTTACAGATCACTCAATGATAATCACAATAATGCAGGGAAGTAAGCATTAAATCATTCAGCATCAATCACACACATTAAATACACATAGAAAAATATTTCTTGAGGAAACCCATAAAGGATAAAACATCTTCTTTATATGATAAGTAATCATTATTTTCTGTACATTATCATTCTTGGGAGCTCCAACTCCTCTTGAGGCTACAACCTTTATTTTACAAGATACAACTTGCCAAGAGAACCAACTCTCTGAGTGTTCCAGCACCAACTGGATGGAAGCTCCAACTTCCAGTCACATAGGCTCCAACTTGTATAACAGAGAACACTTGTTCTCCCTTGCAACACCCTACCTCCTTGAATTTTCTGTCTGCCACCAAATGGAAGCTACAACTCCCTGTGTTCAAGCACCCACTTGAACCTCTGAGGACAACAGTCCTCCCTAGAACCTCCCTACCACCCTGAATTTTCTGTCTGTCACCAGATGGAAGCTACAACTCCCTGTGTTCAAGCACCCACTTGAACCTCCGAGGACAACAGTCCTCCCTAAAACCTCCCTACCACCCTGAAATATAAAAATTTGCTTTCTGTGACTTTATTACAGTGATTCAATAGTTATCAATGGCTTACCAGGCTCATCACTATTCTGATAGAATTCTCTGTTCTCCTACATCAATGTCTCTCTTCCCGTATCTTCTTGAGCTTTCTGATCTTCTGCACTTTTTCTCCTCTAAATTTCAATCTTCTACCTGCATAATTCACTCCAAAAATAGCAACACGATCTCTTCTTTGTTCTTCATTTTTATAGTCTCTTTGCACCTTATGCATGCTACATGTGCTATCCCACTACATACACTTCACTGCGTTCATCATCACTGGCCCTTCTCCTGAGATCCTTTGGCTTCACTCGCTGTAATAGTCTTCGACCCTTTTCCATCTGTCAATTGACTCTATGATGAGTCTACACTCCACTGGCAGTTGCCTCGAGACTCTTTGTCTTCTCTGACGATCACCATAAAGACTCTTCGAATTCTTTGGAAGACACCATCAGTGGTCTCTAATAGTTACAACGAGGCTCTCCGGCTCCTCTGGAAGTTACCCTACAACTCCTCAAATTCTCTGGCAGATGCAATCACTTTGTTATGGTAGTTACTGAGACAACCTTTGCGCATTCATGCGTTTTGGCGCCTTCTCTCTTCCTGAGGAAAAATTCACAGTGGGCATTTTAGCCTTTCTGTCTAAGCCTTTTACTTTCACATGTGGCCTCAGGTGGTGACCAAACACCTATTCAGAAGTCGTTTCATGGTTTTGCATTATCCAACTGCAAGTTGCCTCACTCCACTTGTGAAACTCTGAAATGGAGCCTAGATTTGCTAGCTCCTTCACCTCACTTCTATTGATATGTCCACTGGGTGTGACCACAACCCCATTTGAAAGTGAATTTCATGATTTCTCACTTTGGGGATTCTCAAGTGAGTCTCTTGACTCCTCTAATTCTCAATACCTGAAATGGAGCCTAGCTACGCTAGCTCCTTCCATTCACATGACCACCGACGGTGACTAGGAGCCAAGTCGAAAAATGCATTTTGCAATTCGCATTTTGGGGATTTTGTGAAGAGTCATCTCGACTCTCCATGTCGCAAACTTCAAAATGGAGCTTGGATTCTCTATCTCTGCTCTCCAACTCTCGACGATGTGACCACAAGATATGACCACTGGCTAGTCATTTGAGTGCTTCTCTCTTCAGATCAACGGTCCACATTCCATGGTGATTGGACGACTATCCACTATCCCAGAAATTCAACTTTCAGGACTTTGGGGGATTGTTGATACTAAAACTCCCGAAACTAAACTCCCAGAATGATGTCACTCAATGACGTGTCGTGACTTGAGTGGCTTCCACGTGTCACTTAGATTTTAAATATTCACGTACTTGAAACGTCAAATCACCTTGACACTTGTCCTTGTATTGTTTTTCCATGTGTCCTTGTTGACATAGGCTGCCACTTGTTCTTTCTAACATGGTCTTTCAAGAACGACCTCCTGGATCCGATGGCCCAGATTAGTCCTTGATCCAACGACTAAGATTATTTTTTGATTTCTCATATTGCGAGCTCAAGAGGTTAGGGAACCTCATTCCTTTGACTTTCCAGTTAGCAAAAATATGATATTTCGCCACGTGTCCTTCTTGGATCGACGATCCATATTTATCCTTGATCTGATGACTTAAATCATTTTTCCATCTCGCGTTTTGCGAGTTGGAAGGATATAACACCTCGTGCCTTTAACCTTTCATTCAACAAAATGCCAAAATTTAGCCATGTGTCTTGGCCGATGATGGATGGTCCTCCTATTTTCGGGATTTTGTGAACCTGCTTCACTTTGCACTTTAAAGATCGTGCAGGTTCTCCTGGATCGGACGATGGTCGGTCCCTGCGCTCAGATCTAATGCCTAATATTTGTCCTCCATATGCCTATAACATACCATTGTTGTTCTTTCCATTAATGATAGTCACATTCTACTTGTGTTTTTCTTGCCTGAACCCATACCATTGTTGTTCTTGCCAATGCTCTGTATGTAAATATGCCAACACAAAATCCCTTCCCCTTCTTAGCCCAATTTTTTCATCCTATACTGATTTTTTGCCTCAACATTCCTCTCCATCCCTTTCTCCATAGACAACCCTTTCTCCTTTTCCAAGTGATAAGTTGGGTGTAAGAATCTTGCATGCGATTGATGCACTTGGAGCAACAATATAGGAGCCCAGACCTGGTTCGTGGAGAAATTGCCGACAAAGCTTGTAATATTTCTCATATTAATATTGAATAAAAGAGTTTGTTCTTGTCCCAAAACATTGTGTCTATATGCTTTTATTGATTTATGCATTTATGTCTATATATGAATATTGAAAGTGATAAGTAGAGATCATGTGTATTGTAGCATTTTTTCCCTAAGATTTTGCAGGTTAGCTTTGGGAGGAGATCCACAATATAGGAAGCTACAAGGGAGAAAGAGGTCTACACCAGCCACAAGGACCAAAGGTGCACCTATTTACCTTCTTCTCTCTCTCTTTTCATTTAGTTTATATAATTTTTGGGTAGCTTAAGGGTAGAACAATATTTTAAGGGAAGTCAGTGCTATGTCTATACCTACACCCAGTATAGGGGGATTTTCCCCGCTAGTAATACCTTTTGTACAGTCATTAGTTCTTCAACCTTTTCACCAAGTCCTTTGATGGTGCTGGAAATTTAATCGACATGGAGAAAATAGGCCTCAACATTCTCTTCATATTTCATTTTCAGGATCTCAAACTATCTTCTATGACTTTGAAAATTTTCCTTCTTAACCTTGTCATCACCTTCATAGATATTTTGAAACTTGTCCCAAATTTATTTTTTCAATCCAAAATGTATCATCTTGAAAAACTTAGATTCCGATAGACCACACAATATGACAGTCGTGGATTTTGCATTATTTTCACTAGGATTCTTCCCGACCACACTTGTTGGTGGAGTTGTTGGAGATGTATAACTAGTCATGATTGATTCCAAAATAGAAAACCCAAGGGACATTAGATATGTTCAAATCTTTAAGCTTGAGAAGGCATAGTTTGTTCTATTAAACAACAAATCCTTGTTTGTGGAGAAACCTTCCTGACTAGCCATGTGTTCTCCTGAGATCTTTCTTCTATTGGTTAAACTGTTTCCAAAGGAACCTACTTTGATACCAATTGCTGAACTTATGCTTATATTGAGCGGGGGGGTGAATAAGTATAATGTGATTTTTACTTTAATTGATAATTCATCAACCATTCATTAACTTTAAAACAATAAATGCATGTAAAATCAAATCATGGAACACATAGTTTAACTTGGAAACCATTCTAGGATAAAACCACAAAAACTTATCTTTATAAAAGTTAGTAGGCACCAAACTACTATTAAAAATATTGTAGGCACCAACCTACTAGAGACTCCAATCTCTTCAACTAAGCACCAACTCAAAAATATGTTGTGTATGCACCAACCTACCAGAGACACCAATCTGTTGATCTAAGCACCAATTCAACAAGACTTGTGCATGCACCAACCTATTGGAGAAACCAATATCCTCAGCTGAGAACCAACTCAGTACGACCTATATAGAAACCAACCTAATATATTCACACAAAGGGTAATTATGACTTCATCTGTATGCTTCATAGTGACCATACTTCATGTATGTCATAACATCGTCATGCCCTTAACTTTCATGTTCCAACACCTCTCCTTGCTTCATTTCCCATACATAGCTTCAAACCCTAGTCAGATTTAGACTTCATTCCCTAACGAACCTCATAGAATCATTCCCAAAATATAATTCTAGACTACAACATCACAACCTCAAAACAATGCACTTTGTAGCATCATAGACCTCAGTCCTTCATAGCTCACCCTTAAAAATCCAAGAAAACTCCTCTTGCACACCTTTAGACCAAAAGAATACTCTTCAGCTTCTCTTGCACTCCTCATATATCTTTTGCACACATAGAACTTAATCTTGTTACTTGGATCCTCTTGAAATGTTCACATCTATCTTGTACATAGGTTTTTTGTGCTCACTTTTAGGGTTGACCTGTAAACATTGGCTGGGATGACCTAAAATTTTTGGTTGGGTTTTCTAATAGAAAAAATCATATCCCCTCATTCCTAAGTAGTCAGAGGGAATTCCATATATCATTGGAAAGGTCTCAAAATAATATTTCCAACCATATAACTTATGATCCAATTTGATGTAGGTATTAATATTAAAAATTCCTTAAAATATAGGGTATCCAAAATGAGCATAAAAAATCCAAAAACAATATTTCCTAGAATCTCCATATTGCATTCTTTATCTTGGACATTTGTAGTCTCCCCCCATATTTGACATCAACGAAAACAATGTTTCCAAAATTTAGGTCACCAGACATTCTTGTGGTTGGAAGTGGATCCACCTTCCATCTTGAAATTTTAAGGAAGAGAATGGAGTTCTCTATGAATAAAATTTTATCAACCTCACATTCATTGATAAACTTTGGGTAGGAAATGATCTTTCATCCTAACCAAACTTGATTCTTTCCTTTGAAAAAAAGTTGTATGACATGTATTACCAGTTAACATTCTTGAATTGATTGAATTTTGTTATTATGTTTTTCCATACTAATGATGACAAGTTCAATTTGGAGGAATCATTGGTATTGACAATTTCTTAACTTAATGCATTGTATTACATATATAAATTTTACAATTACTTAATTAATTAAAATCTAGTTCCTTTATTATGTCACAAAGTGAATAGGAGGGCTTCAAGGATGATGAGGAAACTAGTGGTAGTTCAATCAACTTTCAATTGATCAAATCCATTTTTTTATATTTGTGGATATTTATCAACATACTATTATATACAAAGTTTACATTTCCCTATGGTGGAAACTATACACCACTTGTTAAACACGCAACAAAAAATACATTCTTATTTTCCAACATGAATTGAAATTTCATAATTGTGTCTATGTCTACTTTAGTTTTATATTTTTCATGTTGTAGAATTAATTAAATGATAGTGAATATATTACAGGCACAATTGTTAAGCCTAAATGGATTGGATCCATTGGTGAGGATTGAGGATTCATTTACCACTGGAGAAGATTCAATTCCTATGAGGGAATTTCCTAGAGACATGGAGTCAACTTGAGGTATTTATTGAAAGTATGGTTGCACCCAAAGAGATTATAATTTTAAATAATATTGTGACCCATTCACACATAAGTGGATAAAATTCCACCACTATATCCCTTTATTTATAGGTGTGTCAGGCATGGAGGGAATTGCTCTTTACCCCGAAGGAAAACAAGATATAAGTTTCACACAGGGAATAGGTAGACCACCAATAACCAAGTAGAGGAATTAGGATTTCTTCAAGGGTTCTTAATAGTCTAGAACAAAGGGGTTAAGAAGTTAACTTTGGTGGGGGATTCTAAAGCTATAATAAAGAATATATATGATCAATAAACTCCCCAATACATGCAATCAAGAAGATTAGTTAAAAGGATTCAAATTTTGTTGAAGATATATGAATTTATTGAGTACTTTCATGTTCTGAGATCATTCAACACCACAGTCAAAGGAAAGAAAGAAAAGTGGTCCACATAGAAGTTGGAAAGATAAGAATAATTGGGGAGGAACCATATCTATATCACCTCCCATAGATCACAATGAAATGGAATAAAGTATTAGAGACATGTCAAGGTGTTTGAAGGTAGTTGTTATCACTGAAAAATCGTCCGCATCATTTACTAGTACATTTGGATCAAATTCTAATGGCGCGTTCGACGCAATTGCCACTTTATATTGTTAGGAGAATGAAAAACAACAGACCCCCTTAAAAGGTGTTTCACATGATGTCGCTTTTCCGACACCATAACTATCGTCTCTATTGCGACGTTTCATGGGAACACGTGTCATCTCAGATTTGACTGTCCAAACCCCATATAGCCGTCGCTACAACGACGTCATAGACATCGGAATTCCGATGTCCCATTTCATTGGTCTCCACTACATGTTTGGATTGGGAGTGATGTCTCCAAGCATTGTAAGACCGATATAGGAAATGGTGGAAATAGAGATGGTAAGAGGTATCAGCTCCGATGTGGTTGCTATGGGAGTGACACTCCAATATGTTGTAATCCGAACATAGGAAATGGTGGCAATAACGACGGTAAGAGGTATCAACTCTGACGTGGTTTATATGGGAGCGACACTCCAAGACTTTGTAAGACCAACGTAGGAAATGGTGGCAATAGTGAAGGTAAGAAGTATCAGCTCCGATGTGGTTGCTATGGGAGCGACACTCCAAGATGTCACAATAACGACTCTATTGTAGGTATTTAAAAAAAATGTCAATTCTATGATAACATTACATTTAAATCCAATTTTTATTCCATAACCATGGCTCTGATAACATTCATAACATTATTCACTTGTCAAAAGGATAACCTTTGATAGCATTCATAACATTAGGCATTAACGCTTATCCATGTTTTCTCTAAATGCTCATTCTCCTTGACAATTAGAAGTTGGATGTCACCTTGACTCTCCTCTATTCTAGAGTCATACATTTATTTTTTTGTATGTAAAGGGAATAACCATGTACACAAGATGGTGCATGCATTATGCTTGATTATGGTGTTGGAATATTTTATTTGGTTCTTAGCAAGGCTCATGTCATTGACAAGTTGAGGAACCTCACCAAGTCGCCATGGAGTAAGTGCTTGCTACATTTAATTCAAAACAATGGTTTACTAATGTATTTGAACCAACAATAATTTCTTTACATTTCTATAAGACCATTGCCGACAACAACATTAAATTCAAATCCTATTTTTATTGGATAACGATGTACCTAATTACCTTTTTCTAGAGGTAATTAATCCAGAAATGTGGGCATCACAGTAACCACAGTGATTGAGTTGGGTTTTATTCCTAGCATAACCTACATTTCATTGAAGAATGTTGTGATTTCATGGGAATGGTGAGTCTAGGAATAACCAACAATGTTTTCATTCCATTGATATGCTTATCTTTTTCCATAGCTAATAAATATGCACATGTAGACAAAACACCAACCATGGTGATTGAGTTGGATTTTATGCCTAGGACTTGTGTTTTGTTGAAGAATATCAAGGCTTCATGGGGACCTAATGATTGCATTCAAATCAAAGAATGGAAAGGCTTCACGATGATGGAAAATATGCGAATAACCAATAATGATTACCACAACATATTTTTTATGTATTATTTTGAACAATTAGTGGGAAATGCTAAACCCCCACATGCACTTCTTACTTTTTTCTAGATCCAAATTCCATAGTAAATGCACTTCATATTTCTTAACCATGGAAGTAAGATTCCATGACTACCAATTTAGATAATATATACTATAACAATTTTTATTCTCATGTTGGAACCTTGTATTTGGTTTATAGAAAGGCTCATGTCATTAACAAGTCTAGGATCCCTCGCCAAGTTACTGACTAAGTATTTTCCGCATTTCATTTTTAATAAGTGTTTATTAATTCTATCCCAACCGACAATAATTGAATTACATTTTTACATTACAATTTCCCACAATAATATTACATGCAAATCCAATTTGAATTTCATAACCATATATCTACTTACCTTGGTCTAGAGCCAATAAATATGCACATGTAGACAAAAGATTGACTACAATGTTTGAGTTGGGTTTTATGCCCATGCAAACTTAAATTTTGTTGAATAATGTTAAGGATTCATGGGGATGGTGACTTTGTGAATAACCAATAATGATTCCATTCCAAGGATTGAATTATTTAGTTCCAAGGCCAATAAATATGCATTAGAACACTAACCATGATGATTGAGTTGGGTTTTATGCCTAGGACACACATTTCGTGGAAGAATGTCAAGGATTTGGGACCCAATGATTCCATTGCAATTGAAGAATGATAAGTCTTAACAGGGATTTCCAATCTGGGAATAACTTTCAATGATTGCAGTCCATGACCCAACATCCCATTTACGCATCTTGTGAACAATTAGTGGGCAATGCTAAAATCCCCACATGAACTTCTTACCTTTTTCCAAAGCCAAATTCCATAACCAAATACAAATGTTATAGCATAACCACGGATGTAAGATTCCATTAATATTAATTTAGATCAGATATAGTGGAAAGAGTTTTGATTATGGTGTTAAATATTACATTTGGTTCTTAGCATGAATCATGTCAATGATGAGTCAAGGAACCTCATCAAGTCAACATGGACTAAGTGCTTGCTACATATCAATCCTAATAATGGTTTACTAATTCTATAATAATTATTAATTATTGTATTGAATTTATACAACATCACTAACCACATAATCATTACATTTAAATCCAATTGTTATTGCATAACCATGGATCAATTTACCTTATTCTAGAGACAATATTTTTACACATATAGGTAGAACACTAGAGACAATTAAGTTGGGTTTATGACTAGGACAACTTGCATTTCATTGAAGAATATCTGAGCTTCATGGGGATTCCTAGCATGTGAATAACTACAAATGATTGAATTGCATCAACCTACTCACCTTATTATAGACACAATAAATATACACATGTAGGTAGAACACTGGCCAATATGATTACGTTAGGTTTTCTGCCCAAGACTTGCATTTCGTTGAATAATGTCAAGATGTCATGGGGACCCAATGATTGAATTCCAATTTAAGAATGTCAAGGCTTCATGGAAATGGTGAATCTAGTAATAACCAACAATGATTGCATTCCATGAACCAACATACCATTTAGGCATTCCTTTGAACAATCAATGGGAAATTCTAAAATCCCCACATAAACTTCTTGTCTTGTTACAAAGTGATATTCCATAACAAAAGTGCACTTATTATTACACAACCATGGATGCTATATTCCATGAGTATTAGTTTAGATCGGATATAGTGAAGAGGATTTTGATTATGGTGTTGGAATCTTGGATTTGGTTCCCAACAAGGTTCATGCCATTAACAAGTTGAGGAACCTCTCCAAGTCACCGTGGACTAAGTCTTGGATGCATTTAATTCTCAACAAGGGTTTACTAATTCTATTGCAAATATCAATTATTGTATTTTATTTCTAGAAGACATTGCCCATAATAACATTATTTTCGAATCCATTTTTTATTTCCTAGCCATGCGTTTTCTTACCTTGTTATAGAGTCAATAAATTTGCACATATAGACATATCACTAACCATAGAGATGGAGTTGGGTTTTATTCCTAGACAATTTGGATTTCACTAAGAATTCCAACACTTCACTATGTATTGGTATTGGTATGCAATGTCATTGATATTGGTATGCAATGGCTTGAGGAGGTGAGTTGAAACTATCCATAAAACTCAAACCAAGACTCGGATGTACGAACAATCAGTTGCATTGGATCCGAAGCACTTGGTTTCAACTATTGGGGCTCCTATGCTATCATTCCATCGACTGGAAAACAATTTGTTGAAGTATCTCCAACACTAGGGTTTTGGTTAATGAGGCATACTACAATTTCTGAAGAGAAGGTCGATTTTCAAAAACACTATGTCGGGTCTTTTTTGCTAGTGTAGTCATGTGGTCCTTGGCCAAATAGACTTGTAGGAGCTTACGGAAGTCCATTATTCTACTCGGTTTGGATTTTATTCCCCTAGACCAAATTGACCACATGTCCCTAAATGGCTTGAGGAGGCGAGTTGCAACTCGTGATAAAACTCAAAACGAGAATCAGATGCACAAAATGTTAGTTGCATTGGATTAAGAGCACTGGGATTTAGCTCGTGGATCCCCTACACTATCATTTCGTCGAAATAAAAACCATTTTTTGCAGTATCTACGGCACTAGGGTTTTGGTCAATGAGGCATAGTGCAATTTATGAAGATGAGGTCGATTTTCAAGAACACTCTGTCGGACATTTATTTCTAGTGTAGTCGCATAGGCCTTGGCCCAAAAGACTTGCAGGAGCTTGTGAAACTCTATTATGCTGCTCGGCTTGGATTTTATGCCCTTGAACGAAATTGGCCACATGTCCTTCAATGGATTGAGGAGGCGAGTTGCAAATATCAATAAAACTCAAACCAGGACTTGGATGCATGAACCCTCAATTGCATTGGATGTGGAGCACCGAGTTTCAACTATTGGGGCTCCTACGCTATCATTCTGTCGACTGGAAAACCGTTTGTTGGAGTATCTCCAACACTAGGGTTTTGGTCAGTGAGGCATAGTGCAATTTCTAAAGATGAGGTAAATTTTCAAGAACAATGTGTTGGGTCTTTTTGGCTAGTGTATTCGTGTGGAATTTAGCCAAACAGACTTGTGGGAGATTACCTAAGTCTGTTATGCTACTCGGTTTGGATTTTATTCACATGGACCAAATTGTACACATGTCCCTAAATGGCTTGTGGAGGCGAGTTGCAACTCGTGATAAAACTTAAACCGGGACTCATATGCATTAACCATCAGTTGCATTGGATTAAGAGCACCGATTTTCATCTAGTGGGGTCCCTACGCTATCATTTCGTCGACCAAAAATCCATTTGTTGGAGTATCTCCGACACTAGGGTTTTGGTCAATGAGGCATAGTGCAATTTCTGAAGATGAGGTTGATTTTCAAGAACACTCTATCGAGCATTTTTTTCTAGTGTAGTCGCATGGGCCTTGGCTAAATAGACTTGCGAGAGCCTACATAACTCCATTATGCTGCTCAGTTTGGATTTTATGCCTCCAGACCAAACTGGCCACATGTCCTTGAATGGATTGAGGATGCGAGTTGAAACTATCGATAAAACTCAAACCGAGACTCAGATGCACGAACCGTCAGTTGCATTAGATCTGGAGCATTGGGTTTCAGCTATTGGGGCTCCTACACTATCATTCTATCGACTGTAAAACCATTTGTTGGAGTATCTCCAACACTAGGGTTTTGGTCAATGAGGCATAATGCAATTTTTGAAGAGGAGGTCGATTTTCCAAAAAACCGTGTCGGGTGTTTTTGGCTAGTGTATTCATGTGGGCCTTGGACAAATTAACTTGTGGGAGCTTACAAAAGCCTGTTATGCTATTCGGTTTGGATTTTATGCCCCCGAATCAAATTGACCACATGTCCCTAAATGGATTGAGGAGGCGAGTTGCAACTCACGATAAAACTCAAACCAAAAATCAGATGCACGAACCATCAGTTGCATTGGATTAAGAACACTGAGTTTCATCTAGTGGGGCCCCTACACTATCATTTCATTGACCGAAAAACCATTTGTTGGAGTATCTCCGACACTAGGGTTTTGGTGAATGAGGCATAGTGCAATTTATGAAGATGAGGTCGATTTTCAAGAACACTTTGTCGAGCATTTTTTCTAGTGTAGTCGCATGGGCCTTGACCAAACATACATGCGAGAGATTACATAACAACATTATGCTGCTCATTTTGGATTTTATTCCATCAGAACAAATTGGCCACATGTCCTTGAATGGCTTGAGGAGACGAGTTGCAACTATCGATAAAACTCAAATCGAGACTCAGATGCATGAACTGTCAGTTGCATTGGATCTGGAGCACCAGGTTTCAGCTATTGTGGCTCCTATGCTATTATTCCATCGACCGAAAAACAATTTGTTGGAGTATCTCCAATACTAGGATTTTGGTCAATGAGGCATAGTGCAATTTCTAAAGAGGAGGTTGATTTTAAAGAACATTGTGTCAGGTATTTTTGGCAAGTGTAGTCACGTGGGCCTTGCCCAAATAGACTTACAGGAGCTTACGAAAGTATGTTATGCTACTCGGTTTAGATTTTATGCCCCCAGACCAAATTGACCACATGTCCCTAAATGGCTTGAGGGGGCGAGTTGCAACTTGCGATAAAACTCAAACTGGGACTCAGATGAACAAACCATCAATTGCATTGGATTAAGAGAACTGGGGTTCAGCTAGTGGGGCCCCTAAGCTATCATTCTATCCACTGAAAATCCATTTGTTGGAGTATCTTCGTTATTTGGGTTTTGGTCAATGAGGCATATTGCAATTTTTTAAGATGAGCTCGATTTTCAAGAACACTTTTTCGGGTGTTTTTTTCTAGTGGAGTCGCATAGGCCTTGGCCAAACATACTTGTGGGAGCTTATGAAACTCCATTATGCTTCTCGGTTTCAATTTTATGTCCCTGGACCAAAATTGGCCACATGTCCTTGAATGGCTTGAGGAGGCAAGTTGCAAGTATCGATAAAACTCAAACCAGGAATCAGTTGCATTGGGTCCAGAGCATCGAGTTTCAGCTATTAGGGCTCTTACGCTATCATTGTTTCTACCAAAAAATCATTTGTTGGAGTATCTCCAACACTAGGGTTTTGGTCAATGAGGCATAGTGCAATTTGTGAAGAGGAGGTCAATTTTCAAGAAAATTGTGTCGGGTCTTTTTGGATAGTGTAGTCATGTGGGCCTTGGTCAAACATACTTGCAGGAGCTTATGGAAGTTTTTTATGCTACTATGTTGATTTTCAATTCCGTTATGCTTACGAAAGTCCGTTATGCATAGTGCAATTTCTTAAGAGGAGGTTGATTTTCAAGAAAACTATGTCAGGGGTTTTTGGCTAGTGTAGTCACGTGGGCCTTGGCTAAATTGACTTGCAGGATCTTATGAAAGTATGTTATACTAATCGGTTTGAATTTTATGCCCCTAGATCAAGTTGACCACATGTCCCTAAATGACTTGAGGAGGCGAGTTGTAACTCGTGATAAAACTCAAACCAGGACTCAGATGCACGAACTATCAGTTGCATTGGATTAAGAGTGTTGATTAAGGTTGGTTGTCATTGATGTCAACCATTAAAGAAAGCCTCATAGCACAAAGGTTTGGGTAATGGACCCAATATTTTTTGATGTAAATATGACTCATTATTGTTTTGTCATGGTTGATAAGAAGTAAATATGGATGAACTCCAAA
>JZKD02S0356112.1:1094364-1144681 GCA_000966675.3 Picea glauca | reverse complement strand
AAAAGGAGGTTGCCCCCTCGAAGAGGCTTATTATCTGAAATTATCTCTTTTTCAAGGCGTTGAGTACTTTTTATGAGGTTTTTCTATGCTATATTGATATTTGGTTCTTAACAGACTCCCAGGTTGGGAGGGAGCACTGAAACTATTATTGAAGATATTTATTTTTCGAGATTGAAAAATAACCCATTTGGGCAGATTCTTTCCTGTTCAGAAAGTGGATTAAGATTTATGATGAACAATGATTTCCCATTGTGGTTAACATGGAAAATGGTTCAGATTGCTGATGTATCATAGACAATGACTTCCCATTGTGGTTAACATGGGGAGTGGTCTAGGGAAGTCTTTCTTCTTGAGGGTTACTCAAGAAGACTGGCCCGCCTCACCAGACAACGATTTCTCATTGTGGTTAACATGAGGAATGGTTCGTTTTGGATGTTGATACAGGACAATATTTTCCTCTTGTTGTTAACAGAGGAAATGGTCTGGACAGTCATTCCTTAGGGTTTATACATTCTCTTCCGGGTGCACTTTGATTAGTGTAGGAGGAATGGCCCAGGGTGGGGAATGGTCCAGGGTCAACAATCAAGGACAGGCATTCCTTAGGGTTTATACATTCTCTTCAGGGTTCACTTTGATTAGTGTAGGAAGAATGGCCCAGGGTGGGGAATGGTCCATGTTCAGAAGACATGACAATTATTCTTCTTTGCTTGAGAAGAATAGTCCAGATATCTCATTGTTCTACTCTGAGGGCATATATGCTTTCAGATCTCACAGATGTGAGTGAAAGATTGGCCCAGATGATTCAGTTTATATCATAACATTGTTTCTGTGCAGGTTGATATCATATGATTGTTATGAATATTGTATGACAGTAGATGTATACTACTATGGTGGATGTGTTCCACTGTTCGTGACTATATGTTGTTGATCAAGTACTTGTGTGTTACTTGGTGTGGTAGTGTACCACTGGATTGTAGTTATGTACTACTATGGATAGAGACAGTTGTGTTCTATTTTGTTTTTCGATTGCCTTGAAGACTATCATCAGTATTGGAAATGATTATCAGTTAGATGGATAGTCAAAGGACAAAGATTTCCTAGATGGAAAATGGTTCAGAGCATTTACTCTTATAGATCAGAAGAATGGCTCTTGTATCGCTCTGTGTAGTGAGCATCATGTATGATTACTTAGATAGAGTATGGTTTCGAGAGATGATGCAGCTGATGACGCTTATGATGATGGTGATGCTCATGATCTAGTCATGAGATAGTCTAGATGACTATGTTGATGCTACCGGGTGAATGGTATGTTTTTGTGCTCAAAGACCATTACCTGTAATACCTCCCTAGATAGGAGGGAGTGTTGATATTATGGTAGTTGTGGGAAAGTATTTACCTCCACATGCAAACCTGATGATAATATAAGACTCTGGGAAGAGAGAGAAACCCTAATGAGTTGGCTAATAACCCTAGAAGACTTGTCGGCACAAAAAGATAATATGTATTAGGTTATTATCCCCCAAGAGAAGAAGTCGGCCAGAAAGAATTAATATATATTGAACAGACATGTACCCAAAAGGAGAAGTTGTCCCCAATAAGTCTACCAGAATCACTATAAATATAGGGCACCAGTCTCTCATTTGACACATCTCAATAGTTGCAAAGAGCCAGTTCTGCACAGTGCAGTTGAAGTCTTGTGCGTAGGTTTGGAGGAGATTTGTTGGTGCAGCTGCTATAGCTAGCAGTTAAGTTTTGTCTTAGACTATCTCTTGGCTAGGGTTTGGACTATCTGATCAACTATTGTTGGTGCGCTATCCTTGGAGGAAGATGCGCTACACCTTGTTTGGCTATCTAGCCTAGGGTGTGATTCCAGAGTAATTCTTAGTCAAGGTTAAGGTGTTCGGAGGGTGGCTTCGGCCTATGGTTGGGTGAAAATAGTGATATTGTCAATGGTAAAATGAGCACAATCTTCTATATTCTAACAATGTTGAATTTTTTTACCATAGATACTTGGATATGTTTCCTCAATGAAATATCAATTTCAAGGTCTGAATCATTCTAGAAAAATATTTATTGCGAATATTGTTAGATGACCTGTAAATAACATACCTTAGAAAGAATCATCAAAAGAATTTATCCTCCCTTGAATTCCGACCTTCTTTTCTTCACCTTCCCTCTAAAGTTAGGCTTAGATATCCTTTGTTTACCTCAGTCACCTATAGATATTCAATATTCTCAAGTGTGATATCAAATGAGAGAGCCTTGCCTCTTATTTATACTCTCCAAATATCTTCCTTAGAAGCATCTTCTAGGTCACTTAACCCATTTCTAGGTCACTTAACGTATTTTCCTCATTTTTAGGGTTAACCACTTTCCATAATTAGAAAGTTCTCCATTACTTTATCATTTAAATATTCCTCCTTGACTTTGTCACCTCAGTTTATCATTTAAATAATCTTCTTTGATTTTGTCACTTCACTTTATTATTTAAATAATCCTTCTTGACTTTGTCACTCTACTTTATCATTTAAATAATAATTTATTCCTTGCAATCTCTTTGACTTCTTTGACCTTTTGGGGCTTCAAGCCAACATATGATGGTCCTCCAACTTCGTAAGGCCATAACTCTCAAACCATGAGGAGTTATGTGACGTTCCACATACCACCAGAAATGGAATGACATGTACTATCCATATAGAATAGTATTTCCTTCAAATATATTAAAACAAAGACCATTATCCATCAAACAAACTTGGGTCCATTACCCAAACCTCGGTTCTCAAACTTCTCATGGCCATAACTCTCTAACCATGATGAGTTATGTGACATTCCACATACCACCAGAAATGGATGACATTTAATATCCATCTAGAATAGTATTACCTTCAAATATATTAAAAATCATACCATTATACATGAAACAACCTTGGGTCCATTACCCAAACCTTTGTTCTACCGAAATTCGCTACCGGACTTTCTCCAAGGGTTGAAATCAATCACCAAGGGTTGACATCAATATACAATATCACTCTCCAATAGTTGACATCAATGACAACCAACAATCCATACCAACTATCCATCAACCTAAGAAAACTATCTAAGAATCCGGTATATCCTTTCATTTACACAAAAATCAGTGTTTATTTGAGGAAGATCCTTGGGTACCCATTGTTTCACGATATGTTTCTACCTCAAGGGAACCTCGATGTCGTCTATGCTCTCATGATCATAAGAAAATGATCCCCCTTTCACAAGAAACAATTCCATGTGTCTATGGAATTTTCTTCTGATCTTCTCACCTCTAGTTGATCTCCACCTATTAGACCTACTAGATGTCTCACTTTCCTCTATTCTACCTGAACTTCCCTCACTTAATGAAGATAGATATGAAAAATACCTATTTTCTTGTATGTCCTATAAAACCATTAATGACATAAACAATCAGTCAATCAATATGTAACATTAGTTCATTACTAGTATCCTATTAGTATCACAACAAGATCATAATGATTACGATAGTGTTACTCTTTCACAATTTTACTATGCTCTATTACTATTGGTATACAATTTGGGCATTATAAGGGCATGTTTGGAGTCAAAATTGTAAAGGTTAAGGCATGGGTGTGAGTTATTGACAATGGGATAAGTGATGTTGTTGTTTTTGTCCATTATTGTTGTTTTCCATTACCTTGACTCACTCCATCCAAAAAAGGACAAATTTTTTAATTACCTTGACTCACTCCATCCAAAAAGGACAAATGTGACAAGCCATTATTCAAATGCCACGATTACATATTGGTCGGATTAATGGTGATCAATGGACATTGTGGCTAAGTATACGTTGCATGGTATTCATTATGACATTTCTAATTTTCACAACTCCCAAGGTATCTTCACAACTCTAGAGTTCGATCACAACTCTCGATGCAATCTTACAACTCTCAAGGAATTGGTTAGAATGGCATGGGCAGTTTGGGGATATTATTCATGCACATGGACCTCTCATGCCATGCCACATTACAAATATTGAAGTGGTCAACTTGTTTGCACATTTGGAGGCATGTGTCACATAGTTTGATGGATGACCTCCTAGTTTGATTGATGTTGGATATTGATGAGAAAACATTCTTCCTAGACAAGACCTCGATGGCTAAGATTTTTGTGGAAATGAACTTGGGAGATGGATTTCTTGAAGGAATTGATATCCAGGTGGGGAATTGTTCTTATTTTCAGTAGATAGACAATGTTAAGATTCCTTTTTGGTGCTCCATTCTTCATATGTATGATCACCTTAGGTAAACTTTCCCTAAGAAATATACACCCAACGATGAGGCAGAAGTTGAAGAGTGAATATAGGACATTGCCAAGGTCACAATTTATCTATTTGAAATAGATCAATTTCATGTCTATTTAAAATTTATCAATTTCACATCTATTTCAAATAAATCAATTTCACATCTATTTAATAGTATTTAAAATTGAGCTTCTATGTCTATTTCATGTCGATGATGTTTATTTTTTATTAGATATATATTATATGGTGAAGAATGACCTTTCCCATGTTTTAATTAGTCATGTCCTTAAAAGATAGAATAATTGGTCCTTCGACATAAGAAATCTTCTTATTCCCAATAAGGCTCATGATCTCCCTTGGTCCACGTTACTACGAATTGACAGTGCACTTCTCCTAAAGAAGATGATGCATCTTAACTCAACACTTCATTAAGACAATATATCCTTCCTCAACCTATCGAAATTACTCCTCCTCTTGAACATAGGTCAACATAAAAAAATGATGAAGTCACTCCCTTTGACACAATCATTGGGTGATATACCTATAGAATCACATTAGACCCACTCTTACCTCATAGGTTGCCTCAAAATTAGGGAGAAAGTGAAACTACACTCAAAATTAATTTACACTCATGAAATCCAACTACATGCCAATTTAATTCACACCAATGATGTCTTGGTGGGAAATTACATCCCATGATGGGTTATAGTTGGGCATTGTACCTCCACCCCTCTCAAAATGACTTGAAATGCAATCAAATTCCTTGGGAACTTGTTTCATTCATGAGAGAAACCTTCCTCCTCTATGTTGATCTGTTGTCTTATCCCTTCCAATGTTGTGCTTCCATCGACGGGTTCTCTCTTGAACTATTTGTTATTGTGTTGTTGGCTTTGGTGAACTTGGCTTTGGGACTCGAACCTATGGGTGGAAACTCATTTCCACTCATTTGGGTCTCCTAAAGAGAAATTACCATAGCTCACTTGGTCATTTGATGGATGAAACACAACACAATTCACTTAGTTATCCACCCTAGTCCTTCTAACTATTCTATACCATTCTCTCTTGGAAGTTGTATGCATGGGGTTGGCTTAGCATTGTGTTGGTCCTCTCCCCTTGGCATAGTTTGTTGGAAAGCTTGGATTTTATCATATCTCCAATTGGGGATTTTGCTTCACATGTAGTAACTAACCTGCTCTTGGGAAGTATACTAGGTAGATTAGATGCAATACTTTGTGAGATATGTAGGAACTTGGGGAATGACCTGCATATTTTATTTCTATTATAGAAGTACAATAATACTACAATAGTAGTATACTATGACTTTTCCAGGGTAAACACTCATTGTACTGACGAATGTCATAAAATATTTGCAACTTCTAAGAGATTTTAAAAGAATATGTTCATAGTATACTTAGGGGGGAGAAAAAAGTAGGGCCAAAATCAAAATCATAATTAATAGAATCAAAATTAGGATAATCGAGTGTCAATGAATGATGTGAACTATCCTCCACCACAATTTTATAGTTGTAGCAGAGTGCAAAATATTGTACACAATTTTTTGTAGTCACGTTAATCTTGGTGCAACCACATGTTTCAAGTAATTGACATATTTATGTTTGACATTCTTAAATAGAAATGAAAGTTGTGTCCATAAACCTCAGAGATAGAAAACCTTCCGAACATCATATTTGAGTTAATTCCTACTTAGGTGTTAGTCATGCATTATTACTGTGAAATGAAGGGAGGTATTGGGAGGATAGGAGGAACCACCTAGATGGAACTTGCCCATTGAAGGGATGGTTATATTTGTATATTTTATCAAGAGTAGGTGTAAATGATGAATTAATGTAGTAGGAACTTCACTTTAGGTTATGGGTCAATGCTTAGATGCTAATGAAAGGGGGATTAATCCACCCCATTACCAAATTTTTAAAGGTTCTACTACAGAATTAGGTTTTCTTGTGCTCTTGTTGGTTGGGCATAGGCAATGCAAATAGATCATAAGAAGAATTGGGCCCTCAGTCTAGCCTAAAATTTTCATCCAATTTTTTATTGTCATACTTTTTAGGTAGTTATTCACTTAAAATTAGGGAGAATAGTGTGAACCATGGGTAGGGTTTCTTCTTGGTATCAATGAGAATACATGGAAATTCTATAAAAAATGAGAATACAAAGAAGGAAATTCAACAAATTACCATTCTCTTCTCCCTATGTTCCCCTCAAGCTCTCTCTCTTGATGCCCTCCATGAGTTGTGTCTCCTTCCTAACCCTGCCCTCGATCTCTCTTTCCCAGTCAGTGCCCTCTGTGAGCTCTCTCTCCTGGATGGTGCCCTCTACTCTCTCTCTCTCTCTCTCTCTCTCTCTCTCTCTCTTGATGCCCTCTGCGAGCTCTCTCTAACCCTGCTTGTGATCTCTCTCACCCAGTTCCCTTCCTGATTCTCTTTCTCCTTCCTTCTAAGGAATTCCCTACAACTCACAAGTTGCAACATTCCCTAGTCTCCTCTACTCTGGCTTCTTGGCACTGGCTTCTACTATGATACATCTCATGAATGGGCACGAGTTCAATACGTCTCATGAATGGGCGCGAGTTCAATATTGAAATTTGGTTTTAGTTCTTTTGTTTTAGTTTTTATGTATTTGTTTTATTCTTTTCCTTGTTTTACTGTCTATTGAATGGGCGCGAGTTCATGAATACGTACCAGAAAAATTTTCCTTTTTTTTTTTTATTTCCTCTTAAATTTTTGTTCTATTTTCCCATTTTTCATTCATTCAATTGAAAGAAATTTTTCATTGTTGTTAGGATTTTTTTCACTTCATTTTCCCATTATTTCCTCTTGACTTCCTATATTTGGTTCCATGTTGAATTTAATAAGGATTTTTCATTGATAAGAGGATTTTTTTCCTTGTCCCCCCTATTCTACATGAAATTTAGACTCATTAGATGTATTGAATTTGTAGGAAACACATGGGGAAGGAAAGAGGGTTGTTGAAAAACTAAAAATAATGTTACAATTTTTGTCTTCGAAACAACAATAAGTTCACTTCCATTCTATTTTTCTTCAATTTTTATATTATTTTGTGGAGGTTTTTTTATGTATTTAATATTTTCTACTAATTAATAAATAAAATTGATATGTACATAGATACAAGTCTACATCATGACATGCTCTTCATAGCTGTTAGTGAAACTATGGGAGTACTCACAATGACAACCCACACCTAATCTTTAACATGACACAAATCATTGTTCAACAAATCATCTGCATTGCATTACTAAAATATTAGCATGCATAACTTTGTGCTAACTCATAACCAAATTCCTTAGATCATCCAAAAAATATCTTAGTTGACTCATTTAGCATGCTTATGACCTATGATGAACCAAGTTTATGAGGTCCACTCTAGTGCCACTTACATAGAAAAATGGATTTCCAAAAAAACCAAGAGTTCAATATGCTTCTTTCCAACTTTGTGATGATCAAGTTGATGGTAGATTCTATCAAATCATTTGTATAAATATATCAAGATTTCATAAATTAATCACCAAACACACCATGCACTATACTTACATAAATTTGCATCGATCTAGTTGTATAATTGAACTCTATTACAACTGTATTCACCATCAAGGTTTATAGCGATTCCTCGCATCGATTTGATCCTTGCAATTATTGTATCTCATTATTTTGTACCAAAAATAGATGTATATTTAATCAAAAATCACTATGTTGATCTATATTATATCTTTTGTCTTTGTTGTCTCTATGTTTCTTTCTTTGTTTGAGTTTCTACAATGCACTACGCTCAATGCATTTAAGTGGCATAACTTTGTAATCACTTCAATATGATTCCACTAGTCTCATCCTATTACATTACTTGAGATCCTATTTACAAAATCTCACCATCCATTGCAACTCTTCATCGTCACTAAAATGGTTGTATGAACAGTGCAACATAAGTTTTAGCTCTATCCATTTTTCTCATAGTTGAATGGACTACACACCTAGGGTCACTAATTCCATACCAAGTTACAATTCATTGGTATAGCAGCGAAAAAAATTCAAGTTAGCTTTGAGGGAGTGTTTTAGTTATTGCCATTTTTCTCACAGTTGAAGGGACTACACACCTAGGGTGACTAATGTCATCCCAAGTCAAAATTTATTGCTATAAGAGATAGAAATAATTCAAGTTAACTTTGAGGTAGTCTTCAAATCTATTGATTGTTATTAAAGCATTATATATTTGGTTGACCTAGGGATTTAATTCTATAATAGTTGATAGCATCAATATCACATCCAAGATTTTATATCTTGATATCCTTGATATGTCATGGTACTACTCTTCCAGTCGGTGCAAAATATCACAAGGATATGTCTTCTTTCCCTCCTCCATTGGATGGTCAAGTTAATGAAAATTTTCTGTTGTGGATGAGTAGATTGGTAGAAACATTCTTTCAAGTTGGTAGGTACACTTTTTTATTGAGTTGGATCATCACAATGCCACTCTAGTTTCTTCCAACTATCACTGACTAGATACTTTGTTAAAGTTTTTCTATTTTCTCTAAAGGCATGGGGTTAAGGTATGGGAGGGTTTCGATACTTAAGGAAGTTTGATGTCACCGCATAATACTTAAGGAGGGTGTTGGACCTTGGTTGTGGAAAAAAACAAAGATTTAGGAAGAAAGGTGAAGTATGAACTGCGTAGAAGGCACATTAACTGATATTGGGTTGAAGTGGTCGAAGAAGAAGAAAAGAAGGAGTGAGGTGAGGGAAAATGAGCTATTGAATGAGAGGACCGAGGAGGACATATCAGCAAGGAATATGGATCATGGAAAACTCAACAAGCGAAAAAAGACACCAATGGATGCTTTGGAGTACCGCATGGGAAAGAAGGAGAGAAAAACTGGAGAAGCCCTGAAAACATGGGTCAAGTTGACCTAGGGTTTTAGACACCTAGGGTTTTTGGATCTAGGGTTTTGACACCTAGACGGTTGTCGTGTAATGTATAAATAAAGTCTAGAGGAACTGAGATGGGTTGGTTATGAGTTCGTCATTGTGGGTTAACAGAGTGATTATGGTTGTTGCATGCAGAGAGTATTGTGTTGTGAGAATATTCTTGTATTGTAAGATCTTCAGCTGGGTGCGAAGATCAACCTTACAGCTCGGTGTGCAAGGAGGGGAGAGAAGAAGGGAAAGAGAGAGAGATCTACAAAATAAGTGTGCATATAGAACTGTATGTTTTCATATAATATATCAAGAAACACAGTTCTATGGACGTAGCCCTAGGGAGAGGGTGAACCACATATATCTTGTTGTTATGTGTGATTGATGTTTTGTTATTTGCCTTCTTTTATTGCATTATTGTGCTAGATATGAGATATAGCTGTGCAAAGTAGACTTAAGTTGGTAAAGGAATAACTAGATCTCCATGTGTTGTTCTTTTGAATCCACTTGCATTTCCTTTGGTTGTAGACACCTGTGTCCTACAAACCCCTATTGCTACTTCGAGTGAGACTACATCTGCTCCACAGGTGTTGCCGAAAGGCCCAGTAGTTAGGGATTGTTGGTGCACTGTTATATTTGAACTCTGGGTTTGTCGCTGTGCCAACAAATAGTTCTGTTGTTGGGATCGGGATATTCTTGAGGGAATGTCAAGAAGGTTTCCATCGAAGACAAAGATTCAAAAGTGGATAGAAGAACAAGAGAAGGAATTCGCTGAGGCTCAGAATAAAAAACCTAATATAAGTATAGAGGATTGGTTGGGAAGGTATATCTTTACCGATATACACGAGATTTTCTTTGGAGGAATTCATACGGAGCTATACGAGTGGTTAACCATATTAGGAGATACCCAGTTTGAGATCGGATCTAGACCAGCTATGGTTTGGACGTCAGCACTGATAAAGAAGGTCAAGAGAGTTGATAATGTCATGTCAAGAGTAGTAGATCACTGGTTTGATAACACTATTGGAGGGTACATTACCAAGTTTTCTATTGACAGAGTAGAGTCATATAGCCAAGAAGAGAGGTATTTCTTTAAGGGACTGAGAGGAAAATGTTTACACTTTGTGAATTTGAAGATCAAGATGATATTGCATGATAATAACATCTTGAAAATACATTAATTGGTCAGATTGAAGAGCTAATGTTAAAGAACTCAGACAACGAAAACAACATAGAGGTTGGACATACGTATAGTGGGAGAACCTTCAGAGAGGTTCCTCTATTGAACCTGTTTGAGAAAAACCACAAACCACTGGCACAGGATGAAGGGTTCTTGTTGTTGGGAAAAAAAAACTACGGACTAGAAAATAGAGTTCAGACTTTGCATGCAGATATGACCAAATAGAAATTACTTTCTACCTTCATCCCTAGATTTAAATCCCCTTTTCTCAGTAAATGCATGGAAAGATCAACCTACCTCATTACCGACGTTTGATGTTGATCCTTCGTTGTGCTTGATTACTTGTTCGCAATGCTCCTTCCAAAGATGACATGCATTCAAGACAAACAACAACTATGCATGCATGCTACTTCTATACTAACGGGTTAGAAATCAAACATAAACTAATCAAACCATAGAAAGTTCATGAATTGGGACGGGAAAAACATTCTCTTTATTACTTAAAATGAGTCAACTTACAAAAGTTGAGACTGGCCACCGCTCCTTGAACCTAATCCTGGGCTCCTCTTCTTCTGTCCTTCAACTTCTTTGCTTTAAATCTCCTTTGGCATTAGGAAAGGCTAAAGGGTTGGGATAATGGAATACGTAAATGGGCAGCGTTTCTTTGCTATATTTTTTAACTCCTCCAAATGGTACCCCTACCCCTTCTTTTATAGGCTAGAAGGAGCTAGGTTTTTGGACAAACCCTCAACCATGCATGGTCGGGAGCTTCAGTTAACTCACCCATAGCTTTTTGTCCTGTCAGCAACTTTCCTTTTTTCATGCTTTTGTAGGTACATGCGGGCTGTTGTGAGTCAGCTAGTGTGTACACACATGCAGTAATGGATTAGGGTGCGTGGGCCTTTACACAAGAGGATTTTCAAAGAGTTGTTCAGTAGAGTTTTGGCAAAGAAGGGATATGAGTTGGCCTGATGCCAGGTAAGCATGTGTGGTGAAATTTAGGGTTATAACAGATGCCCCCTAATGTGTGAGGTCAGAATAGAATATTATGGCCGAAATACATTACCAATCTTTGTTGATGTGCCGAACAATTGAGCCCAAGGATTAGGAACCAGGAGGTGCCATCTGCAAAATAACAAATGTCTCACTGAGGCAGGCATACCCATGCTCGGGATAAAATAGAACCATGGCTACCAATCAAATACACTGTAGATCCATGTCAAATAACTATAAAGAGTAGCCATGAACAATACACAATGGAGCTACATCTCGAAATCAGAAAGATATACAAAGAGAGTATCCATCTTCCAGAAGATGATTTGGCCTGATGGCTAGAGATGAGATCTTCAGAGCTCGAGAAATAGCTTCAAAATCTTCAAAACTCAGGTAGGAGTGTAATATGAGTGTACGACTGCACTACCCAGAGGTCTTTGATGGCTCGTCGATCATTGACGTGATAATCTTGATGATCAGACTGAAGGCTTCAATGATTTCGAACAAGGACTTGATTGGGTGTTAAGGATGGTCGGGCATGAGGACAAGAGACATAATGTAGAGGGGCCAACTCAGCCTTGGTGACAAACCTCCCTTGGATAGTAGCACAACAAATAATGAGACTCAGGCAGCACGTATGTTAATCATAAGTCTATGAAGTAGGAGGCAACACAAACTCTGCATATGTTTGGAAGACTAACCAAACGGTGGAGGACACAACTCTATATAGTAAGAAAATATCCCTAAGGTCGTACTACATCCCATAGTTTGATGAATCAAATGGACAGATGTGATTTATCCAAGGGTGACTCATTATGCTACCAATAAAGAAAATACTTTTCCCTTCCTCTTTTTGGGGTATATTTGATTTTTTTTTGTTCTTTTCGATAATTTTGGAAAAAGAATAAAGGAATATTACGTTACAATGGAGGAATGAATATTGCAAACATACAAGTTCAAGGCACAAAGACAAGACTGATGTTCTAGTGAAATGATACTCGGGAAAAATCCTCCGGCGGCCAAAGGTGTTAAAACGCAGAAGCAAACTATCACAAGGCTGGTGGATAAGGTATGCAAATGCGGTTGATAAAACACACAATGGTAACGTCCTTCGATGTAAGTTTAACGAGCCTAGAGAAGGTAAGCTCGGTGGTTTTTCATATTTAGAGAGTCTAAAAAAACATAAAAGGAGACTCCATTGGGGTACCTTTTTCGATGATAGTCTAGTCGGCTCGAAAAAGGGGTAAAATAGCACCGATTAGACGTCGATTCAAAACCATTTTAATGAGTGTGACAAGGACAAGATCACTCAGTTATTTTTTCACTTTTAAGGAGTCTAAAAAAAGATTAACTATGGACTCCGTCAGGAAGATTCTTCTGGACCAATTTAATGAGTGTGAAAGAATAAGGTCACTCAATGATCTTTTCAATTTTAGGGAGTCTAAAAAGAGCTTAACTATGGACTCTGTGGGGGTTTCTTTTTCGTAAGTTTAGTCCCTTAGGCCCGAAAAAGGGATAAAATTATACCTGAAAGTACTCTTCTAAAGAACGAAAGTTCTATAGAGTATACCTTTGTTCGTACAACTGACTTTCTAGACCGAAAAAGGGGTAAACTACCGCCGGACAGACATGACTTCAAATTTCAGTTTAACGACCGTGAAAGGCCACAAGATTGCTCAACAATCTTTTCATGTTTAGAGGGTCTGAAAAGGGCTTAAAAGGAGACCCATTATTTTTGGGAGTCCTGAGGGTGAGATAAAGAGTGAAGAATAATCATGAAAATGAGGCTCAAACTAATATTCAGGAAAGACTATACAGACTTCCGAGCCTACAGTGTTTTAGAAATGGCATGGACACCATAATGCAACTAGGACCTACCTAGGGCATCCATGTTCTGGTAAGCTCTACCACCAAGTTGCGACACTTCTAAAGCAGATATGATGGTTCTGTGTCACAACTTGATGGGATCGATCCTATAGCAGAGGAAAAATACAATGAGACGCAAAAGTTGGGGTAACAACCTAACCTATATGCTCAAGTTGATTCTTGGAAAAAAAATTATGGACCGTCAAAATTTTCTCAAAACTAAAAAAAAAATGTCCCAATAACCGATCAAATCCCTCCCATATAACTCTTGAATCACTCTAAATGGTTTTTGGTATAAAGAAATTGAAAAGGGAGGCCAAAAAGTCTATAAATAGACGCTGGTAGCTCATTATCACCATTGTTGATTTGGAAATTGACTCTGGACCTAAAAGACCCCCTTTGCTAAAAACAGTGATTCCGGGAGCTACAGTGGACGAAACGAACTTCTGCTTGGACCAAGTAAGTACAAACTCCCTTATCTAGCTATTCAATTCTTCAATTTTTTTTTTAAGTTCATTTTTTGGGTGGGCGTCGACCTTAAAAAGGTCAGTCGTAGGTACATGCAGGTTGTCTCTGGACAAGCCACATGTACACTCGGGCAGAGTAAAGTCTGCCCACGTGTACATGTGACTCTCGCCTCTACAGCTCGCGTGGACCCCCCTTTAATAGCAAAAATAAGTAAATATCAAAGTAATGACCCTCCTGAACTTTATTGTGTTCGTAGGATGTATGTCCAGTGGAGGGAAAGGGAGCATGAAGCAATTAGTGAGTTGGTTGTAGGAGATACGAATGTTGTGGCCGTGTTGATGCAATGCAGTTTACTGAAGTTCTTTCTATGCCCATTTATGCACACACAACCAAGGCTACTGAATGCCTTGATTGACTATTGGCACCCCAATGCAGAGGCCTTTATGCTAGAGGGGCAATCACTGGTGCCCACCACCGAGGATATCTATTTTTTGACTGGCCTCTCAAGGAGAGGGGAACCAGTCAACTTCAAGACGTTTCTTGCGGGACCGAGTAAGATATCTAAACTGATTTCTGAGCACTGTGAGGATGGGACTGATCATGCGGGCTCCCAGGTACCCATCAGTAAGATCACTAACCTATCACTGCAGGCGATATTGTTACTGATTGGGTGGATTACCGGCTCAGCAGCCCTGCATCATGCGTCACGCGCACATATGAACTGTGTTATCCAGTGCTTGAATGCACATAATTTTGATTGGAGTACCACACTACTGGAGTGCATGAAGAGACAATTGACAGATTGCCGAGAGAAGACACAAAGGAATTTTGGGTTCGGGACGATTTTGTGTTCATTTTTCTTTGAGAGAGTTCTGAGCTTTAGTCCTCGGGAAGTAGTACGAGGACATCATGCCTCATTTCCTGTAGTTTGTAGATGGGAAGTATTACTGCCGCGAGAGGGTGGTGAAAGGACCAATGATTCCTTCGATGATGACTTCTTTGCATGGCTTTCACAACAAATCCATGTGATCGAGGATTACCCATATGCAGGGATAGATTTTTCTAGAGATCCTGAGATACCCGTGCCTCCTAGTGAGGAGCGAGGGGAGATGGATAAGTATCCACCTTTGTAGTTTTTTTTGTTTGCATATGTAATTTTTATGTCATTTTTGTTATATATATCATTTTTTTGTATGCCAGAGTATTTGTCCTGGTCTCTGAAGGCGACCTTTTCCTGGTCTATGACAAGGTCACCTTCAGAGAAAATCCGAGGATGAACGGACCTATCATACTAACACTTGACCTTATTTTTGTGAGCCTCGTTGGCCAGGGACGCATCGCGGCGCTGCTCATTGAGCTACTCAAGGTGTACTAACCGTTCTTCAAGTGGAGAAGTGTCTGGCAATAATTGTACTACCAACTTTAGAGATGGGATCTGACATTCGATGGGCAATATTTCCTCCAGCCTGTAAATGAGTTGAAAAGGTGAGAAACCGATTGCAGTCTTAACAAATGTTTGATAAGCCCATAATGTCGAGTATAACATCAAATGCCAATTTGACTTGGTTGAGTTGATAGTTCACTGTAGAATAGTTTTAAGAGTTTTGTTTACAGCTTCCACCTGCCCATTGGCTTGGGGGTAGTAAGGTGATGAATGATCTTGTCGTAACTCAAGATTTGATGTTAATTCGGTCATCATTTGGTTCTGAAAGTGACTGCCATGGTCAGTGACAATCTCTCTTGAGACGCCGAACCTTGCTATGATCTGGTTGAATAAGAAGAGAGCTGCAGTATCTCCATCATCTTTAAACATTGCAAGTAGTGTAATCAATCCCCCACTTAGTGAAGGGACCAACTATGATGACATGAAACATAGGAGCAGGATGTGCCCTCATCTTCCGAGAGAATATTTGGCACGGATGGAACTTCTTGACTGATTCGATACAATCTTTGATAAGTTTTGGCCAGAAGTAACATGCTCATAGAATCTTTTGGGCTATTGCCAACCCAGACAAATGACCGCCACAAACTCCGGTATGGAAATTGTTGAGTACGATGATGGCCTCCTCATGTATGAGACATCGACTCAAGATGCAGTCTACACCTCTCCGATACAACATATCATTGAGTATGAGATAATTCTTAGCCCGATGGCATATCCGCCGACGCTCGTCACGAGAAGCAGAGGTGGGGCACTTCAAATTCTGGAGATAGATAAGTATATCTCCGTACTAGGGATCTAAAGATGTAATAAAAAACATATCTCCCCGGATAGGCAATTCCTCAGGCACAATGTCACCTGACTCAACCGAAAGTTCCGAAATAAGATTTGCGAAGACCAATGACTTTTTGGACTTTGTTGAAACGAAGTCTAAGTCAAACTATTGGAGGATGACTATCCATGTACTGATTTTTCTGCCTATAACTCGTTGTGTCAACATGTACTGGAATGGATTCACGATAGCTATTGGAGAAACCTTTTTTTTTTTTTTTTTATTAGCCCGTTTTGAATTTCATGTCTTAATGCTCGAAATCGAAAGATGGTTTTCGTAATTTTCTTTTGTTGTTCCAAAATATTTGAAGTCTCATCACGTGAACGACGATGGTTATCATACTCTCAAGGCGAGTTCTACTATTCGTTCAAATAATTTTCCCGTTTTTTTTTTTTTTTCCTCGGGATTTCGTATGTCGGATGTCATAGACCACATAATTCCCAAGTCCCGAATGGAAAAATGGCGAAATCGTTTTAAAGTTTTACCCAGGCCAATAACGAGAGTAAAATTTTCCTAAATTACGGCTAAGCATCATCGGGGTTTTCGCGTCTCAGCGTTTAATAAATCCAAAAGTCTTACTGTCGTAACCCCGATAGCCGAAACCATGAATTTCTTGTCTTGGTAACCCATGTTAAGGTTAAAGGTAAAATCTTAGCCGTGGTTAAGTTCTATCGAAAATTTGTGACTCGACGTATTCTCTTTTAAAAGCTACACTATCAAATCCCTGAGTCACGAAGTCGTGATAAAGATATAAATGTAATTAATTAAACACTTAATCCAGTTTTATCCTCCATTTTAATTAAAACATATCTTCACAATTTCACAACTCGACATACAAACTTCCCGGAAGCTATACCTTTGAAGCTCTGAGTCGTGAAGTCACGATCTCATGATTTCGCAACTCGGCATACAAACTTCCCGGAAGATATACCTTCGAAGCTCTGAGTCGCGAATTTGTGACATAACTAATCACGTAATTAATTAAGTGCCTAATCATAATTACATTTTTTATTAACCAAAGACAATCATCGCAATCTCGGGTGTTAGAGATTCAAAGGGTTAAAGCGAAAACTCCCAATGCAACGAGTACCGAAAGATTAATTAACATTGGTAAGACTTGATTAATTGAGCTAAGCCAGTATTTCCTGGGATTTGATGCATGCACAGTTTACGAGGCAGTCTTAATTCCTCCTTATGCCAACTGACATTTCGAACCACCAAAATTTATGTCATTAATTAGAAACAAAGTGAATCGACAAGTGAAGATTGGGTTTTTATTGCTAAATTTATATTTAAGCGTGATTTGACCGATCTGTTCTTAAAAAGTACTGAGTTTTTGAATATATAGAGATGTTATTTGTTATCACAAATTCATTTCCATATTACGCAGACCGCACTTTCCTCAATGGACTAATTTATGTATGTATACATATTTTTATCGCAGAAGAGCTAAAGCAGGATACCCCGCCATGGCCTCGTGAAAAGCGTTTAAAGCCAACATTGAGGTTTCGATACAAGGTTTAGACAATGTCACTGATACTTCACCTCGAAGTGTCGACTTTGTCAGGACCTGGTCATTTGTTTCTGATGTTCTACAATCCGAATTGGTAAATTATTTTGATGATTCCAGTGACAATGAAAAAGACGACCTGACCACCAAATATAAGATCGTCATCCAATCTGGGATGCATAAAGTAGCGGCCAGGCCATGACTTCTCCCTTACTATGATATGGTCCGGTGGGCATTGGACCATGTGGACATACCAACCAGAACCATCATCAATGAACAAAAAGTCACTATTGGGACTTTTAGACCCGAACAACTACAGGCTATGTACAAGTTTCCTACCATATCGGACCTTACATACGATGCTGAATTCTTGGAGAGATTCAAACAGAAGGAATGTGTGCAATATGACAAGACTATGTCTAGTTTAATCAGAGATTAGGTTTCACACCCTGCGAAGTTCAGGGCAGACAACAATGCCATATATTCGATAGCTTCCTTGGAACCACAGTTCAAATATGTAGCTATGATGAACTCCAGACTATATGGGAGAGAGGACACCACACATTTCTTTCTTCAATGGGTTCCTATAATACATCAAGTCGCCAAAGGCTGTTCCTTCGACTGGGCTAAAATGTTGTCTGATAGCTTGACCAGTCGAGTTACAGAGTATCGGGCGCAGAGGGAGAGAGGGAATATTACCTCATTCTTTATGTCCACGTACATTATGGACGCCATATATTTTCTAACGCCCTTTCCTTTAATGAATTGGAGTTGGAATCCATGAGAGGCCAAGCCCATCCACGTCTACCATTTGAAACTATGGGAGAACAAAGTGACAGATTTCATGTATGAAATATTTAACTGGGTAATGGTACCACTGCATGTCACTATTTTCGGCCACCCGCCACCCAGGATCTCGAACAGTATAGTGATGAATTTGAGCAGTATAGCCGACTAGTATGTAGAAGAAGAATTCTCATATCTCAGGGTTTTCGGGGCTTCTATTCCCCCGCATGCAATACCGCTATTCATTCCCAACAAGATGGCTTGTCGTGAGGTTGCTAGGAAAATTGTAATCGATGGCATAAGCAAGGAGCTTAAGGGATATTCAAAGAAGGTATGGCCACCTTTCCCTGTTCATCTAAATTCATATTCTTTGTTAGATTTCGGGCATGCTAAAGCTGAGACAACAGCCTTGGAAGACCTAAAACTGGTTCTTATTGAATTCAAGAAGCACGATCCACAAAGGGTCATAATTAATCATTTGGCCAATTGCGGACTCAAAAGGTTTGAACATGAGAATTCGCCCTCGGATGACATTTTCCAAGGCGCAAGATCTTATGTCGATATTTTGGCTCGGATGCAAGCTCTGGCACCCGAAGAGAGGGCCGATTTTCTAAAATTCCAAGAACATCGACGCAGTTGTCTTCCCGCGGTATTGTGGGGTGAGAATCCAAGTACAACAGAGGTGAAACAAAAAGAAGCCGAGGGCTCCAAAGATGTGACACCCGGCCAAGAAAAACACCAGGACGGGCAAGAGAAAACTAGGAGTCTGAAAACAGAGATAAAGACTCCCGACCAACCGAAAAAGTAGACTCCGATTACTACTTTGGAGCAAACAACTAAGAAAATTGGAGATCCCATCGCATCCATTACTCCCTTGTAGTCAACTCAGGGAAACATAGACACAGGGTGGATTTTAAATGAAGAATTGAGACTGATAAGGGTGGAAGAGCTCCCTCCAAATGAGTTCTTCTTTGATAAGAAGAGAAAGGCTATGGTAAAAAGAGAATTCTATCAGGAAGGTGGATTAATAGCCAAGAAGTACAAAGTGTTGACCGACGGGAAAGACAAGAAGAATGAACAATTTTCTACAGAGATAGTCAGGACCTTAGGGGCATATGCCACAGCAAATCAATTTTCAGTCGGGGTTTTGAAAAATCAGCTGAAGCGAAAAAATCGTCTCATCAAAACCTTAGAAGCTAGACTAGCCACGACAGAGGAGGCTGCCAAGGACCAGGCGAGTGCAGGAGTAGAACAAGCAAGGCTGGCTGATAAAAGCGAGATAAAGCTGCTCAAAACTAGGCTTGAACAAGCAGAGCTGGTAGTTCAGAACAGTCAGATACAAGCAGGCCAGCAAAAGGACTTGATTGAACAACTACATGCTAGAGTGGAAATCGTGGAAAGTAGAGTTATAGATATCGGGATGTTTCAGTCCCAGGCGATGGAGATTCGGAGCAGGGTTTCTGTAGCCCAGCGAAATTTACTCGCCAAGGTGGAGATAATTCGGGACAACTGCTTACTCATTGATGAAGTAGTGGAAAATTTATCCGTCAGAGAAAGAGAAGCTGGAGAAGCTCAGGTCACTTTTCAAGAAGCTATGATAGCTACAAACAACAAGGAATTGGGAAGTACTCCCAGGTTTTCCATTTCGGAGCAGACCAGAAGAAATATTCTACTGAAAGAGTGGGAGCACAATATATCAAAAGGTACACTACAAGCCAAGAAGGTGATGAAATCCTTCGAAGAGGATTTTGGCTCTATAGATGGTAATCTATTGGGTATTGATAGCGAAGGCACTGCTGAGGCATTGAGTTAAACGAATATAGCGAAAATCTCATTTGATATAAACGAAAAAGAAGAAAGAGATTCGGCCGGAATATCACAAGTAACTATGGCAAACATAGTGCAAATAGATAAATGTATGATTAAACCAAGTGTGCAATTATGTGCCATTGACATCATAGAACGACAGATGAAAGAAAGGTTGTCGCAATTAACCCGAGATTGTTACTCTTTTGAGGCCAATTGTCAAGCGGAACCGTCAAGGTTGATATATCGGCTAGTGGAAAGATGTGTCACTTATACTGAGCATGCCAGAGGGCAAGCTTCTAGTACCAGATAAAGACAGAGATGAAGAAATGGAACGATTTCTCTCCTCCTTATCATAACTGAAAATCTTGTAACGATTGAGATTCCATCTTATGTAAAACTGTATAAATATACCATAGAAAGAAAGAAAAAGGGCTGGACCTTTTTGTGTCGATTGTAATATAGGTTTTCCATTTTGAGAGTTAATATAAAGCAAATCCAAAGATTCTCAATTCTGTCATGACTGTGTTATGAGTTTGTTTCCTTGTATGTCATATTTCATTTCATTTCATATTTGTATTTGATGAATGCTTCACTATAATTTAGTACAACCTCTACTATAGTGAATGAACTTTGGTTTTTCTATATTTTTTACTGTTTTTCCTTTGTACCAGCTATCAACAGGTATAAGACCAGTCAACACTTTAAGAATTCTATATATATCTTATGCTTCATTGGATTATTTCTTTACTTTTTTCTTCTTCTATTTATAAGTGAGATTCCCCCTTGATAGGAGCCTTACTCGATATGCAACTTAATGTTTTCTCACACCTCATACATTTTATTGAAAATATAACTCAATTACGGGAAAGGGCCTTTGGTTGGCACCCTATATTTACTCCTGGAACTATAAAATCTCTTTTATATAACCGAATTGAGACAACACTTAATTTTCCCCTGAGTTTTTTCTACCTTTCTGTTCCTCTATGACTGTCCCTGTAACAAGACAACCTAATATCGAACCCAGACTATCAAACCAAACACACATTGATTTAAATCTTTTTGATACTATTCTTAAAACAACCACTACCCAGGTCGAACTCAAACGTTCATGGGCAGCGATTGAATGGGACATAAACATCCAGGAACAGTTGGAAGCTAGATAATGCCAACCCAGAAATCATCCCTAGATTCCCTTGCCGAAGGTTGAATTTTCTTCCTTCTTTATCCTTCATTCACTTTTGGATGCCTAGACACTGTACTTGTAAGCCTTAAGTACAGACTCTGGAACAACATCTTTTTGGCACCGTTGTCGGGGACCGAAGTTACGAAATATTTTTCCCTGGGAAAACGACATTCTTTTTCATTGAAAGTGCCACCCTTTGATAGTGAACAAAGAGTGCACACCTTTTAAAGGATTTCTAATCTTTCACTTGGTGACTCCATGATTAATAAGATGGCATCCAGATGAAGGAATACCAGAAAAAACTCGGATGGTAAATAGACCACACCTGTCACCAATCCTGAGAAGATTTTAAAGACGAGAGGCTCTCTTAAGCTGACCCCTGCAGTCTATCATCCTAAATACCCACAACTGAAGACCAAGAGCTCTTCTGAACCATCAACTTCATGCAGCCCTCTTTTTGACACTAAGGATCTAATGTCACACTGCCCTGGATTTAGAAGTGAAACCCATCCGATAACCTTTGTTGTACACAAAGGAAAGAGTCCTGTAGAAAATTCATCTGTTGTCGATATATCATCGACCCTTCAGTTAAATGTCGCGACCTCACCCAGTCTCGAAGACTATTTCACACATCCAGTTTCCACACCCGTTGGTTCCCCTGACTACATCTCTTGCAAGTCCGAAGAGCCAAGCCCTCACATCCCTTACCAGTCATCCTCAGATTTTTCACCCCAAGAAGAAAGTAAAGACTCACTTTTAATCTTCCAAAACCCCCTTTACAACTTTCCACTAATAACGATGGCAGCCGTTGGAGGAGGAGGTGGAGGGGTTTTTGGAGGAGGAGGCGGAGGCGCTCCTATGGGAGGAGATGGAGGCCAAGAGCCTGCCCCCCCCTCCCAGAGTGTTTGCTAAAGTGGCAGAAAGATACGCTCCCTTGGTATTGCTCGTTCCTCTGCACGACCTTCACGAAAATTATATAAAAAATTTGCCAAAATTCACTGGGGAAGGAGATGTGACCGCAACTGAACACATAAATTTCTTCAATCAATTCATAGACATCCTAGGCCTCGAACATGAATACGTGTATTCGAGGCTTCTTGTCCAAACCTTCGAAGGTCAGGCCCGAACTTGGTTTCGGAGTCTACCGGTAGGATCTATCTTGTCATATGACGCCTTGGAAGATGTGTTCCTTAGACAATGGGGTGAAAGAAAGGACCACCTATATTATTTAACTGAGTTTGGGTCTTTAAGAAAAAAGAATTCAGAAACAGTTATGGAGTTTATTCAAAGATTCAACAAGTTGTATAACAAAATCCCATCCGAGGTTAAACTGTCCCAACCTGCAACCAAAGTAACTTTCGCGGGGGCTTTTGAACCAGATTTTGCACTCCTTTTGCGAGAAGGAAGGGGAGATACTCTAAACCGAATGCAATATGATTCTATAGATATTGAGTCAAATATGATGGCTTCCGGTAAGCTAAAAGCTAAAGTAGAAACTGGAAACTAAGAAACTAGACACTTTAGAGAACAAGCAGGGCCGTCAGGGTCTAATAGATACAGAGATGACAAAGTAGACGATATGGCTAGGGTAATTAAAGAGATATATAATAAAATATCCAGAATGTAGCTAGAACATGACAAAGATGATTCTTTCACCAAGAAGGATTTCAAGAGGAACCCCAACCCCCCGAACCAGCAAAGACAGATAAAAAATGAAGATTAAAAAATACAAGCTCCCCTAAAGAATGAAAATTTTATAGGAGCGAATGATCTCCAAGATTTCGGAGATTCAGATGATGATGTCACAAACTTCGGTGATGACTGCACACAACTGTATCTGACTAGAGAATATTATGAAAAATCTCTAAACACTCAACAATCGTTAGTTAAAGGTGAAGAAAGAGATCATACTGACCTTCGTGGCTCTCAAGAAGAAACCAGAATGATAATGGATGAGGTACAACATAAGTACAATATGAGATCTAAGAGTAAGCCCATTTCAACTACTCAACCTAAGAAAATTCTCCCAAGAGGTCAAACTTATGAGCCTACTCCGGAAGAAACCTTGCTACCTAACAACAAAGCGAAAGTAGTAAACTCACAAGAACTAGAGGTGGGAAAAGTTGAGGCCCAAACACAAGGTACTGAAACAGCTAATACAATTACATCTGCAAACAAGATAATGATTAATAGAGTGGTCCAGACAAATAAGCCAGAAAGGAAGGATTCAAAAGTCCCAACTAGAGAAACAGACAAGGTGAGCAGAGTTTTCATTTTCGAAAACGAGATAAATAAAATCATGGATGATTTTAAGGATGGAAATTTATTTTAAAATGTAGAAACCTTGGCGAATATTACTAATCCTTCATATGTCAACTATAAATGTTTCGCTATATTTTTTTAAAAATATTCAAATTTCTAAGTATTTTATATATTTTTTATAAAACTTTGACGATTTTTAAGGTAAAATAATTTTATCTTATAGAATTTGGGCGAATCATTTTTAAAATAGCGAATCTGATTTTTGGAAAAACCATGGAAAATTAGCCCATGAGTGAAATTTAGCCCCTAAAATCATCCCTGAATTATAAAATTAAGATACCAATTCCTCTTGTAGAATTAGCAAAAAACCCAATTTATCGAAAGTAGATTACCAAAGTGATAGGTGTCTCAGAGCTAGAAAGCCAATCTGACATTTTAAACCTGGAAGATGATAAACCCAAAATCACTTTTGGTCCACATTTTGAAGGGGACAAAGGCACTGTTGCTCCCTTTTATATCACCTTAAATGTATACGATCAACTGCTACATAATTGTATGTTAGACTCCGGAGCCTCCCATAACGTGATGCCTAAAATTATTATGGACAAATTGGGTCTCCATATCACCAGACTTACGGAGATCTTTACTCTTTTGATTCGAGAAGAGTTAAGTGTATGGGAATGATAAAGGATTTAGTAGCTACCCTGGCACAGGTCCCAGTTAAGAGTATCTTGATGGATGTGGTTATCGCTGATATTCCCCCAAAGTATGGCTTATTGTTGTCTAGGTCATGGGGAGCCAAGCTGGGGGGTTCCCTTCAACTGGATATGACATTCGCCACAATTCCTGTGTTTGGTGGGAAATTTACTCGGTTGTACAGAGAGACGAGGTTAGCATATACATTAAGCGACCCTCAAAATCTGAACAATTTCCCTATTTACATTGCAGATCAAGATTTAGGAAATTGTATCTTATCTTTTGACGATGATTTAGATGGTTTCATAGAGGAAAATGATATAGAGCATGAAGAGTCAAGTTACATGACCGAGGATATGTGTACCACCGGTATCTGGAAATTTTTTTTTGATGGTGCCTCATCTTGCGAAGGGGCTGGTGCAGGAGTGCTTTTGGTAGCTCCTGAAGGAAAGTTCGTTGTCCCTTTTTCTTACAGACTGCAATAGGATATAGATTATATTAACAACGTATGTGAATACGAAGCCTTGGTCTTAGGATTAGAGGCTTCCAGGAAGCTAAAAATAAATAACCTAGAGGTATACGGGGATGCAGAGTTAATAGTCAAACAAATAAATTGACAGTACCAAGCCAAGCATCCCAGATTAAGATCATACAGGAATTGTGCCTAGGATCTGATGGAAAACTTTTTCTCGTCTGTAAATGTCCACTTCATCCCACAAGCAGAAAACTTACATGTTGATGCATTAGCTAAAGAGGATTCAACTTTCACTCCTCCTACAACTTTTAAATTGAAGTATCACATAGAGATAAGACACATACCATCTATACCAGATAATATCCAGCACTGGCAGGTTTTTGAGGATGATGAATAAATTAAGAAGTTTCTTGAAGCAGTAGGTGAATTTTTCGAAACTCACGCAGATCAAGAAAATCAAAATGACCAGATATGGATCATGCAAGAAGGGGAGGACCCTCAAAATTTCTGAGACAAAATCGCAAATCATCGTATGCTGGTCCTAAAAAATAACCAGATTCCGAAGGGAATGATCCCTCTGGAAAGAATGTTTGATCAAAATGACATACCTGTAAAATCCACCTTACAACCCCAACCAGAAGAGGTTGAGGACTATGACATAGGAACCAAAGAAGAATCCAGGATGGTTAAAATATCTAAACTCCTCCCCCCTGAAATAAAGGACAAATATAAGGACCTACTCAGACAATTTAAAGATGTTTTTGCCTTGTCTTATGATGAGTTAAGAACTTACGACACTACCGTGATTGATCACAAGATACCTTTAAAGCCTGGGGTCAAACCTTTTAGACAAAATCTTAGGCAGATCAACCCCATTTTATTACCTCTGGTCGAGAGAGAAGTGAAGAAGCTTTTGGAGGTGAAAATTATAGTACCTCTGAGATATTCTGACTGGGTAGCAAATTTGGTCCCGGTTAGAAAACAGAGTGGAGAAATCAGACTGTGTGTGGATTTCAGAAATTTAAATAAGTCCTCTCTTAAAGACTACTATCCACTGCCTAAAATGGATCATGTGCTAGAAAGGGTAGTTGGGGCAAATAGAATGTCTATGATTGATGGTTTCTCTGGATATAATCAAATTTCCATGAATGAACAAGATAAAGAAAAAACAACTTTTACTACTCCTTGGGGTACATTCATGTATGATAAGATGCCTTTCGGTTTGATGAATGCAGGAGCCACGTTCCAACGTGCTATGGAAATCGCTTTCATCAAAGAGAGGGATAAGTTCATAGTCATCTATCTTGATGATTTAACAGTTTTCTCCAAATCTGACGAGGAGCATATAGTACATCTTAAACAAACATTCGAAAAATGCCGCAGGTTTGGTCTATCCTTAAACCCTAAGAAATCACACTTTGCCATGCAAGAGGGTAAATTATTGGGTCATTTTGTATCTAAGGATGGAATTAATATTGATCCTAAGAGAGTTGAAGCAATAAACACTATAAACATTCCCAGAAATGTAAAAGAAATTCAATCTTTCTTAGGAAAAATAAATATTTTGAAAAGATTTATCCCAAATTTCCCTGAAATTGTAAAATTGATCACAGATATGCTGAAAAAGAATAGAAAATTAAAGTGGACAACAGAGGCCAAATTGTTGTTCACACATATTATGAAAGTAATAGCCGAGGAACATGTATTGGCAAGCCCTGATTATCTGAAATACTTTCTTATTTTCTCATTTGCCTCCGAACACACGATTGCCACAGTGCTCCTCCAAAAGAACAATGATGGTTTTGAACAACCGATCGCCTTTTTCAGCAAGAGCCTCAGAGATGCAGAACTTAAATATGATATAATAGAAAAACAAGCGTATGCCATGGTAAAGGTGTTGAAGGCATTTAGAACATATGTATTACATTCCAAGATCATTGCGTACGTACCGACTAGTTCTGTGAAAGATATTTTGGTACAACCAGACAGTGATGGGAAAAGAGAACGATGGTTGGCCAAGATTCAAGAATTTGACCTGGAAATCAAACCTACTAAATTGATAAAAGGACAAGGCCTGGCCAAACTTTTGGTTGAATCAAATCTCAAAGCTCTAGATATAAACTGCCTACAGGGATATGAGGAAAATATGAACGTAAATGAGCTTGACGAACCGACAAGTGCAATCAAGATAGATGAGAAGTTTGTATCATCAGAGTGGTACAGAAACGTAGTATCTTACCTACTGACTCTAAAATTCCCTAGTGAACTATCACCATCAAAATCCAGGACTTTAAAGCTTCATGCGGTTAAGTATTGTATCACCGACAATCAACTATATTGGAAAGACCCGCTCAGTTTCTTGTTAGTTTGCTTAGTTGAATCAGAAACAGAAAGGGTTATACGTGAATTTCACAAAGGAGTTTGTGGAGGAAATCACGCTTGGAGGGCCACAACTTACAAAATTCTGAGGGCTGGGTGTTACTGGCCAAAACTCTTTTTCAGGCGTTAATGCCAAAGTCCGAGCCTGTAACCCTTGTCAGCAATTTGAAGGTAAACAGAAACTCCCGATGCTACCTCTAGTTTCGGTCAAAATTGAGGCCCCTTTTCAACAATGGGGGCTAGATTTTATAGGAGAGATTAATCCACATTCTAGCACCCAACACAAGTGGATCTTAACTGCCACAGACTACTTTACTAAATGGGTGGAAGCTATTCCAACTAAAAGGGAAACTGACTCGGTAGTAATAGAGTTCTTAGAAGACAATATTCTATCAAGATTTGGCTGCCCCCAAAAGATAGTCACGGATAACGCCCAGTCTTTCAAATCTATGGCTTTGATTAGCTTCTGCCAAAAGTATAATATTGTTCTTGGCCATTCTACAACATACTACCCACAAGGAAATGGACTGGCCGAGTCGTCTAACAAGAGCCTGATCAATATAATTAAGAAAGTGTTGGATGAAAACAAAAAGTCTTGGCATGTACATTTAAAGTACGCTTTGTGGGAAAATCGCATAGGCACTGAAAAGTCTATCGACATGTCTCCTTTTCAGATGGTATATGGGATAGATGCGGTGTTACCTATAAATTTAGCACTCCCCGTGATGAAATTGTGGCAAGATCAGAAAGAAGAATCAAATGACGTCACTAGGAGGATAAATCATCTAATCGAGGTTCAACAACATAGGGTCGAAATAAATGAATGGTTGCAGAAGTATCAAGACGATATGAAGGCATTATTCGACTGAAGGGCGAAGGACAAAGATTTCCTCCCAGGTGATTTAATATTAAGGTGGGATGCAAGGAGGGAAGAAGTAGCGAAACATGGTAAATTCGATCACCTCTGGTATGGGCCCCTCAGAGTCTCAGATCTTGAAGGAAAAAATTCTTTCCTACTAGAAAATCTAGACAGTGAAATCCTCAATGCCCCTATCAACGGGCGTTATCTGAAGCATTATATGACATAAACAGTTACCCAAAAAAAAAAAAGGGGAAAAATAAAATAAATTTCATTTAATTTTAAATTTGTATATTCATATATAGCATTTTTTACTTATGTATATATATTTTTTCATTTTCTGATTTTCAACACCTTTCAGATATCCTAGATAACCTTTGTATTTTCCTTTTTCAGATTCCAGCTGCAGACAAAACAAGCAGGAGAAGTAAACCGAAAGTTGGTGTCAGAAATAAATTGGCTTAAACAGGTGATGCCAAAGATTTTTGATATTGTGCAAAGAAAATGAAACGATAACATAAATGTGAGATTTCCTAAAAGACTTGTTCTGAAGGGCTATCAAAGAAAACCAAGGTAACCTCGTTCAGACAACAACATCGTCTGAAATAATAAATAACAGAATGTTTCCATGTTTAATCACTTACGAAAAAATAAGACAAATTAAACAAGTCACTCAAATTAAAGCAGTCAGTCAAAGTAAAGTGCCCCCGAAAAAGATTTACAAGAGTCAGTTTTGATTTTTTGACCTTTGTTTTTCAGTCCATAAATCTCTATTTGTCACCCTTTTCTGTCTTCGGGTTTACCTTTTAAAAAGTCAACATATTTCCATTTTGCATACGTAGGGAGAAGAGATTTTGTTTCAACCTCGAGAGCTTCAAAGAAGATCGTGGAAAGAAAGCGGGTCTTCACAACTCCCCGATCCCTTGCTAAATGAAGGAATGCTTAAAGTGATCATGACTTTCCTAGGTTTTTCAACAATTTCGAAGGATTGAGGCTTGCTCAAATAGAATACCCTAAAAAATTTATTTTCCCTTTTTCCCTGAGAACGAAGGTGTTGTGAAGGTTAAGGGAAGGTTGTTACTGAGTAATCAAAGTAAGTTGACAGACCTATAATGAAAAATATTACACAGATATCATCCCTGATACAAACTGATTGCCCCCATCTTCGCGCTCTAAAAAAGAAAATTATAAGACAGGTGGTGAAAGGAAATTCAGAAATAATTGCCCCCATCTAGTCCAAGAGATGATGAAAGGAAATTTAGAAATGAATGCCCTCGTCTCAACATTTAAATGCACAAATATATTCTGAAGTGACGAAAGGAAATTCAGTAAAAGGGGCCAGATAACTTCACCGGGGTACTGAACAGGCTCGCTGGCAGTGAAACAATATCTGAGATATCTGTAAGGCTATTATACATGAATATCACTCTACTCTGGTAACCAATTATTTAAAAAAAAAAAACTTGATCTACATCCCATGTTCAGACAGGACTTCCTGATTGAAAACATATAATCTTCTTCTTTTGACGCAAGCTGATAGCCACAAGATCTGTTGGGTCTTCTAGAACTGTTTTGATTGTCTTAAGGTAGACCTGAATTCCGTAACGGGAAGGGGAAAGTCGTGAAAGGGACTACAACTAAGTTTAAAAAGTATCTGAGTTTGAAAATCTTTTCAAAGGTAAAAAATGAAATTTCTTTCCCCTTCGATATCCTGTTCTCGGGAGCGTTTTCGCTGGATTAAAACCATTGACTCCATTTACCCAAGATCGAAACGTGGTCTACTATTCTTCCCGTCTTACAGGAAAATGAGATCCCTAGTTGGAGCCTATGTTGGAGCCAATTTTTTTTTATTTTTTATTAGCTTGTTTTGAATTTCATGTCTTAATGCTCAAAATCGAAAGATGGTTTTCGTATTTTTCTTCTGTTGTTCCAAAATATTTGAAGTCTCATCACACGAGTGGCGATGGTTATCATACTCTCAAGGTGATTTCTACTTTTTGTTCAAATAATTCCCCCCCCCCCTTTTTTTTTTCCTCGGGATTTCGTATGTCAGATGTCATAGACCACATAATTCCCAAGTCTTGAACGACGAAACGGAGAAATCGTTTTAAATTTTTACCCAGGAAAATAACGAGAGTAAAATTTTCCTAAATTATTGTTATCACTGAAATTTCGTCCACACAGGGTGACAAGAACTCAGCATCATCAAACAATAATGAGGTCATTCATGGCCCTGAATTAATCTCACAGCATTCCAAAAAGGTCAAAAACTATACAAAGTAGTGAAAAATTGAAGAGCGCTTTACAGAAGTTGGGTGCACGCACACGTGTGCGGAACAAGAACGCAGAATGTGTGCATACACGCACGATGCGCGGCTGTTAGCACAAAAATCCGCGCACCTGCTAAATGGCACATTTATGAATGTGGTCGGCCTCCCAACCACTTCTGCTTCAGCTCCCAAGCTGATTTGACTTCCAAATCCAGGCTGGATCCGAATGGTGGGATGGTCAAAGACCTAATAAAGCCCTAAATAGCCTCTCTTCACACTACAAAGGAGTTACACAATAACCCAATGCAATGCTATAATAAACCATGAACATACCTCATTTTCTCAAGGAATTTCATGTAATGTTATGCTTCCTATATTGTTTTAAGGACTCCATCCTTGACAAGATCACTTTGGCACCATTTCATTGAGCAATCCACCTCTCCATTGAGTGGATTTGCAAAGGAGTTCTTTCATCACCATTTTCATTTTTCTTGTTGTAAGGAGACCAAGTTTGTGAGGGTCCAAGAGCCTTCCCTTGGAGGAAGAAGGGACTCATAGTCCCCTTTCTTCTTGGTGCTTTGATTTCATCAATAGATCAGCCTAAAGACATTGCTGATATTGGTCTTTTTTGTGTTTGTTATCTCTATATCCATATGCTTATAATTTTAGTTTTTATTAGTTTAATTCTTGCTTATAGTTTTGTTTTTCTTTCTCTAACTCTTTCCTCTACAGCTGTCATGCTCAGCAAGACCCAACTGGGCATGCAAGCACCTCTTATTTGCTCACCAAGGTGACGAAAAGGGTGCAAACAATTATAGTTAAGCATCATCGGGGTTTTCGCATCTCGGCGTTTACTAAATCCAAAATTCTTACTGTCGTAACCCCGATAGCTGAAACCACGAATTTCTTGTCTTAGTCACCCGCGTTAAGGTTAAAGGTAAAATCTTAGCCGTGGTTAAGTTCTGTTTGAAATTTGTGACTCGATGTATTCTCTTTTGAAAGATACACTGTCAAAGTACCGAGTTGTGAAGTCATGATAAAGATATAAATGTAATTAATTAAACACTTAATTTGGTTTTATCCTCCATTTTAATTAAAACATATCTTCGCGATCTCGTGGTTTCGCAACTCGGCATACGAACTTCCCGGAATCTATACCTTCGAAGCTCTGAGTCGCGAAGTCGCGATCTTGCGATTTCACAACTCGGCATACAAACTTCCCGGAAGATATACCTTCGAAGCTCCGAGTCGCGAAGTTGCGACATAATTAATCACATAATTAATTAAGCGCCTAATCATAATTACATTTTTTATTAACCAAAGACAATCACCGCAATCTCAGGTGTTAGAGGTTCAAAGGGTTAAAGCGGAAACTCCCAATGCAGCGAGTACTGAAAGATTAATTAACATTGGTAAAACCTGATTAATTGAGTTAAGATAGTATTTTCTGGGATTTGATGCATGCACAGTTTACGAGGAAGTCTTAATTCTTCCTTACGCCAACTGACATTTCAAACTACCAAAATTTATGGCATTAATTAGAAACAAAGCGAATCGACAAGTGAATATTGGGTTTTTATTGCTAAATTTATATTTAAGCGTGATTTGACCGATCTGTTCTTAAAAAGTACCGAGTTTTTGAATATATAGAGTTTTTATTTGTTATCACAAATTCATTTCCATATTACGCAGACTGCACTTTCCTCAGTGAACTAATTTCTGTATGTATACATATTTTTATCGCAGAAGAGATAAAGTAGGATCCCCCACCATGGCCCCGTGAAAAGCGTCTAAATCCAACGTTGAGGTTTCAGGACAAGGTTCAGACAATGTCACTAATACTTCGCCTCGAAGTGTCCACTCTGTCAGGACCTGGTCATTTGTTTATGATGTTCTACAATCCGAATTGGTAAATTATTCTGATGATTCTAGTGACAATGAAAAAGATGACCTGGCCACCAAATATAAGATCGTCATCCAATCTGGGATGCATAAAGTAGCGGCCAGGCCACGACTGCTCCCTTACTATGATATGGTCCAGTGGGCATTGGACCATGTGGACATACCAACCAGAACCATCATCAATGAACATAAAGTCACTATTAGGACTTTCAGACCCGAACAACTGCAGGCTATGTACAAGTTTCCTATCGTGTCAGACCTTACATATGATGCCAAATTCTTGGAGAGATTCAAAAAGAAGGAATGTGTGCAATATGACAAGACTATGTCTAGTTTAATCAGAGATTGGGTTTCCCACCCTGCGAAGTTCAGGGCAGACAACAATGGCATATATTCGATAGCTTCCTTGGAACCATAGTTCAAATATGTAGCTATGATGACCTGCAGACTATACGGGAGAGAGGACACCACACATTTCTTTTTCAGCGGGTTCCTCTAATACATCAAGTCACCGAAGGTTGTTCCTTCGACTAGGCTAAAATGATGTTTGATAGCTTGACCAGTCGAGTTACAGAGTATTGGGCACAGAGGGAGAGAGGGAAGATTGCCTCATTCTTTATGTCTGCATACATTATGGACGCCATATGTTTTCTAACGCTCTTTCCTTTAATGAACTGGAGTTGGACTCCATTAGAGGCCGAGCCCATCCATGTCTACCATTTGAAACTGTGGGAGAACAAAGCGGAAGATTTCGTGTATGAAATTTTTGACTGGGTAATGGTACCGCTGCATGTCACTATTTTCGGCCACAAGCCACCCAAGATATCAGATAGTATAGTGATGAATTTGAGCAGTATAGCCGACTGGTATGTAGAAGCAGAATTCTCAAATATCAGGGTTTTCAGGGCTTCTGTCCCCCCACATGCATTACCACTATTCATTCCCGACAAGATGGCTTGTCGTGAGGTTGTTAGGCAAACCATAATCGGTTGCATAAGCAAGGATATTAAGGGATATTCAAAGAAGGTATGGCCACCTTTCCCTGTTCATCTAAATTCATATTCTTTGTTAGATTTCGGGCATGCTAAAGCTGAGGTAGCAACCCTGGAATACCTAAAACTGGTTCTTATTGAATTCAAGAAGCACGATCTGCAAAGGGTCGTAAGTAATCATTTGGCCAGTTGCAGACTCAAAAGGTTTGAACACGAGAATTCACCCTCGGATGACATTTTCCGAGGCGCAAGATCTTATGTCGAGATTTTGGCTCGGATGCAAGCTCTGGCACCCGAAGAGAGGGCCGATGTTCTAAAATTCAAGAACATCGACGCAGTTTCCTTCCTGCAGTATTGTGGGGTGAGAATCCAAGTACAACAGAGGTGAAACAAAAAGAAGCCGAGGGCTCCAAAGATGCGACACCCGGCCAAGAAAAACACCAGGACGGGCAAGAACAAACTAGGAGTCTGAAAACAGAGATAAAGACTCCCGACCAGCCGAAAAAGAAGACTCTGGTTACTACTCCGGAGCAACCAACTAAGAAAATTGGAGATCCCATCGCATCCATTATTCCCTTGCAGTCAACTCAGGGAAACATAGACGCAGGGTGGATTTTAAATGAAGAATTGAGACCGATAAGGGTGGAAGAGCTCCCTCCAAATGAGTTCTTCTTTGATAAGAAGAGAAAGAATGTGGTAAAAAGAGAATACTATTAGGAAGGGGGATCAACAACCAAGAAGTAAAAAGTGTTGACCGATGGCAAAGACAAGAAGAATGAACAATTTTCTACAGAGATATTCAGGACCTTAGGGGCATATTACACAACAAATCAATTTTCAGTCGAGGTTTTGAAAAATCAACTGAAGCGAAAAAATTGCCTCATCAAAACCTTAGAAGCTAGACTAGCCACAACAGAGGAGGTTGCAAAGGACCAGGCGAGTGCAGGAATAGAACAAGCAAGGATGGCTGATAAAAGAGAGATAGAGTTGTTCAAAACTAGGCTTGAACAAGCAGAGCTGGTAGTTCAGAATGGTCAGATACAAGCGGGCCAGCAAAAGGACTTGATTGAACAACTACAGGCTAGAGTGGAAATCGTCAAAAGTAGAGTTATAGATATTAGGATGTTTCATTCCCATGCGATGGAGATTCGGAGCAGGGTTTCTGTAGCCCAACAAAATTTACTCGCCAAGGTGGAGATAATTCGGGACAATTGCTTACTCGTTGATGAAGTAGTGGAAAATTTATCTGTCAGAGAAAGAGAAGCTAGAGCAGCTCGAGTCGCTTTTCAAGAAGCTATGATAGCTACAAACAACAGGGAATCAGGAAGTACTCCCAAGTTTTCCATTTCGGAGTAGACCAGAGGAAATATTCTACTGAAAGAGTCGGAGCACAGTATATCAGAAGGTCCACTACAAGCCAAGAAGGTGATGAAATCCTTCGAAGAGGCTTTTGGCTCTATAGATGGTAATCTATTGGGTATTGATAGTGAAGGCAGTGTTGAGACATTGAGTCAAATGAATAGAGCAAAAATCTCTCTGGATATAAATGAAAAATAAGAAAGAGATTCGGTTGAAATATCACAAGTAACTATGGTATACATAGTGCAAATAGATAAATGTATGATTAAACCAAGTGTGCAATTATGCGCCATTGACATCATAGACCGATAAATGGAAGAAAGGTTGCCGCAATTAACCCGATATTGTTACTCTTTTGAGGCCAATTGTCAAGCAGAACCGTCAAGGTTGATATCTCGGCTAGTGGAAAGATGTGTCACTTGTACCGAGCATGCGAGAGGGCAAGTTTTTGGTACCAGATAAAGACAGAGATGAAGAAATGGAATGATTGCTCTCCTCCTTATCATAACTGAAAATATTGTAACGATTGAGATTCCATCTTATGTAAAACTGTATAAATATACCATAAAAGGAAAGAAAAAAGGTTGGACCTTTTTGTGTCGATTGTAATAGAGGTTTTTCATTTTAGAGTTAATATAAAGCAAATCTGAAGATTCTCAATTCCGTCACGACTGTGTTATGAGTTTGTTTTCTTGTATCTCATATTTCATTTCATTTCATATTTGTATCTGATGAATGCTTCACTATAATTTAGTACAACCTCTACTATAGTGAATGAACTTTGGTTTTTCTATATTGTTTACTGTTTTTCCTCTGTACTAGCTATCAACAGGTATAAGACTAGTCAACACTTTAAGAATTCTATATATATCTTACGCTTCATCGGTTTATTTCTTTACTTTTTTCTTCTTCTGTTTATAAGTGAGATTCTCCCTTGATAGGAGCCTTACTTGATAGGTAGCTTAATGTTTTCTCCCACCTCATACATTTTATTTAAAATATAAGTTAGTTACGGTAAAGGGCCTTTGGTTGGCACCCTATATTTACTCCTGGAACTATAAAATCTCTTTTATACGACCGAATTGAGACAACACTTAATTTTCCCCTGCGTTTTTTCTACCTTTCTGTTCCTCTATGACTGTCCCTGTAACAAGACAACCTAATATTAAACCCGGACTATCAGACCAAACACACATTGCTTTAAATCTTTTTGATACTATTGTTAAAACAACCACTACCCGGGTCAAACTCGAACGTTCATGGGCAACGATTGAACAGGATATAAACATCTGGGAACAGTTGGAAGCTAGACAATGCCAACCCAGAAATCATCCCTAGATTCTCTTGCCGAAGGTTGACTTTTCTTCCTTCTTTATCCTTCATTCACTTTCGGATGCCTAGACACTGTACTTCTAAGCCTTAAGTACAGACTCTGGAACAATAGCAGCAATGAATGTGGTCTTGCGAAACAAAACATAGTGACGAAACCGTTCAACAGCATGAACTGCTACCAACGCAAGTTTTTAGTGAGAATAATTGAGTTTCGGTCCTACGAGGCCTCAGCTCAGGTAGTAGATCACGTATTCTGAGAACGAATCATCTTCCTGAACTAAAACCATGCCAATGGTTGACTCTGTGGTAGCTAGATATAATAAGAAATCTTTGTTATAGTTAGGTGGTCGTAGCAGAGGTGCAGTTGTGAGGGCATATTTTAATGCATCGAAAGAGCATTGAGCGGCTTCGTCCTAGAAAAAAGGAACATCTTTCTTTAGTAAATGCATAAATCCCTTGGTGATCTCGGCATAGTTGGCGATGAATCATCGTAAGAAGTTCACCTTGCCTTGTAGACTCTGAAGTTGTAGGATTGTGCGTGGGGGGGGAAACTGGATTATTGCCTCCACCTTAAGAGGATCGACCATGATCCATGTTGTTGATATGATGAAACCTAACAAATGTCTTGACGTTACGTAGAAGATGCACTTGTTTGGATTCAAGTGAATCCTAAAGTAGCGACAGTGTTCGAAGATTAGTCTAAGGTGTATGGGATGATTTGTTCTCTTGCGAGAGCGTGATGCTAAATCATCTAGGTAGGCCTCGACTATATGCTTGAGGTCATGAAAATCAAAAGACATGGCCCGCTGGAATGTGGCTCCAGCATTTTCAAGGCCAAAAGGCATCTTATGATATGCGAATGTACCCCATGAAAAAATGAATGTCGTTTTATGTTGGTCTTCGGGTTTGATTTGGATTTGATTATATCCCAAAAAATCGTCCATGAAAGAAAAGGCTTCACAACTAGCACATTCATCAATGATCTGGTCAATGAATGGTGTTGGAAAATTATCTTTGGGACATGCCTTGTTCAAATTATGAAAATCGGTACATACACGAATCGTGCCTTGTTTTTTATTGACTGGCACAGGATTTGACACCCATTGAGTCAAATGGATAGGATAAATAAAACCTACCTTTAGCAATTTCTCAACCTCAATCTTGATGGCTGCTTCTTTCTTGGGATTAACTGGACGAAGTTTCCATCGAACAGGCTTGGCATCAGGATACGTTGTGATTTCATGTTCAAGTATTTTTGGATCGATACCTGGCATTTCGTCATAAGACCAGGAAAACACATCGTGGAATTATTTGAAAAGATCCATGTAGATGTGAATCTCTTTAGGGTAGCAATCTGCTCCGATGAAGATGTTCTCAACGACGCCAGGGTTTCGGGAGATGTTGATTGGCATAGTTTCAGTGATAGTCACCATATTTCCCTCAGCATAAATTTCATGTGTAGCTAAGAGATTAATAGGACATGGATGATCTCCCGTCATGGTCATGGTGAATTCTCCTACTTCGATTTGGCTTAACTCTGGGAGAAAATATGATCTATGATGAAGATCTTCCCAAGTCTTGTCTGGACTAGTCATTGCTTCGATTACTGCTTCATTAGAAGGCAAGACAAAGCCTAACGAATCGACGTTAGCGAGAGAACCATAAGCCCAAATAGGCTCTATAAGTGGATCTAACTACCTCTACTTCAACACACACAGTTTTCCCTCCTAACTGCATAGGGAAAGAAGGAACGATGCCATGTGGTTTGAATGAACGATCGTCGAAAGCAGTGAGTAGAGTAGGTGATGGAGACAAAACGGGCTGGCTAATGGCCTTCCAACATGCCAATGACATAATGCATGTCGAGGCGCCCTCGTTGACCACCGTGCGAAATATATTCCGAGTAAAAGTTTTTGTGGGATGAGCCACTACTATCTAAAACCCTACATGGTAAGGCAGACAAGGTTTTAATTCAGTTGTATCTAACATGATGGTACCTGGATTACAAGTCTTAGTAGAGCCCAAAGCAGTTAACAAGGATTTCATCTGAGTAGGGAAGCTTTGGAGGACCTTCAAAGCAGACATCGCACAAGGGATTTGTGATAAATATTCCACCACAGAGTAATTCTGGGTGGCCCTTGTGTTTGGGTTGTGAGAAGATTTTTTAAATGCACCTTTTGGAATGTGTGTCATTGTTTCTCCCAACGTCTTCTCAATCTGTAGAGGAAGAGATGGGAGATCAACTTCTTTACCCTTCTCAGAAGCGCTTGGTTTATTATAATCGTGCACTCTAGTTGATATGAAAGCATCACCCCTAACCATATATACATCTGTGGATGAGGGATTGTTTGGAGGTGGGCAGGTTTCTTGGCTGCCCCCTTTTGTGCTTGTAGAGGCTTGAGTTAGATTTTTCCCATGTTGAAAGGGATTAGTCAACATTGTTTGTTGTTGTTGTGTGAAAAACTTTTGGGCCTCTGCAAGTCGAGGGCATAGATTGGTCGGGTGGTCTTCTGCACACAAGTTGCATGGATACCTCGCCTTCCATTTTTCAGTGTTGTCCCCGCCAGCCATATCAGTAGGTTTTTTATCCCCCTTACCCTTCTTTCATTTTTTTTTCTTCCCTTCAGGCTGTTGGGTGGCCTTTGGGTTAGTCGACTGCATGGTGTGTACTTTCGACGTTTGGGTAGGGGGAGCAGCCAAAGCAGTAGTTTGGATGGCCACTGTGTGCTGTATGGATAAATGTTGCAACTGCTTTGTCAATTGCTCAGCGGGCTTGGTTTGTGCTGAATCGACAATACCATCAGCATGTGGTCCAACTCTCTATCTAGTTTTATCTAGTATTGAACGTGGCACATCTGGAAAGATGTTGTATAATAAACCAGACTGAGAATAGATGAGTTCAAACTGTTGATCCCTCATGATGGCATCTTCTTCAGAGAAAACTCCGGATATTGCGACGTCTTTGGATAACTGTGGGACCAAAGACTTAAGGAACCACTCAAGCAGGAATGTTGGTGGAACTGGTACCTTGATTAAACTCTTCTGGTGTCTCCACTCTCGGATGTGATCAGAGATATGGTTTGTTGTTGTCTATTAGAAATTGGCGAGCAACTCTATGCCAGCGTCATATCTCACAGGTAACTGGAAATGGTTAAGGAAGGCCATCGCCAGTTCACCAAAAGAAGAGTATCTTGAGTGATTGAGCTCGATGTACCATTTTGTGGCACTCCCAATGAGAGTACGTTGAAACAATCGCAACTATACGGAGTCATCTTTCAATGAGTTAGATAAGCACCAAAGATGAAAGGTAGTCACATGATCACTTGGATCTTCATTAGGCTTGGCCTCGAACTTTGGAATGTCCGAAGGCAACTTTGTCGGCATAGGAGGCCAACGCGGATCATGACAAATAGGATCATTCAAAAACCTTGTCAAATCTGACAAGTGTAAAGTTGCCAAGAATGGTAGTTTGGGTTGCTGTTGATAACCTGGGAAAAAGGGTCCTAGAGTTTGACTGGCACCAGGTTGCCAGGAAAAGTTTGGCTGCTAGCCCAAATTCTGGTAGAAACCATGGCCCTGACCAGCGTAAGGATTTTGCATCTATAGAGACATCATCGACTGATTTCCCAAAAAGGACATAGAGTGTTGGGCATGCATTGTATTCGAAGGAATTTGGGAAGGATTACCTCATGCCGGTCCCGTGGGGATAGGCATAGTAGTGTGTTCGGTGTTCCATTGATTGTGGAAAGAATTACCCCAGAGAGGAGGGAACGGATCCTTGCCCTGAATTCCAAGGTCCTGCTATGTGTGCCTGTTGTGCAAGAATAGTACCCTACACAAGAGTAGATTGTCCAAAAATGGGGTTGCCCCCAGTCAGGAAAGCTGCTAACAAGAATGTTTTGTTACCAAATGTTCTGTTCCAATAAAATGGTGTCGAACCTACCAGCATACTATGCGAAGGTGGTCCCTGACTCCCCGCTCCAAATAAACTATTGTGTGTAGGTTGCCTGGCGGATTGCTGATGTGAACCACCGAGTGAAGGGGATGAAGGAGGGATATGACCTCTTGCATAAGGAAAAGCGTTAAAAGGGACAAGAGTGCCCCCCAAGTGACCTTGTAGAGGAGAACTAGAGCTCCCTTCCCCCAGACCCAAAGTTTGTAAAGTGGAGTAGGTCAGTACAGGACTTGTACCCGAACTAGGCATACCGTATGAGAACGGAGGGCATGTCGCACTAGGTGTGAAGGGGGTTGTGGCCGCCACCATAGATGGGGTCGGTCCACTGTGTGACGTAGTTGTGGCCGAGACCATGGTGGCTCGAACCGACGATGGTAGGTTAGGAGATGACTCTCATGTGGTGACAACCGTGGTGGGAATTGAAGAATTCCCAGAAGAAGTAACAACATTTATTTCCATTGCTGTGTGAGGCACTGTCTGACGTTCATGAAATTGGATTGGTACAATAAACAGTGCCAAGATATTAGTGGTTGGGGTTTCAACCGAGCCAAGAGTGGTTGCTTCAAGGTTCAAAATGGTCGATTCCTTCGGGTGTTGTTTGGGCATAATGGTGTGTAACCCAGTCACTTCAAAAGACCCTTGTTGGTCTAGCTTCTGCCTTAATGGTGGCGGGGATGGCTCCAGTGTAACCGACGGCAGGCCAAGAATCCTTCGTTATTGGTGGAGCTCAGGATCCTCTACTGTGTGACAAGATCCAAGACACTCTAAGGCAGTCTAAACGTTCAAAAGTAACACACTAAAAGAGAATTCCCTAAGAGATAAGACAAGTAATCATTAAATTATTTGGAAGAACAGTTACAACAACCAACACTAGAGCAACTTACCGATGCAAGTGCAAATAGAACACGGAAGCACCCTCCAGGTATACTCTACAAAGCGTGTCCCAATGTCTGTCCTAGGTACTACGGTATACCCCCGCAGTCACCTGTGTATGTCCCTAAAAGGATTGGCAACTAGGTTTCCAGCACGCGAACAATCACCAGGCAGGTACAGTCGAAAGTCGGGTATACCATAATGAGCAGGGTATTGAGCCCAGAACCTGTCAAGGGTATCGAGAGAAAATGGTCTGGAAAACAAATGAGGACCTCAAACGGATTCGAGACCCACGAAGCCCTGTGGCAAATGAAAACGACGGAATCCCAAAACAAGCACTCTATATGTGTTCTCCACTACGATTGGTCCGGCTTTGGAGGGGTTATCTCCACTACCTTTCCACACGCGACCTCGTGTTTATCCCCTGTGTTAGAGGGGGGTACCGGATAACTTCCACAAAACTGGACTTAGACACTCCCTATCTCAAACTCCAATGTTTGGTTTTGAATGGCCTTGAAGAGTTTTCTCTCCAACCTAATCCAAGGCCCTAGTCCTGAACTAGTTTGTGAACCCTACAAACATAAAAGTCTAGTAGATTTTAAAATTAGCGTTGATTTTATGGCTTTCTCTTATGTCAAGGGGCATGGAGGTGAAAATGATAATGTGTAAAAGATGAAAGCAAAAAATGAATAACAAAGATGGAAACAAAACTTTTACTGAATGCAAAATTTCGACAACTTTTCAAAAAAATATTTTTAATTTTTCTAAGATTTTGGACAACAAACTCAAAGGAATTTCACTCGAATACGAGCTACTTATGATCTAATTGAACTGCAAAAACTTATGAAATAAAATAATTTTCCCTAGCTAACGATGTAGAAACACACTCTTCAACCAAAGAAGAAAATGAAAAGAGATTTATTTATTTATTTAAGTGCTAGTAAAGCAAGAAAGGGAAAATACCGACAAGCAAAAAACCAAGAAAAACAATTCTGGCTTAAAGTGCAGATCGCAAAGAATCAGATTAAAAAATAACCCAATAGCAATTGTAAAAATAATGACTCTCACGCTTGTCTAAAAACCGTAATTTTTTTTTTTTTTTAATTTTTTTGTCAACTTTTAACTGAGAAAAAGCAGGCTAAGGGTAAGATGAATCCTAAGCTACTGACTACTCACACATAGATTCAAACACCTGATAGGAATAATTCTTATCAAAGGAGGGGATGACTGCCCCACCCTGAACAAAAAGTATCATGTGCAAGCACACGACTGTCCCTGAAACAACACGTGTGCGAACGCGTGTTGAACAACAACAGAGGGCGTGTACACATGGGCTGACCTTGTACAGGCCGCATGTATGTCGAAACTCTAAGAAAAAAATATGAAAATAGATAGACCAAACCAGGACAAGACCTCTGGTATTGATAACCAAGATCCCTTGAAGGCTTCGATACTCTTTCTAACAGAAAAAAAAATAATGGAAGGAAAAAATAATAAGGCAAAAACAATCTGAGATAGGACTGTTAACAAACGAGACTCAGATAGAATTCCAAAAAAACCCCTGAGAATATGTGATTCTGACAGGGAAGAGGAGGACTGCCTCTGAGGTTCTCTGATCTCCTACATGCTACTGCTACCTCTATAGCTAGTGTTCACACGTGGGCTATAAGAGGATAGGGTGCGAGTACATGCGTGCAGGCCTTGTGCAGGCCACGTGTACCTCTGTGGGTCTCGAAAAACATAGTCAAGCAAAATTCAGGGAAAGCTGGTATGGAAAACTAGACTCCCTGCTAGCTCAGACCATACAAAAATGAAAAGAAAAGACAGGCAAGAAAAAACTAGTCTTTAAACTACCCAAAAACTAAATCAAAATTCCAGGAACCCTAAAGAGTATTCTCCCCAGTATGGTTGCCAATTCTATTGTTGGGAAAAACACCCTACGGACTAGCAAATAGAGTTCAGACTTTGCATACAGATATGACCGAATAGAAATTAATTTCTACCTTCGTCCCTAGATTTAAATCCCCTTTTCTCAGTAAATGCATGGAAATATCAACCTACCTCGTTATTGGCGTTTGATGTCGATCCTTCGTTGTGCTTGATTACTTGTTCGCAATGCTCCTTCCAAAGATGACCTGCATTCAAGACAAACAACAACTATGCATGCATGCTACTTCTATACTAACGGGTTATAAATCAAACATAAACTAATCAAACCATAGAAAGTTCATGAATTGGGATGGGAAAAGCATTCTCTTTATTACTTAATATGAGTCAACTTACAAAAGTTGAGACCGGCCATCGCTCCTTGAACCTGATCATGGGCTCCTCTTCTTCTGTCCTTCAACTGATTTGCTTTAAATCTCCTTTGGCATTAGGAAAGGGTAAAGGGTTGGGACAATGGAATACATAAATGGGAAGAGTTTCTTTGCTATATTTTTGTCTTCCTCCAAATGGTACCCCTACCCCTTCTCTTATAAGCTAGAAGGAGCTAGGTTTTTGGACGAACCCTCGGCCATGCATGGTCGAGAGTTTCAGTTAACTCACCCATATATTTTTGTTCCATTGACAACTTTCCTTTTTTCGTGCTTTTGTAGGTACACATGGGCTATTGTGAGTCAGCCAATGTGTACACATGTGCAGTAATGGATTAGGGTGCGTGGGCCTTTACACAAGAGGATTTTCAAAGAGTTGTTCAGCAGAGTTTTGGAAAAGAAGGGATATGAGTTGGCCTGATGCCAGGTAAGCATGTGTGGTGAAATTTAGGGTTATAACAGTTCTACAGTGGAGAAGAAGAAGAGTTATTGAACAAGGAACATTCAGGGTCCTCTAGGGCATAGGACGAGAAAACTGAAGACCCTCGACGAGAAGAATAAAATTTTTTAGGAACTGCACTGAATGTCGAAGTATGTACTATTACTCCTCCTGTTGTTTTAGCAGTGTTAAGTAACTAGAATAGCTAGAGATATCAGAGAAATCAGAGCATTGTTACCACCAGTTCAACACATACTCATTAAAGCACCCTAGAAAGATCTATGGAAGATGAAATGAGGCTACCTATATTTAGAGGAGATGGATATGAAGATCTTGATCAACATTGGTTCCTATGCGAATATGTATGGAGTATTAAGAAAGTCAATGATGAAGCAGTTAAGAGAGATCAATTTAGTACTACCTTGACAGACCCCACACTGAACTGGTACATGAAGTTTGTTAAAGGAGTTTCACAACCTAAACCGCTAAACGATATTAATACTACGTTGAGTACAGAGTTCAATAAACCCAATTCAGAGTCACAGTGCATTATAGAACTGAAAGAAATTAAGCAGAGAGTAGTTGAACCTGTTTGTGAGTTTGATCAAAGTTTTAAGACCTTGACAAGTTGTTTGAGTTTTAAGATCCCAGACGAGAAGAACAAGGAATGGTTCATTGTTTCCCTCTTGCCACATATCAGAGTTCCTCTTATGCAACAGAAGGTTGCTTCACATGTTGAATCATTGGAGATTGCCATGAAACTAGAATCAACCCCTATGGGAGAATCCAACTTAGGTATGAGTCAAATTTTGAGTCAGCTAACTAGCTTATCTCTGCAGGTCGAAGATATGAAGAAATACAAGGGAAAAGATAAAAGAGAGGAAATTTGGTGTATCATATGCAAATTATAAGGCCATGATAAGGAGCATTGTCACCTATTTCATGATTACTTGGCCTCTGGAGCTCCGAGCCCTTTGAAGCATCTTACTCTACCCTAGTGTGAGGTATGTAGAAATAGGCATTGCCCTGGTGAATGCTATTATATAAAAAAATATGTACAGAAACCTACAAACCTTTACTTCACATTATGTAAATATGTGGGGCATGATGAGAAGGACTATAGGGATTATGACATCTTGCATGAAAGGTCAAGAGATACATATATAATTTAAGGAGATATGTAGCAGGAAGGAAATGCTACGCGGTTTAATTCTCGAGGAAGAGGAAACTTAAACCCTCCCAGTGGATTCAGAGGAAGAGGTTGAGGAGAAGGCATGGGTTGACTTCGAGGTTAGATCATTTGTTATAACTGTGCACAACTAGGACACTTGGAAAGGGACTTTTAGAACCCTTGAACCACTTGCAGTTATTGTAATTCATTTGAACATGTTATTGAAGATTGGATAGTGTTGTTAGCGACACTTCAGGAGAGATGAGGAGGAAACCAGCAAGTACAACTAATATCAGTCGAACCTCATGGAGAGGATCCCATAGTCATTTTTATCACTAGAGGAGGTGTTTTTACAGGCGAAGACAAAGTGACCCCAGGAAAGACTATAGAAGAATCAAGGGTCAGAAGAGTTGCAGAGACGACACAAGTATTTGATCCGAGGGAAGAAAATAAGATGTTTGAAGAGGCAAGAATAGAATTTGGAAGAGATCAGGATTCTTCATTAAAGGAACAACTAGAAGTGAGAGAATGTGGAATTCCTTTGGCATTTGATCAGTATACTTCACCCAGAGAAGGAAAAGAGGTAAGAAATCTTATGGAATTCTTATGTACTTGCATTAATTTGATTAAGGATGAAAGAGCTGTACCAGAACTACAAAATTTGATCAAACGGTATGATATAGGTAGGATAGCTCCTCTGCTGAATAAATTAGTACATCAAGTATCCAGAAAGAGAAGGACAAATAAGGAACTACACCTTAATGCTCATATTAGATATTATGACATAGATTATGCAGTCCTTGACTTGGGATCATAATTCAATTTTATGACGAAGCAGACCTGGGCATTGATGGGAAAACCTAAATTGATTTACTCCCCTATCAGGCTCAGGATGGCTAATCGATAGGAAATAAGTCCCTTTTGAAGGTTGGAGCATGTCCCTGTAGACATTGACGGGGTAAGGACATTTGCGGACTTCAAGGTGATCGAGATAGTTGATGATAGTTGTCCTTATCTTGTGTTGTTAGGAATTGATTGGGCTTTCAACAATTCGACTATGGTTGACTTAAAGAAATGAAGAATGAAATTTGAAGGTGATGGCCTTAGGGTCATTGCACCTCTTGATCCTGATGAAGATCGAAGATACATAGAACCCATCAGAGAAGAAGACTGTGCTTATGAACTAGAAAAAATATATAAATTAACAACAAGACAATAGGATTACATTAATCCTATATTAGATGCGAACTTAAGTTGGCGAAGTGACAACTTATGCTCATCAGATTTGGAAGAAGAACTAGAGAATCGACAGAACAAAATGTATGAATTTTCTACGTGGAGGTGTGCCAGATTGACCAGGGAAGTTTGTTGGATTGGCACAGAAGTAAGAAATCTACCCAGATTTGATAGTTTAAATCATTTAGAAATATTCTTGTCAGAATTTGAAGAAATTGTACTAGTACAACAACGACTATTGGCACTGGATGAATTCTTGAAAGCAACACCAGTGAGATGGTGGGGAACACACTAGAAGAACATCGTGGAATGGGTGCAATTTCGCACTTTGATGAAAATGTGCTTTTCAAACCAAATCGAAGGGTGCGAAGTTCGATACACAGGTCAGAGTTGTCCGAAGGACCATGTGAAAAATTGTGAGGAGGCTTGGAGTATCATTCCTTAAGAGCAGTGGGTGCATAAATTCATTAACACTTTGGACACAATGCCTATTAATTGGTATCTTCAAGCAGAACTCTGCCTCACCACTGCAGATTGGTACGGTATGACTCAATACTTTCTAGCTACATTTTTATTTGAAAGTCAATACCACACAGTAGATCAAGCTCTACAAGTTGTAAGACAAAAATTCTTTGAGGAGGCACCTAACCTCCCCGTGGAGCAAGAAGATGATGAATGGACTACACCTCTTCAGAAACTGCAAGGATGTTACAATATCAATGTTGATGAAGATGGTGATCGTAAGAATGTGACCATCACATAAACTAAAGGACAAAGAGACATAGAAGGACTAGGAGTCGAACTACCCTTCATTAGACAACCAATCAAAATCAAGAAAGTTAATATTGGAACAGATCAAGAATCTAAGCTCGCAAACGTTGGAGATTATTGGGATGATGCCACTATTGATAAGATCACAGAACTATTGTATGAATATAAGGACTTGTTTCCAACCAAGTTCACAAACATGAAGGGCATTAAAGGGCCCATGGAATAAATGAAGATCCCCTTAAACCATATGAAAGTGTTATAGCAAGATTTTCCTCACCATAGTTATCTTTCACATAGGGCCTTTTTCCATTTCACTATGCAGACTTGTCATCCCTTTTTTGATGAATCCAGAGCTAAAAATACATTTTTTTCCACATATACACACCCTATCTACTATACAACATGCGTATACATAGGCTGATCCACTACAACCCGTGTACATTGGAGTGTTTTAGTTCTTGCCATTTTTCTCACAGTTGAAGGGACTACACACCTAGGGTGACTAATGTCATCCCAAGTCACAATTTATTGCTATAATAGATAGAAATAATTCAAGTTAACTTTGAGGTAGTCTTCAAATCTATTGATTGTTATTAAAGCATTATATATTTGGTTGACCTAGGGATTTAATTCTATAATAGTTGATATCATCAATATCACATCCAAGATTTGATATATTTATATCCTTGATATGTCATGGTACTACTCTTCCAGTCAATGAAAAATATCACAAGGATATGTCTTCTTTCCCTCCTCCATTGGTTGAGCAAGTCAATGACAATTTTCTCTTGTGGATGAGTAGTTTGGTAGAAACATTCTTTCAAGTTGGTAGGTACACTTTTTTATTGAGTTGGATCATCACAACGCCACTCTAATTTCTTCCAACTATCACTGACTAGATACTTGGTTAAAGTTTTTCTAATTTTTCTAAAGGCATGGGGTTAAGGTATGGGAGGGTTTCAATACTTAAGGATGTTTTATGTCACTACATATACTTAAGGAGGGTGTTGGACCTTGGTTGTGGAAGAAAGCGAAGATTCTGGAAGAAAGGTGAAGTACGAACTACGTAGAAGGCACATTAATTGATATTGGGTCAAAGTGGTCGAAGAAGAAGAAAAGAAGGAGTGAGGTGAGATAAAATGAGTTGTTGAACAAGAGGACTGAGGAGGATAGATCAACAAGGAAGATGGATCATGGACAACTCAACAAGCAGAAAAAGACACCAACGGATGCTTTGGAGTACCGCATGGGAAGGAAGGAGAGACAAGCTAGCGAAGCCATGAAAACATGGGTCAAGTTGACCCAGGGTTTTATACACCTAGGGTTTTGGGATCTAGGGTTTTGAAACCTAGATGATTATCGTGAAATGTATAAATAAAGGTATAGAGGACCTGGGATGGGTTGGTTCTGAGTTCGTCATTGTGGGTTAACATAGTGATTATTGTTGTTGCATGAGGAGAGTATTGTGTTGTGAGAATATTCTTGTATTGTAAGATCTTCAGCTGGGTGCGGAGATCAACCTTGCAGCTGGGTGTGCAAAGAGGGGAGAGAAGAAGGGAAAGAGAGATAGATCTACAAACTAAGTGCGCAGATAGAACTGTATGTTTTCATATAATATATCAAGAAACACAGTTCTATGGACGTATCCCTAGGGAGAGGGTGAACCACACATATCTTTCTGTTATGTGTGATTGATGTTGTGTTCTTTGCCTTCTTTTATTGCATTATTGTGCTAGATATGAGATATAGTTGTACAAAGTAGAATTAAGTTGGTAAGGGAATAACTAGATGTCGATGTATTGTTCTTTTGAATCCACTTGCATTTCCTTTGGTTGTAGACACTTGTGTCCTGCAAACCCCTATTGCTACTTCGGGTGAGACTGCATCTGCTCCACAGGTGTTACCAAAAGGACCAGTAGTTAGGGCTTGTTGGTGCGCTATTATATTTGAACCCTGGGTCTTCCCCTGTGCCAACAAATGGTTCTGTTTCCGGGACCGGGATCTTCTTGAGGGAATGTCAAGGTGGTTTCCATCGAAGACAGAGATTCAGAAGTGGATAGAAGAAAAATAGAAGGACTTCGCTTAGGCTCATAATAAAAACCCTAATATAAGTACAGAGGATTAGTTGGGAAGGTATATCTTTACCGATATACATGATATTTTCTTTGGAGGAATTCATAAGGAGCTATACGAGTGGTTAACCATATTAGCAGATACCCAGTTTGAGGTCAGATCTAGACCACCTGTGGTTTGGACGCCAACGCTAATCAAGAAGGTCAAGAGAGTTCATAACGTCATGTCAAGAGTAGTAGATTGATGGTTTGATAGCACTATTGGAGGGTACATTACCAAGTTTTCTATTGACAGAGTAGAGTCATATAGCCAAGAAGAGAGGTATTTCTTTAAGGGACCGAGAGGAAAATGTTTACACTTTTTGAATTTGAAGATCAAGATGCTATTTCATGATAAGAACATCTTGAAGATACAGTAATTGGTTAGATTGAAGAGATAATGTTAAAGAACTCAGACAAGGAAAATGACATAGAGGCTGGACATATGTGCAGTGGGAGAACCTTCAGAGAGGTTCCTCTGGTGAACCTGTTTGAGAAAAACCACGAACCACTGGCACAAGATGAAGGGTTCTACAGTGGAGAAGAAGAAGAGTTACTGAACAAGGAACATTCAGGGTACGCTAGTGCAGAGGATGAGAAGACTGAAGACCCTCGACAAGAAGAATCAAAAACTTCAGGAACTACGCTGACCGTCGAAGTACGTACTATTACTCCTCCTGTTGTTTTACCAGTGTTAAGTAACCAGAGTAGCCAGAGCTATCAGATAAATCAGAGAACTATTACCACCAGTTCAACACATACTCAGTCAAGCACCCTAGGAAGATCTATGGTAGATGAAATGAGTCTACCTATATTTAGAGGAGATGGATATGAAGATCCTGATCAACAATGGTTCTTATGTGAAGATGTATGGAGTATTAAGAAAGTCAATGATGAAGCAGTTAAGAGAGATCAATTTAGTACTACCTTGACAGACCTCGCACTGAGATGGTACATGAAGTTTGTTAAAGGAGTTTCACAACCTAAACCGCTAAACGATATCAATATTGCATTGAGTGCAGAGTTCAATAAACCCAAGTCAGAGTCACAGTGCATTATAGAACTGAAAGAAATTAAGTAGAGAGTAGTTGAACATGTTTGTGAGTTTGATCAGAGTTTTAAGACCTTGACAAGTCGTTTGAGTTTTTAGATCCTAGACGAGTAGAATAAGGAATGGTTTATTGTTTCCCTCTTACCACATATCAGAGTTCCTCTGATGCAACAGAAGGTTGCTTTACATGTTGAAGCATTGGAGATTTCCATGAAACTAGAATCAACCCCTATGGGAGAATCCATCTCAGGTATGAGTCAAATTTTGAGTCAGCTAACTAGCTTATCTCTGCAGGTCGAAGATATGAAGAAATATAAGGGAAAAGATAAAAGAGAGGACATCCGGTGTATCATATGCAAATCAGAAGGCCATGATAAGGAGCACTATCCCCTATTTCATGAGTACTTGGCCTCTGGAGCCATGGATGATTTTAGGGGCTAAATTTCGCTCATGGGCTAATTTTCCATGGTTTTTCCAAAAACGAGATTCACTGTTTTAAAAATGATTCGCCCAAATTCTATAGGATAAATTTATTTTACCTTAAAAATCGCCAAAATTTTATAA
>JZKD02S0356112.1:1046470-1071143 GCA_000966675.3 Picea glauca | reverse complement strand
TGGTTGCAGGGAAGTTACCACCACACCTATCCCACCGAGAGAAAAGAAGCATCATTCATCAAAGTGCTCGGTATAGTTGGATAAGTGGGTGTCTTTTTCATACAGGAGCTGATCATGAAATCCGAATGTGTATTAGAGAAGATGAGGTGTATGATCTACTAAAAGCTTGTCATGATGGCCCTTGTGTAGGGCATTTTTCTGCTAAGAGAACAACACACAAAATTCTTATGATGGGGTACTATTGGCCCTCACTCTTCAAAGCTGCAAAGAAATATGTCAAGGCCTGTGATAGCTGCCAGAGAGTAGGCAAACCTAATCATAGAGATGAAATGCCATTAAACCCCCAGATAGTACTTGAACCATTTGAAAGATGGGCCTTAGACTTTGTAGGACCCATCAACCCCCCATCCAATCAAAAAGTTTACATAGTGGTCTGTACAGACTACATGACTAAATGGGTGGAAGCCAAAGCACTCCACAGAGCGACCGAAGAAGCAGTTATAAATTTCTTATTTAAAGACAGCTTCATCAGATTTGGAGTGCCAAGATAATTAGTTACAGATGGAGGACCTCCTTTCACTTCTCATGGTTTCAAAGCCACCCTTCAAAAATATCATATCCAACATAGAATGATCACAACATACCACCCCCAAGCCAATGGATAGGTGGAAAGCACAAACAAAGTAATAGAATCCATTCTCACAAAAACAGTGAAGGAAAATAGAAAGGATTGGTTCTACAGGCTCCCTGAAGCATTATGGGCCTACAAAACTACCTGGAGAAATACTACAGGATTCTCTCCCTATAAATTAGTCTATGGAAAGAGTGTTTTCTTTCCTGTGGAATTTGAGATAAAAACCTTAAGGACTGCTTTAGCTGTCAACCTTGATTTGACAGATGCATAGATAGCCAGGTTTCAGCAGCTTAATGAATTGAAGGAGAAAAGACTAGATGCCATTTAGCAGACAACCATAATTCAACATCAAAGATCAAAATGGCATGACAAAAATATCAAGAACAAGCAGTTCCAAAAAGGTAATTGGGCCCTATTGTATGATTCCTGGTTCAAAGAATTTCAAGGGAAACTGCGTACAAGATGGCTTGGACTTACAAAGTAGACACAGTTTTCCCCAATGGAACAGTAAGGTTCCTCACAATCGATGACTCCAAAACTCCGTTACTTGTAAATGGTCATCGGCTCCATCTGTACCAACGACCTATTTCTAAAGAAGATTTTAAGGCCACATGCATGGCAGACGCTCATTTCCTTTTCATAGAGGGGGTTTCTACCCCTAATTGCAATTAATTCTTTTAAGTTAATTTCTTTAGCATTAGATTAGATTAGATTTTATTTACTATCAAAGAATACCATGTTATAATCGATTTTTGCAGATTCCCGATCGAAGCATAGGAAAGGACGATCCTACTTCACAAAGAAACGAGCTTGCCCGATGCTAAAACACCACCGTTTAGCACCTTTTAACTTTCCCCTGTTGCTGAAACACCACTGTCAACAATTTTTCATCACCTCCCCCCCAATGCTGAAACACCACTGTTCAACACTTTTGACTTTCTCTATTGCCGAAACTCCACTGTCAGCAATTCGTTTCCTTTCCTTCATTCCTGAAACACCGCTACCACCAACCCTACACCTATTCCCCCATCACTGCTCAGCACCCTTTTTCCGCTTTCCCCCATTTCCTCACCTTCTTCATCGACGAAACAACACCGTCCAACAATTGTTTCACCTTTTCTTCTCTGTTGCTGAAACACCATTGTCAGCAACTCTTCATCATTTTTCCCGATGCTAAAACACCACTGTTCAACACTTTTGACTTTCTTCCGATGCTGAAACACCATTGTTCAGCACTTTTTGTTCTCCCTATTTCCAAAACACTACAGTCCGGCAATTCCTCACTTTCATCATCGACGTAACAATATCGTCCAGCAATTGTTCCGCCCCATTTTTCTTATTGCTGAAACACCATTGTTCAATAGTTCTTCACATTTTCTCATCACCAAAACAACACCGTCCAACAGTTGTTTTGCCTCATTCTTTTCTGTTGCTGAAACAAAAACTTTTCAACATCATCTGTCAGCAATATTTTATGCATACTATAGTTCGTCCTTCCAATCAACAAATTCTCGATACAATTCATCTAATAAATCAAAGTGTCTGCCACGACTATTGAACAGGCATGATATTTTATTTGTAGAATGAATCAAAAGGTAAGGCGAGGTATGTAAATTTTATGTAATTCAGTTAGACTAATAGTTAATGAGAAGATTATAAAACCATTATGACCACTCAAGTGCAATCATTACTAGCCGCACTTGATGGGAGGGGAGTACACGTCAAATCTTCGATACCATCATTTCACAAAAATTCACTGCCGCCATTCCTATTTCACCACCCTTTCGCATATCTGCCCACATTTTGCATAACGTCGCTTGGAAAAATCACTCTGCACAGAAGCTGATACTCAACCTCTCCGACGTTGTATCTTACCGAGCTGGTAGCTATGGGAGGCTCTGTCATACAAAACAAACCCGCCACCACAGCGTTGTTAGAACATTATCCAGTAGCTTATCAAATCTTTCAGCAGGCAGGATGGCTCAGTTATTTTCAAAGACTCCAGTGGTATAATGAACAACAGGTTCTGCAATTCGCCCAAAACCTTCAGGAGGACCATTCTGTCGTCCAAGAGGTCCTAATTTCAGTAACAGAAGAAGATATTGCACAGGTCTCAGGCCTCCCGATCGACGACACCCACATGTTCAGCCGTAAACATATCATTCGGAATGCTCAGCAGAACTTCTTCCTGCCAGAAGAATGAATTGTACTTAAAGGCAGGGGTGTTCAACTCAGCTCATTGCCACCCCCATGGCCGGAAGTTTGAAGATTCATCAAGCATTACCTAACCTATGAGGGATGATACCAGGTAGTTTATCAGCATGACTTTCTTCTGTTATCTCATTTAAGGCATAATAGACGGGTCAATATTCCTTATTATTTGCTGGGTTGTCTGAAAAACATGATGCATTACTGCAGAAAGGATAAAGATCCCACCCTTTCACTCACCCATCACCATCTTGTCCAATTTCTCATCCAAAGGGGTTTTTCTCAACAAAACCCTCCACTAAATAACCCGCCCATAAACCCCCAAGCAACTGCCGAAATTCCTGAAAACCTCCAGGAGCAGCAACCGCAAAATCCCCTAGACTCCCTAGAAATACCCAATAGCCCACCCACAGAACCAACCAGACCAACCAATCCCCCTACCATACCATGCCCGCCTCATACCTTACCAGAATCATCCACTCCCGCCCTTCATATTCTTAGTGATGATTTTGAGCCGAACATTTCCCCCTGCCCCATCATTGAGGAAAGAACCTCACGAAAATGAAAGCAAATTCCTGTCTTTCCACCCTTATTACGAAAAAATCGAACAAGGGCCTCAACAACGCCACCCATTATTGCCACTACCCTAGATCCCCAACCCATTCGACTGATACCCCGTACATCTCCAACCTCCCAAATCCCGGGATCTTTGCCTATTCCACCCACGGGGACTGAAACACAAGAACCAGATGGCCAGGGTGGTGCGCCATCATTTATTTCAAACCCCGTAGCTGAAACACAAGAACCAACTACCCATTCAATGGCTGAAACACAAGAACCAGCCATAGATGCCACACAAGAACTAGCTACGGCTGAAACACAAGAACCAGCCGCTGATATTGAAATTGAGATACAAGAATTAGAGACCCCGAGTGCTGCAACACTACTCTCCTCAAATAAAGTAGCTAAAACACAAGAACCAGCTACCCATTCAGTGGATGAAACACAAGAACCAGCCATAGCTTCCACACAAGAACCAGCTATGGCTGAAACACAAGGATCAACTGCTAACATTGAAATTGAGATACAGGAATCAGAGGTCCAGGGTGCTGCAACATTACTCTCCTTACATCAGGCAGCCGAAACAAAAAAATCAGTTGCCATCCCTGTAGCTGTCACACAAGAACCAACTACAGCTGAAACACAAGAACCAGCAAGCCCTCCCAAGCTTAAGAATGAGCCCTGCATTGCAACAAATGAAGCCCTTGCTCTTGTCAACAAAGCTGTACAGACAATGCCCATGGAGGAATTCACACCTCCCAACCAGATCAATCTCCACACTTTCGTGGAACAATCTACTCAGACCTCACCTCATCCCACTACTTGCAATACTGAAACACAGACCCAGCTATGGGATGAGCAGGAAACAATACAAAAATGGAAGGAAGAGTATGCTGCAACACAGGCCAAAAGCCTACAAGAGTATAGACAAATCTGGATAAATCACACTTTCTCAAATTGGGAAGCTCTAGAGAAGACACGACAAGAAGCTCGTGCTTTGAAGAAATAGAACAAAGAGTTGAAAGGCAGAATGGCCCGGGTATTTGACCTGACACAAAAGCTATTGGCTACAAGAAAACCATCTTGCAACTACTCCTTGTTCCTAATGGAGCGACTCACATGGTTTCAGATCAAATCAATTATAGAAGACAAATCCTATGCAGTAATACACCCAGTAGATTTTGTTAAAACTTTCACAGAAGCATCTGCTAAGGATCAACACCTCCTTTGTGAGGCATATTTCCATAACGAAGCCATCCCCGAGAACAGGCAGCTGAACCTTATTCCGGACATCCAGCTTCGGGAATTTTCTTCCTTTCTCCACAATCAAATCATTTGGCAAGATGACTTCATGGCTGCTAAACACAATGAAGACAACCGCCTTCTATGGATAAGACCAGAACCACAGAATGTAGCCACCTTTGTCACAGAATATCATGAGTTCTTAAAGAAACCAGGGGTGTCTGAACATGTACAACAACTACAATCAACAGTGCTCCAGGATTGTCAGCACTTCATCAGAACCATAGAGGTTGCTGCCCTCTAGGAAAATAACCTGTTTTGGCAACAATCCACTGACAAAAGACAAGAACACAATCCTTTTTTCCCCACCAACCTTGAGGTAGCAATCTCCAGGGTATCTAACTACATCCAGTGTGCTCAGCAATGTGTTGAAAACTAGATATGGTACCGATTTTATTTTCCTATCCTTTGGTTGCCAATAGAAAGATATCAAATTAAGTATAAGCTGCCTAAGAAGAGAGAAACAACAGCATGGAAAAGATTACAGCGGGTCCAAGGGTTCAGAACGCCAACGGATAGTACCTCCCAGAGCTACTACTTGAGTAACTTACACGCTCAGAGTCGGTATCCAGACTCTGATTCAGAGTGAAGTTGCCTGAGGACATGCAACACCTTGAGCTGGGGGGGATGTTAGGACCACACAATGCACCTTTTTGCCCATACTTTTTGCCACTATTACACTCTTGTTCACTCACATTTAAACTCATATCATCACTTTATCTGATCATTCCAAAGGTATACAACGTCCCTTCTCATTACTATATGTTTAATCCATTTTTCATAATATTTTACATCACTCTCGTACTTAACCATTGATTAGAAATGTATAAGTGCTGAAACAGTTCAAACTGCAGATTAGCATTTGAGGCCTGTTGCTGAAACAACAATTCACAGAAGCTGTTACACAGTCAAGGGTCGCAGATGCTGAAACACGAAGTTGTTACACAGTCCAGAGTCGCAGATGCTGAAACACAGAGATGTTACACAGTCCAGGGTCGCAGATGTTGAAACATAGATCGACGATGCTGAGTTCATGGTCACGATGATGAAACACAAAGGAAGCCATTACACAGTCAGTATTCAATAGAAATTGCACCGTGAGCCAAGAACCAACCATCGCTCCTACACGAGAATGCTGAAACAATCAAGAGCGCAAATCTCGTGGTTGAAACAACCCACGATTTGCAATGCTGAAACAACATCAACAACAACGAAAAAGAACTATTACTCCAGCCGTAACAACAACACCTCATTCAACACTTGTAATAACATTCTGTCGCGAGACTAGGACATCCTATTCTGGTTTAGAAAGTCAATCTGACTAAGAATAGGACTTAGATATACATATGTAATGTTTTGATCAATTGTATCGAAGGGATTCCCTCTTTAAATAAGAGGAAATCACCATTCGAAAGGATCCAAGATTTATGTATTAAGAAAGCTTCAGAGAGAGGGACGTACTTCATTTTCCAGATTGTAATGTGATTCATTGATACATGAATAAAAGATTTTTTTGAGTATCATTTTCTAGCCTTTCCATCTCAGGGTAATCTTGTGAGAAGGTAGGGCCCACCTTCTTCATAAGATTCACTCGTTAGTGCTATAGTGTGTTTGTGTGTAATTTCTGTTTGAGCCTTGATTAACTTTTTTCTTGCTGAAACACTACTGTTAATGAATTTTGCTTTGCTGAAACACTATTGAACTCTGTCTTGTTAAGAACTTTGTTTTATTGAATGTTACATTATTTTTATGAAGTTCATAATCATTTTAATTATCAATCTTGTGTGATGATTTATGAAGTGTGCTAAATCAGAGACTGGGTTAAGAGTCCCTGCTTAATGAAAGGGATTAAGGGTTCTATTCTCTGTTAGAAGTAATCATATTCCAGTGATTTTCCCTGAGTGTGCAATCAGAGACTAGAGCTAAGGGTTCCTGCTTAATGAAGGGGATTAAGGGTTCTGTTCTCTGTTAGAAGTAATCAACTTCCAATTATTCTCCCTGAGTGTGCAATCAGAGACTAGAGCTAAGGGTTCCTGCTTAATGAAAGGGATTAAGGATTCTGTTCTTTGTTAGAAATAGTTAGCCTTCAGTTATTCTCATAAGTATGCAAATCAGAGACTGGTACTAAAGGTTCCTGCTTGATGGAAGGGATTAAGGGTCCTGTTCTCTGTTAGATAGAGTTAGCCTTCTATGCATTAATGTTTTCATGAAAGTGTGTTAATCAGAAACAACGTGCTGAAGTTCCTGCTTGGGAATAAGGGTCATGTTCTCTGGTTACAGAATAGTGGTTCTTCCCTATTGTAGTTGATATTTTAATGTAATCCAGGATTCTTTAGATTAATCTTTACAAGCTCTGCAATAGGTAGGTTGCTTTCCTATGATTCAAGTCAGAACTTCAGTTTATTCAAGGCAAGTGTGATTAGTATAGTTTCCTTTACTACAAATTTAGGCTGCTTTTGGAATTGAGCATATATAGTGCGTGGTTACCTTTGAAATGAAAAGACTTCCCTGGGTTGACAATTTATGTAGCACTTGATTGTTTGAATTAATTAAGCAATTATAGTGACCAACAACCACCATGCTAAAATAGTCAGTGTCCCATGTGCAAGTACTAACTGTAATGCTAAAGGAATCCAAAAAGCTCATACATAAACTTGGATCCCATCCCTGGTAGTTCATTTTGACACCCAAATGATGACTCTTGAGCTCAACTGATGGTTGAGTATGTCCTCAAATTTCCCACCACGATCATCTGGATCCAAATAAATAGAATCCAAAATATCATCTACATGGTTGTAAGAGGCCAATTCGGGAGCTGAAAGGAACATTACCATTTAATATTGTCCAATATGAACACCAATAGCCATCATCAGCCCCTAAGTAAGCTCAAAGAAATTATATACATCAGGTGGAGTAGATGCATCAAAATGGAAAGTTGAAGTAGTTATCTTCCAATAAAAGACAATTATTCATGTACCAACCATCACAATCATGCTTTGAATCCCACCAAGAAAATATATCTCATTTATACTCTTCACTAATATCATGATACATTTCAAGAAGTTGTCATCTCTCCTTAAGCTCTCGTATTATGTGTGCGATTTGATCCTCCCAATTTGTTTCCATTATTTTGATCTATGAGGCTTTGGGGGCATTGAATATTGATCAAAATAATAACATAATATCAAATAAAACCCCCAAAAATCCTCTATCCAATGAAATTGGTCTAGTTGCATATGGGTGCTCTATCAAAAGATATATTCTCTACAATATTGATGGTTCCCACAAAAAGGACCCTAGAATAACTTACTTTAAATCAATGATATCTCCACTTCCTAGACTTCGATTGGAACAATTTTTTTTTTTAAATTGGATTTTTTTTCAAGAGAAATTGAAATCTAGAATTGGTTTTCCCATATTATGAACAAAAAGCTATAGGAATATATCTTAATGTTTCTGCCTCTTTTTTCTTAGGAAAAAATATACAAAAAGGAGGAAAAAAAATTATTCCACTTTCTTTCCCAAGAAGGAGCTCCAATACCAATTGTTATCTACCTTAGTTATAAATATTAAATCACATATAACATATCCAAGCTTAAGATTGTAAAGTCCCATTTACTTGATTATATAAAAATACCCTTCATGCATGACAACACTATACAATGATCCCTTTGGAAGAAAGACATTATTGTTCACTTGCCTCTTAAGGTAAGGTGACCTCTCATTGAGCTAAGCTCGAACACAAAATACTTCAATACATATCCATAAGGACTATGTCTCTCTTTATAGCTAACTAGAGAACCCTAATCATAACCACCTCCTAATTACCTAATGGAATTTCTTTAATGAGGCCACATTACATGTATTCCATCCTAATTGACTAATGGATCTTATTTAATAATACCATCCATAATGGACCCATTCGACTTTACATTGAATGACCACCATAACTATATCATTACTACTCTAGTGGTCTATTTTCCCCCCTAATTACACCCCTAGGGAGGATGCCAACATCTAGCCATCAACCATTGTGGCACTCTCTTCTCCTCAATAACACAATGAAAACATTTAAGGAATCTCCTACAATTCTCTAATCTCACTCACATCAACCCATTTATCTCATGACATAGCCAATATTCTCACTATTAAGCACTCTAGGACCTCATCTAGACATCAACTGTCATGAGCTTCTCTTCTATGTCATATCACAAGGGAGATATCCCTTTTCTCTACTCCATATTCCCTTGGATATATTCTTCCCTTCCAATGTAGGAAAACAAATTCCAACAGTATCAGTTTCACACTTTGAATGAACTAAAGGAAACCACTCAGTTCAAAATATCCATGACCAACACTAACAAGGTTGCAAGTTTTAATGGTGTTTACTTCACCTCTTGTGGACATTCCAACCATATTTTTTCCCTCAAAACCATCCAATTTCATATCATTTCTTACAATCAAATCCCTCACTCCCCATAGTTTTTTCCTAGCCATAATTCCATCGGGATTTTCCCTTGTTTGCATGAATAAAAACCATGTTTCCACACAAGTTCTTCCATGAGCAATGAGAAGAAGAGAATTTGGATAGGAAAATTGATAATGCACGTGGGAAAGAAATTTTCTTATGTAGAATGGAGAGTCTAAGAATCATTCATGAATGAGGGTGAATAATGGTTTCCCCCAAAGTTTATTCTACATAAGACAAGTGTGACCTTCCCAAGAAGCATGAGGAAACATCCAAAAGAACACCCAATTAAAAGATGAGTGGGAAATATTTTTAAAGAATCATGGGCAAGGAAGTTTTTACTTCAAAGGACAAGTGTCAAACCATATCACCCATTCACCCCCTTTCCTCTTTCGCTCTTATGGGATCATGGTCCCCTTGTTACTTCTCAAGCAACCTTTTATTTGGATAATATATTACCATTGTCATATCATAAGGACACCATGGAAATCATAAAAATCACACCGTAATACTTTCCCACAATGGAAAGCCATCTAAAATTCAATAGTTAGACCACTAGGAACATTTACAACTCATTGACCTTATTTATACACAACCCAAATAATACATGAGTTTATGTATTATATTCTAGGGGTCAAAGGTAATGCATTCATTGTTGAATATTCTATAAGAGAGTTGTAACAATTAAATTTTACTATTAATATTCGATAAGAATTTTTATGTCTCAAAACTATACATGAATTGAGATATGATTCAATGCATTATTCTTATTACACAAAGAAAGCATGGTTTGAATAAAAGTCTCATGATACATAAGAGACCACTTTATAGTTGAATTTTTTTTCCATTTCTATAAATCATGTAGGGTTCTTTTACTGGCACACACATTGTGAAAGAAATATGGAGAGTAGACATATTTTCTTTTACACACCAACAATGTCACAACTATGACTACTATTTTAAAAACATGGCAAGAGAGACGACTATGTTACAAAACGTGGCAAGAGAGATGACTATGTTATAGATGTGGCAAGAGCGACGACCATCCAATGACATCTCAATAGCGACATCAACGTGGAAATATCGAAATCTGTTTGTATGATGTCGCACATGCGACGTTATTGGGAAATATGGAAAAAAAAATTTAAAATTTCTTCTATTTTTCGACAATATGGAAATTTTGTCCATAACGTCACAAATAGAAAGTCAAAATTTTTACAATATGTACTAGTGATTGCACACAATGGTTGAATAAAGACATCAATGCCAGTAGAAATTAGTACACCTACAACATCAAAATCCATCAAAAAGACATAAAACTATAGACTTGGTTCAAAAATCAAAGTGCGCAAATTCACCAAAGGAAGCATGCGCACTGTGCACATAATGCACAGTCTAACACAACCCTAAGCATACATTGTGCATAGAATGTGCAAGATGCATGATTATATACGAGAAAATTCACACACTTCTCATGAACGACGCATTTATGAATCTTTTTGGCCTCTCAACCACTTCCAGTCCAACCCCCAAGACGATTTGACACTCAGATCTGAGTGAAATCTAGCTTGGAGGCTGGTCAATGGCTAGGAAGTGCCCTAAAAGGCCCATTGTTCACACAACGAACCAGTTTTATCTTTCCATGAATGGACACTATAAATATGTGCCATGGGTGTGCTAGAAAAATAAGAACTTCAAGATATTTTTATGCTACACGAATTCTTCTTGGAGAATCCTATTTTCTTTTGAATAATTCAAACACTATAGCAAAGGCCATTCCACTCACGTCTTGAGAGGATTGGAATTGTATTTCTTCACCATTTTCACTTTCCATTGCATGAAGAGAAGAGATCTCTATTAGGGAACTCAAGAGCCCTCCCAAGGAGGAAGAGGGGATTCATAAGTCCTTTCCTTTCTCTACGGTGTTAGCCTATCAATATATTGATCCATTGGTAGCTATATGATTGTCATTTTTTGTTTTTCATGGTTCTAGTTCTTGCAATATTTTCTAACATTTATTTCTCTTTATTTTTAGTTTTATTTCCTTGTTTCATGTGTATTTTGTTATTTAATCAACTCACAAACCTATGTCTTGCTTAGATGACTTAACTAGGCAGGTAAGTGTTGTGTTTTTCCTCACCCATGTGACAAAACCAACACAATAGATTGGAGACCATACTGAGGATTGGTATCAAATTCCTCCCTATTTAATTCTTGAGAGAAATTATTTCTAATTGTTTGTATATTTAGTTACCAAACCTGACCTAATCTAGTCTTCCAAAGTCAGAATTCAGATCCAAGGCAACATAATTTCATTTGGAAATTTCTTTCCCGATGCGTGACAGACAGTGCGTAGCTTTTGAGGCCCATGGGCATGCATTTTTCACACTCTGTGCTCTGTGCACATAAGATCCTTCATAAACCTACGCATTGTGTGAATTTAGTTCTCTTGACATGACTGTTAGAACTACATCCCACACACAAGTTCATTTTTTTCAAATTGTAAGGTTTTTATGGGTGGTTTGAGGGCCCCATGCATTTAGATTTTAATTTCCTGCACTTTGTAAAGAAATCACACTGCACTTAGAGTCCATTCTCATAAGGAAGGTTAGCTAACATAAGCACATAGGGGTAAAAAGAATCATTATTATTCTCTTTTCTTTGTTGCCACATGGATGGCTAATTTGGAATTTAAAACTTTGAGTTAAAGTTATTGCTTGTTCAAACACAATCAACTAATTTAGGACTAGAAATCAATTTTAAACCCCCAATTATGCTCTTCCCCCACACCCAAGTGTGATCTTGAGAATCAGAAAAGGTGGTTGAAAGGAAATTGCATCTCCCTTAAAAATCATTAGGAGAGGCCAACACCCCACTAGGGTACCTCTTAGTTTTGAAAATTATCTCAAAAGATTTGTAAGGGCCCATACATTCCCACATGTTTGTAATCTTAGGATAGTTTCTAAAATCTTTCTTATTCTAGACAACACTCTAGGAAAGTTTAAAAGATCAAGTTACGGGCCGATACATTCCCACATGTCTACAATCATAGGATAGTTTCAAAAGATTTTCTAGTTTATAAAACATTATAGGGAGTTTCAAGGATCAAGTAAGGACCCATATGTCCACATTGCTATTTCTTTATGGATTTAAATATTCCGCAAGGTTGTACCAAAGAAACATAGTAAGCTAGGTAAGAAGATTTGTAAGGACCACCGGAAGTCCACATGATACAATCTTACACTTAACTTATTAAAAATATTTTGCACACTTTTCACTTTCTTGCACACAAAGAGACTCATCACACACATAATTTATATTAGAATAGTGGAGGTTGAAGTAGGCTTTCTTTTTAGTACTGAAAAAGTACTTCAAAATAACTCTAAAAGATCCTACTACTTATTTAGAAATTATCCACACCAATTTAATTCAAACGAGGTTGTTCCATGACCCCAATCTCTCATCCCACTCCATCTAAATGTTTTTAAGAACGCACTAAATTTTCCTCCATAGGAGGTGCCTAAATAATTTTTTTAGTCTAGGTAGGATCTCGTGAGGGCAGGCATCCAAATAACCCCCCATTATCAGGTTCTCACATTTTGAAATAATAGAAGTTGAGAATAGGGATCCTTCAAATAATCCAATTCAACTGTTCCTATACCATAAGGCAGGGAGATACCCGTGAAGGGTCGAAGGCTGAGGTCTGGTTGTTCTACGCATCCCTCCTTGAGCCACCCAACTCTTGTGAGGGAATCTATCCCGCGAACCATTTTTTAGGCCGAAAACCTAAATGTTGCACTTTGACCGAGGTACTTAGTGGCCAAACATAGGATGTATACCCAGGTGGTGGTTGTGGGATGCAATCGCACCTTAATCCGATTTTGTGTGGCTATTGGGAAATATCACCAGCTCTTTCAGGATATGCACCCTCTACCCCTCTTTATAAATGATTACTTCAACCTTCACTAGTTCCTCTTTCGGTAGATTTAGACCCTGTTAGCACTCTGTAAATTTTCTTGACTAAGAGACAAATGATAGAGGTAAACTACAAACCAAATTTAAGACCAAAAACTAGCCTTTTCGACCCAGAGAGGGCTCTCTCCGAGACTTAGTCTCTAATAGATAATGACTTTGAATTGTCAGCTAGGTTTATTGTGTTTGTGAAATGTTTCTGGTTTCACTGGAAAGGAAGTACAAAACCTTGGGCCATGGAGTCAAATTCCTGAAAGCGAGAGAAATAAATGACTTGGTAAATGAAAATTTGAGAAGATAAAGGCTAAGCAGGCAATGTATTTCAGTTCAAATGGTGTTATGTGTGGCGAAAGAAAGAGTACATAAAGCAACTCAGAGCACCATTGAAGATGAATTTTAAATTACTTAGAAGAAAATAGGGAAGTTTAAATTGCAAAGTTTAAAACACCGTGTGATGAATTCTATACTTATTAAATGTTCCTATTTAAATAGATTAAAGACATGAATATACCGAAAACAAGAAGTACATACATAGAAGAGATCATGATACCTCAAACCACCACCATTATAATATTTTCATCAAAGCCTGAGGACTTCTGCATTATATTTCAAATCAGGTTCGAAGATTACATTCAATAGTCTACTGTATACACTACTTTTCCAACAAACCCCGATTACATTGAAAAGATACAATATATAGAGAAAACTATGCCCCTTGGGCTACCACGCCTCAAACTACTTCTCCTAGAATTTCGGTTTCGATTATTCCCTTCCAGGTGAACTTTCAAATAGAACTTACTAAAAATGGAAACCCAAATGCACACAATTATGTCATAAACGATGTCTTTATCATGATTGTTTGATCATCAGTAAGATTCAATCATTAGGAGATGATGCGTTGACGTTTCTCCTTTGAGTGGTTACTTGAATGATCGAGCTCACTGTCATAATTCTTCCACCCAGTGTAATCAGATCTGGTGGCTATCATGCGATCACTAGTTGTAGTATGCATGTGGCTAGTTGGTATGGCATATGATTGTGGGTTGTCTCTCATTCTATCCAGGTGGAAATTACAATTGAGGGGCCACTCATCTCCTTCAAAACTGTCATGTGTTTAGCCTACACTTGTCCTTTTCGATAGGTGGGTTTACAACATCTACGCGACGAATATCCATCACACGGGTGCCTATAAGAATTCTTGTTTCTCTGCAAGAGGTAGGACACAAGGGGAGGAAAATTCCATGCCACGTTCAAAAAGACAAAAAATGAGATCATGTCAATCATGCCCCTGGTCCCACCTGAAATCTTAATATTCTGAGTGTTTTCCTGAGAGACCAGTTTTGTCTTTTCAGATTCTTTACTTGTCTCCGCAAGACTACATTCCCCTTTACCTTTGTTTGAGTGATGGCAAGAGCTGCGTAGACGTTTTTCATGGCCAGACCACATTGCTTGAAGTGCTCTGTGATTATTTCCTCTGACACCCTCTGATCCTCACACAACTGAATGATCATGTATTGCGCTTCTCTGAGTTGTCTTTTGATCCCATTTTCATTCCCTTCTCAGCTCTGCGATGTTGTTGTTTTGACCATCTTTTCTACTAACTCGTTTCTCAATTCTCTTTTATCCTGGTATATTTCGGTAATAGAAAGATGCCCTTGCTTTAGTTGTTTTGATTGCTCCTGAACCTTCATGTTTTCACTGATTCCTCGGCTTGAACCTTCATGTTTTCACTGATTCCTCGGCTTGAACCTTCAACAGTTTCTAGCTTAACAATGCACACGACTAACTTATATATTGGGTGAATGGTTCATTTGGATATTAGATCTCCTTGTTCTTCTTGATCAAACTCATCCTACCTCTTTTCCGTGGTACTGGATGTTGGGTTGACGAGTCTTCTATTTATTTTCCTTTTCCTGCGACCTCTTCCATTCTTTCCCCCATGCTGCAAAATGTTGTTCCTCCCGTGGGTAGGGAGAAGTCCATGGGGATGTTGGCTAAAATTAGGAATGAATCCAAGTCTTTGTACAACTTTCCCAATTCCTCAACTACCAACAACTTAATTAATGATATATGGAATAATTTCTTCCTTGGCTAGTTTGCTTCGGCCTAGATGTTGTCTGCCATTTCTCCTAGATTTTGGTGCAAGAAGAAAGGTAAGTTTAAAGGTGTTTTCCCTATGAAATGCATCAGAAACATAATGTGATGTGGGTATATTCTGTCAGACCTTGTTTCACAGGTGAAATACCTTCTAATCACCTTTAGGATCTTCTTAAAAGGCTCTCGTAGATATTGACTCGGAATGCCCGCTCTAATTTTCCCGTTTAGGAAGTTTGGCTTGATAAATTATTTATAGAATAATACGTCTAAAGTCATTCCCTTAGACCACCTTTCACCATGTGGAGGGATCTCTGTCGTGGCTGAAAAAGTTTCCTCTATCACCTAGAATGTTATTCCCGCAATGATCGCACAAAACCTATTAAAGTTGAGAGCGAACTGTTTAGCCAACTTCGCGTTGTATCCTCATATTTTCTCGCAATAACACATACATCTGAATTGTTCAAAATATTACCTAACATTTGGATCTTTGTTGATTAACAACAAGTCCCGAGGTTCACGCCTCACAGCTTTGTGACTTCACGCCTTCTTCCTTATGTCTTGGGATGTTGTCATGATACAAATGTGTATTTGTTTCGTGCGCACGTGGTAATGAAATATGAAACCCTCTTCATGCAACAAATAGAAAATGATATACTTCGCAGAGACCCGTTGGAGTGGCAATGGCAGAAGCTTTGCATGAAAACCAAAAATAAATCTAGGATTTTACTACACGACTGCCAGGCGCTATGAAGACTTTCGGTGCAGAAGAAGATCGATGTTGTGATAAAATGTAACAGTAGGCTCGTCGTAGTAGGGAAGCATGGCATAAAATTTTGGCATGGTGGAAAGGCACTGCGACACTGGTATCAGTCCAGGGAAATTAGACATGGAAAAAAATTCGGTGCGACAGGAAAGGACTTTGAGGAAGAAAGGATAATTGTGAGAGGAACTATCGCCCGACAGACTAGCTCACGGTAAAATATAACATGATTCAATCCATGACTGAAGATGAAAGAGATGCAATAATCTTGACTAAACAAGTTCACAACATAACTGATGGAAATCGACCTTCCCACAACGAAAAGACCCAGGACTTGCAAGAAACATCGTAGACAATGCACAAGCTCAGATGGTAAAGGAGAAACATGCAGGATGACTGGTATTTATAATTGAATGGGTGGGGGATGGAATCATGACAGAGGATGTTGAATCCATGGTGACGAGAAGTTTTGAAGCAAGCTGAATATTTGCGCAGCACACTTGCGCGATGGGTACACTTTGAAGTGTACAAAGTACAGATGATAAGAGCTGTGGAGTATACGTGATATGAGCATCGTGATTTGTTAACCTTTTAGACTTTATAATTAGGTGATGATGGTCGTTATATTTTTGGAAGTGACCTTTAATCTAAGAACTTACCTCAACCTATGGCATGTAAATTCCCTCTTTCTGACAAGACTCGACCTTTTGGTAAAAATACATTTACAATCTGAACATGGCTAATTATGAAACCCTTTCCTGACTCCAAGGGCCAGACCGATCACTTACTGACTTCGACCCATTCGTTTTTCAGTACCTAACCTTACACGCTTCGACACATGAAATATGACTCATGTAGGACTGACTCTAACTGAAAAAATGACGGTGCTAACAACTGGCTCCAATGGGGATGTTATCCTCTCGGTGAGGTAGAAAATAACAATAGACCAAGTGCCTAACCATTTGGATTTATTTTATTTGCAGACTCTAAAACAATGACAAAGACTCACCCTAGACCTTCTTAACACAGTCACGACCAAACCCATCATAACTTAGGGTCTTCACTTCGGGCTTCAATTTTTTGCTGACTACTGACTCGAAACATCTTCTTTAAAAACATAAAAAAATGGATATTTACAATGACATGAGAGACTGAAACATACCACACTAAACCAAATAATTCTTAAGGAACCTTCCATTCGAATTTCCCCCACCAGTGAGCTCTCCATTAAGTTCTTGTAGAAAATATGTGTTGTTCCCATGATATGCGACAATCCTGAACGATCTCATCCAAGGATGATCAAACTTTCCATGTTTCCCTTTGTCTTCATTCCTCACGTCCCACTTTAGCACCAGATCATTTACCTTGAAATCGTCCTTCTTAGTGTGCTTGTCGAAAATCTTCTTCATTATGTCTTGGTGAAGCTGTGATCAGTTGAAAACTTGTTCCCTCATTTTCTGTACATGAACCAATTGGTTTATCCTCCTCTGAGTGTCATTTGGTTCGAATTCTTTCTCTTGCAGTAATCTCTTGACTGGAAATCCAAACAAGGTGGGGAAAACTACCTCCGTGCCATATACAATTTGGAAAGGCGATGTGGTGATGGAATTTTTGGTAGTGATTCTTTCAGTCCATAGCATGTAGATAATCTTCTTGTTCCAAGCCTTCTTGTTGTCCTGTAGAAGTTTTTTAATAATCCTGGTTAAAGTTTTGTTGGATGATTCCGTCAATCCATTACCCATGGGTAATAAGTCGTAGAATGTCTCAGGATTATGTTTTAATCGTTACAAAACTTCTCCATGTTCTTGGAATTGAATGTCACTGCATTATCGGTGATGATCTTGACAGGTAAACTGAACCTAGATAGGATATTGGTATACAGAAACTGAATGATAACTGTGTTGGTAGCTTGCCTTGTGGGGACTGCTTCAATCCATTTGGTGAAGTAGTCTGTGGCCATTAGTATCCATCTATGTTGAGCTAAGGATGGAGGATGGATTTCTCCTATAAAATCAAAGCCCCATTACATAAACAGTGCTTCAACAAATATAGGATTTAACGACATGGGTTGCAACTTCATTTTCCCATTGAATATCTAGCATTCGTGGCAATTGGAAACTTCCTTGTATTCATATGAAAAAATACTGGGCCAATAGAATCCTACCCTCAATGTTTTGTGTGCGGTGGTCTTCCAGCAATGGTTCCCCCTGCAATCCCCTTTTTGGAACTCCTTGATATCTCATTCTCTGTCTTCTTCCAACAACCAATTCAACAATATCCCACCTGTATCCTTCCAATACAGAGAGTTGTCTAGGATGAAAAACTTAGCCTCCTTCAACTTCAAAAACCTGGCCTTGGTTTTGCTCAACCCTGGAGGATCTTGCAAATTCCTTAACATGTAAATAATGTTAGTGTACCAAAGTGAATCGATTAATTTTTGAGAAACCAGCGGAACCACTTCTTCTTGTGGATTCTCTGACAGATCAACGATGAAATTTATCCCCAAAACATCACAGTTCGACTGTGCCATCAATTTTTCGATCCCCTGACCCTTAATCAACTTTTTAGTCTTGATTTCTAGGTCATATTCCAACGTGACTATGATCCATTTGCCCCTTCTTCCTTCAGGATCAGGCTGAGTCAGGATATCCTTGACGAAATTTCTAGACACATAAGCAATGACGCAAGAATGAAGTATATAAGTCATGAATACCTTGAGGGCCTTCACCAAGGCATACACTTTTTTTCCATGATATCATAACTTAGTGGGGATTCTCTCAATGTCCTTCTGAAATAAGCTATAGGATTTTCGAAATTCTTCTCATCCTTCTGTAACAAGATGTCGACGGTGGTGTGTTTCGAGGCGAAGGAAAATAAGATAAAGTCCCTTGTAAAATCTAGGCTGGCTAACACGAGAGCTTTGGTCACTGCCACCATGATGTCTTCAAATGAATTCCTAGCTTCATGGGTCCATTTTATCTCATTACCTTTCCTGAGCATACTCAATATGTGTTTTATAATATCGGCTAAATTTGGAATGAACCTCCTCAGAAAATTCACCTTTCCCAGGAAAGACTGCACCTCTTTCTTTCTCCTAGGAGTGTTGATCTTCAAAATCCCTTCCACCCTGTTGGGGTCTATTGTTACACATTATTTTCATCATCCCTATGACCGTTAATGATGTAAACCTATCTTTTTCCTTCAGAGGGGTCAGTGGCCTGAGTTCCTGAAGAGAGAAGGGGGAAGAACTTTTCCTGAGAAAAGAAGTTGCATTTTCCTGTGTAAAAACCCTATAAAAAGGAAGTTTGTAGGCTGCCTATGTATTAGGGTGAGAGAATTCTTGATTCTCATAGGCTGCCCACACTTAGGGTGTGAACCGTTCGTAGGCTTCTCTATAGGCAGGGTGCGAGAATGCTTACATGTGGGAAAAATGAGCGTTTTCTCGAATCTTCTAGAAGGATAAACTTCCATGGTGAGGTGGCATCCGAATGGTTTGGATATTACTCACTTTCATGATTTAGTGGGAACATCCTAACCTCCTCACTTTATCCTCTTCAACTTATAAAAGGAGAGGATCTCTCATGGAGAAAGTAAGCTTTGGTTGGCTTGGAATTATCAGCTTGGTTGGAGTGGCTTTGAGATTTGCTTTGTCAAGATATATTGTGAGTAGCTATCAGATCCATGGTCTCAGAATCCTTGGAGCAAGAAGTGTGTGGGGAATGAAGGACAGTTGTAAGGGACCTTACAACATCAAGGCCATGGTTGTAATTTCTCTTTCACATTTAATATGATACAGTAATATGATTCTTTCCTATAAAGCTTGTTGTGTTTTATTGTATGATTCCTTGATCACATACATAGGTTTATATTGAGTTTATGCTATTACTATCACTTTGGTTGGTTGCATTCTTTTGCAGGTTCATCATTGTATGAGCGTTGGAATGGAGCTAGGATGGAAATGGTGAGAGGAAGCGACATTTAAATGGTATGTCACCCATCCCTCTTTGGTTAGTAAATTCAATATCTAAAACTTAAGGAAAATGTCATGTTTTGGTGTGTTTTGTTCTAGATCTATGTGGATCTAGGGAGATCAGTTAGTGTCTGCACCTATCGATTTGTCCGATAACAAAATTGGCGACTCCACTGGGGAACGGATTTTTTCCTAGTTAGTCTAGTTTACCTTTCTTTGATTGCTTGATTTATGGTCTCTGAGTCTGTGGGAGATCCATCTAGACTCTCTGGATCTGAAAGTTCACTCAAAAAATTTTGTCCTTTTTCCAAATTTTGTGTTTACAGACATTCTCACACTGTACCCTTTAGTAGTCTGCGAGAATCATCTGAGTTCGCACCCTATTGTGTAATCTAGTGCGAGATGTTCTCACCCTACCTGTGTCTAGCCTATGAACTCCACTGATGTTCGCACTGCACCCTATAGCTAGGCTGTGAACCCGTTTGAAATTTTTGTTTGGAATTAGGATTTCCTATCTTTTGATGCCCAACTTTTCTTTGATCAGCTGGATTGAACTTTTTGAGCCTAAATTGATCTTCTCATAGTCTACTTGACATTCTTTGAGTTTATTTTAGCCATCTTTTCTTTGTTTGGTTTTGAAGGATTAGTCTCTTGCTTTGAGTCTCTTTCAATTACAAAGCATGTGTTTTCTTTAGAATTGTTTAGGGAAAGATCAGATTTCTTCTGAATAGTTTGCTTTAAAAGAAAACTTTTAGTTTGGGTTTCTTGTTTTAACAAGTTCATTATTGCTTTTAGTGAAATTTTTGAAACAAAAAGATTTGATTTCTTGCTTTATATTAGATTGGGGGCATCCTTGCATTTGAAGTAGCGAAATTGCACGATTCTTGGCATTTTTTTATCTTAAATTATGAAAAATTTTCCCCCTCATGGCCGGGGGGGGGGGCATGAATCGTGCATTGGTGTTCAATACCTTTTTCTCATTTCTTGAGAATCTTGGTATTGATGAGTTTAATATATTGTGGGACATAGTACATATGGGAATGATCAATGTTTTCTCCTTCTCATAGCATAGCTTTCATCGAAATGAAAAGGTTGCATCTTTATATCTTTGCATAATTTTTGAGTCGGTCAAAACACCATATTGTCCACACCATCTTCCTTTTGAGTAACATCAACCATAAAATAAAGCACTTATAAAAAACTGATTAGACATTTTTTATACTTTCTGGTAGCAAACCTACATTAGATTAGTGTTAGGGCTTTGGAATAGGTGTGAAAGATAACTTTCCAAAGTTGCAAACAAACATAGAATCTTGAGTTAGGGAGTGGTTAAATCCACTTACTTCATTCTATCCTGGGAAGCCCTTCTAACACAAGGGTCAATCACGAGGTCGCATTGAGACTAACAGAGTTACTCACCCTGCTTTGTTGGTCTTGGTGTAGAGATTGCATGTATTACGGAGGTCACTTGAAGGTATACCCACAATGATGAGTGGAAGCCTTTCAAGTTGATTTCGGGCTAGATACCCTGCCCTTGCATGTGGATCGAACTGTCGACTGTTCCCCCAGGAATCATTGTAGTAATTGGTAACCTTAGTGGACTATCTCTTTAGGTTTTTTTACACAAGGTGACTATGGAAGGGCAAGTCTTCACGGTACCTGGAATCAACATTGGCCAAACTCACTCGGGCTCCTTGGAGGGTATACCCATGATTATGTGTGGGAGCTTGCACCAAGGTGTAAGTCCATTAAGCAGGTCGTCAATGTAACTTTTTCACCTGCTCTATCTTTTCCCCTTCTTACATTGTTCTCACGACGTTGGATTTCATCACCAACTAGTGAGCTCATTGCGAGAAGGTTTTGTTTGCTTGCTTGCTTACTAGATTTTTAGCGTGTGTTGTTTATTTTCCCTAGTGGACTCTAGATTGGATTTTTGTTTTTAATGGAATCAGTTCCTAAAATGACCAATGAAGGAACCTCTGCTCCAGGGGAACCTTTTTTCTTTCCTTCTTATGGAAACATTGGTCCTCCTCACATTGCTACTTTGAGCCTTCCAGGGCTCACAATTGGATTGTCGGTGTGGCTGTTTTCCACTCAGGTAATCCTGAATGCAGTAAGTGCTTCGTTCGTAAACACTTCCCCCCAAGAACATCAACCTCATTTTGATCCTTCACTATCTTCACTAGTAATGTCTTCTTTGCCTTCCGTTTCATCGTCTTCATCGAGTGAAAGTTCTGAAGCTAGTAACTTGGTGAATAAGAAGAAGAAGAAAAGGAAGAATAAGAAGAAGAAAATTGAGCAAGGATCCAAACTTCTGACCGCTGTCAAACGTGTTGGAAAACAACCAGTTACTGTTAATCATGCTGGGAGTTTTGATGATGTCAAGATCACCCGAACAGCTCATAAGCCCAAGTACCCTTGCAGGCTTTGTAAGGGTAGCCATCTTCTTAAGGAATGCCCTGGTCTATCTAAGGTTATAGAAGCATGGTCTACACATCCTCGCCAACCTATGTCATTAGCCTCTGAACAAAATGTTGATGACTTCCCATCAACTAGTCACGATTTAGTTGGGAAGAAGAAAAGTAGAGCCAAGTTATTGTGTATGTTATGCAAAGGGAGTCATCTCAGTCACCTTTGCCCTCATATGGAAGAAGCCTTGAAATTCCTGGAAGACATGACTGTTTCATAGCCTCAACTTCCAGCTGCTTATCACAAGCTTACTCTTGACCCCCCTGTAGTTGATAGCATGATCACTCTGAACTCGTCATCGGTCAATCCGATTGATCATGTCGTCAATCTGGTCACGTCCTTAATTGAACCAGTTGAAAAAGTGGTTGATCTGATCCCATATTTGATCGATCCCACTCTCCCTTTAGAGAGTGTTAACAAAGTGGTTGATCCGATCCCATCCTTGGTCAACTCCACTCTCCCGTTAGAGAGTAAAACCCAAGCGGTCGATCCGTTTCCACCTATCGACCCCATTCTCCCCTTGGAGAATGCAACCCAAGTGGTCGATCCGGTTCTGTTATCGGTTGATCCCACTCCTCCTCTAACGAGTGCTAAAGTGGTTGATCCTATCCCATCATCGGTCAATCCTACTCTTCCTCTGAAGACTGCCTGCATGGTCGATTCGATCCCATCATCGGTCGATCCTTCTATCCCACTCGAGAGTAAACCTGATACTGCCCACATTTTTCTCGTTAATACAAACTCTACCATGCCAGGGGCTATTCCTCCTTCTCCTGTAGGACCCCCTCCAAGTAGTGAGGCCATCCATTTTGATTGGGGTGTGCTAATTGGACCTTGTCTTCCCTCTTACATTCCTTTCCAGATTACAGTACAATTTTGTGCTTGGGACGTTCCCCAAACATTGATAGATGAAGGTTCATCTATTAGTATTTTATCCTCTATTGCTTGGTAAGCTTTGGGTTGTCCTTCACTTGCACTGATTACACAGAATCTGTTATCTTTTAGCAGAAGAACCAATCAACCTTTAGGGACCCTTCCTTAGTTTCCTGTAACTTTGGGAGGGAAAACTGTCTTTATTGATGTCATGGTAGTCCAAGACCCCTTGAATTTCCCTTTAATCCTTGGGAAAGATTATGTCTATGCCATGAAAGCTATTGTGTCTACTATTTTTCGTGTGATATCTTTCCCTCACGATGGACGAGTTGTGACTGTTGATCAACTTTCATTCATTGACCCCACCTGGATTGACTCCCTGAATGGTTCTTATATGCAGACGGTATCGACCCCACCACAGGTCAATTATGTGGTGTTTTCACCCATGGCTTCGACTTATGATGACTTAGATCCAGTAGTTGACATGGTGATCTCTTCGATAGGGTTGTTAGAGCATGACCTCTTTAATCCTGTCACGACCCTCGACATGGTGTCCTTCCAGAGTGTGTTTCTTCCTTCTAGTGAAGACCTCTTGGAATCCATGACTGATTTTTGTCCTTTGACATGGTTTCACTCCAGAGCATTGTTGTCTTGGAATCCATGATCAATAAGAGTTTTGAGGATAGTTTTTGCATCTCTGAGGCAACCTCATTAAAAAATGAAACAGAGGTATTTGAGCATAGTTTTCTAATTTCAAGCTCGTTAAAAAATGAAACCACTTGAGGATAGTTTTTACGTCTCTGTAACAACCTCGTTAAAAAATGAAATAGAGGTTACGAGCATAGTTCTTGTTTCTGTGTCAAGCTCGTTAAAAAATGAAATAGTTTTCCCCCCTCTCTGTTTGAGTCAAGTCCTTCGTCTAGTATTTGAAGCTTCATTTCCTCCGCCTTTTTCGTTGGATGAAACGAAGCTTGGGGGGCAATACTTCCAGCCTCTGGACTTCATGCTGAAGTAGAGCCGCTAGTTTCTTAAGCTGGGGGATAAGTACCAACCTTCCATGTGTTCTGTGTTGGGAAGTCCAAGCATAGTTTTATATGGTTCAAGCTTGTGTAAAAATGAAACCACTTACCTCAAGCATAGTTTCCTCTAGTTCAAGCTTGTGTAAAAATGAAACCAGGTTCAAGCATAGTTTTGTTTAGTTTTTAAGCTTGTGTAAAAATGAAAACAATCCCAAGCATTAGTCTTTGTTCTTTCTCATGCTCATAAATACATGAGAATAAGTTACCGAGCTTAGTCTTTGTTCTTTCTCATGCTCGTAAATCAATGAGAATGTAGCCGAGTATACTTTTATCACTTTTT
>JZKD02S0356112.1:1003589-1025259 GCA_000966675.3 Picea glauca | reverse complement strand
TTTCTTTCGTTTCTTTTGAAAAACGTGTCATGGACGTGTCATTAATGTTATCTTTCGTCACTATGGTAGATGTCAAGTGAGTCTGAGGTGTTCATTGGGTATGCGGACGGTGCTAATCGACACATGCGGAGGCTTGCCTCCGCAGCTTGGGTAATCTTTACACCGCAGGGTCAGTTGTTATCTTCCGGAGGGATATGCTTAGGTGACACCACCAACAATGTTGTCGAGTATAGTGTAGTTATTGAGTTTCTTCATGACGCTTTGTCATTGGGTATCTCACGTCTCCAGGTCTATCTAGACGCTCAACTGGTTGTGTCACAACTAAACAGAATATACCGTGTGCATGATCCTACTTTACACCGAAGATTCCTTAGGGTACGTCTCTTGGAATGCAACTTTGATTATATTACATATTTTCATGTTCCTAGGAGTCTAAATCAAATCATAGATACTCTAGCTAATCACATTTTAGAATGGCATCTTGTTCACACATAAAGAATATCATGATCAAACACATGTAAAAATATTTTTGTACACATAATCCATAAGACACAAAAAAGAAATAAAAATCATATATATACATCATAAAATCCTCAGAGTACATAGATGGGTGTAAGCGCCTCAAAAAGTGGGAGCCATAACGAGTCACTAGGGATTATGCCCTCAAAAAATAATATACAATAAAGTGCTCGAGGCACATAAAAGTCTACAAAAGGCCGTTCAGGACCTATGGGCCCTGTTATACTCATGTACGGCCCGACCCAAGCGCCTAAACAATCGGACCCATGTCCGAGGTAACCCCACCATATGAGTCTGCATGGGGATCAGTAAATCCTCTATCTCGATCATGGGCACTGTGCGGGTGAGGTCAGTGAAGTTCTGCTCAATCCGCCTAAGAGCCCTCTCAGGTTCCCCTGCTGGAGGGTTCCCTACTACTGTTGCTCCCCTAGCGGTGGCAGCTGCGGCCTCTGGCCATGGGCGGCGCCTGTTCCGTGCAAGAGCGACAGGCCGCACGGGTCCCACATCTACACGCAATACAAAGTACACCCATCAGAAACTTTGTTATCCAAAAACATGATATATATAAAGAAAAAAAGACATAAAAATTACATATGCAAACAAAAAAAAACTGTACAGGTGGAGACTTACCTATCTCCCCTCGCTCCTCGCCAGGTGGCACTGGTATAGATGGATCTCTGGAAAAGTCAATCCCCGTGTATGGGTAGTCCTCGATGGCAGGGATCTTCCGTGACAACCAGGCAAAGAAATCGTCGTTGAAGGCCTCTACGGTCCTTCCACCACCCTGTCGCGGCAGTAATGCTGCCCATCTACATACCGCAGGGAACGTCGCCAGATGTCCTCGTACTGTCATCCGAGGACTAAAACATGGAACTCTCTCGAAGAAAAATGAGCACAATATAGTCCCGAACTTGAAGTTCCTGTGGTTCCGCTGACGGTAATCTGTCAATTGCCTCTTCATACTCTCGAGCAAGGTGGTACTCCATTCATAGATTTGTGCATTCATGCACTGAACTGCACAGTTCATCTGTGTGTGCGACGCCTGATGTATGGCGGTAGAGCCGGTAATTCACCCAATGAGCGATAAGATGGTTTGTAGAGTGAGGTTGGTAACACTGCCAACCGGTATCCAGGAAGTCCCCTGGTTGGTCCCAGCCACGCAATACTCGGCTATCAGCTCTGAGACTTTTCTCGGCCCTGTAGGAAATGTCTGCAAGTTAACGGGTTCCCCTCTCCTCGAGAGGCCCATCAAGAAATAGATTTCCTCAGTGGTGGGCACCAAGGATTGCCCCTCGATCATGACAGCCTTAGCATCAGGATGCCAATAGTCAACCAGGGCATTCAGCAGCCTTGGTTGTGCACGCATGAATGGACATAAGAAAAACTTCACTAAACCACACTGCGTCAGCACAGCCATCACATTTGGATCTGCAGCTACTGCCTCATTGGCAGCCTCATGCTCTCTCTCTCTCCAATGCACATACATCCTACAAAATCACAAGTCAAAAAAGGGGAGTTAGATCTTGCAAACATCTTTTTTTCGTTGCGCGTGGGGTAATGGGTAGGTGGGTTAGATCTTGCCGACATTCCCATACCCCACAACAAATGGGTATGGGAATGTCGGCCCATGGGTTTACCCATGTTTGGGCCTAATTTTGTAATATATATAGAATATTAGGCGATGTAATGAGGAGTCAGTTGTAAGTAGTACTAAGTGCTAGATTTCGATCTATGTGATCGAAAGTGCTAAGTGATAGTGTTTGATCTATGTTATCAAGAGTTTCAAGTGGTTTGTGCATACTGTGTGAGGCTTGCAAGGCTAGTACAAGTAACTGTAAGAGACTGTGTGAAGGATTGGTGTTGTACCCTAGCTAGAAGAAGGAGGATCTAGTGGAGTGTGCGTAGATCTCCTATCTTCTGTGGAGTAGGACTCGGATGCTATGTGCCTGTAAGAAGCTCGACGAAGGATAATAAAGAAGAGAAGAGTTGGTGGATGTAGCCCAGGGTGGGGGTGAACCACGTACATGCTGTGTTGCTATGCTTTGTGTGATGTATTGATGTGTTTATGTGTTTACTTGCTTAGTGCTTTAATATAGATGAATGATAGATAGATTGGTTGATGCTTAGTGCTTAATGATATGGATGGATGTTAGATTTGAATTATGTACATATGCTTAGTGCTTAAATACCTTAGATCTGAATGAATACTGTGATACTCTATAATTAGGGTTTAACTGCGCTGTAACTAAGAACTGGATATTGATGAATGTTAACTGTTGAGTGCTCTGTTAGGTGTTAGAATCACAGATCTGTGTCCCAGCTAAGGTTGCAGACATCTGAGTCTTGCAACCACCCCTGCCTCTACCTTGGGTGAGACTTCATCTGCTTCACAGGTTTTGTTGAAAGAGATGATAGTTAGCGTTTTGTTGGTGTGCTGTTGTAGAATTGAACCCTGGGTCTGCCCCTGTGCCAATAGATGTCCCACGTTGTGGATGGGTTGATTAGTTCTATGACACATCTCAATCCGTATGGAAAACTGTCACCTAATTATGGTGCAAATCAGTATCCTCAACCATATGGAGGGATGTATTATTACCCACCTCCCACTCACCAACAATCATATCCTGTTGTTCCCCCTCAACCATTGGGGGGACCCTCACCGGTACCCCAGATGCATCTAGTCTCTCAATCCAACATGGGTCCACCCCTAACCCCCTAATATAAACCCAACAATAGTGAAAGTACTTCAACTTCCTATACACCATATGGATTGTCTCCACAAAAAAATCCATATTTTCTATTTCCTGGTCCTCCCCATCCGGTTGCTCCTCCACCAGGACAACCACATGTTGGTGTTAACTTTGTTCATCCCTCTCCCATTCAACATGTTCATGATTTTGAACAATTGAATACAAAAAATATATCTTACCAGCCAAATAATGCCAAGAAGAAATGAAAAAATTGAAATAATAATAACCCAGGGCCAAGAGGAAATAACCCCCAAAAAACCATCCTGCCAAGGGAAACCAGAATCAAGGCAACCAAAACCCCCAAGGGGTAAAAAATAACAATCAACAACGACAAGAGAATAACAATAACCTTTGAAATAACTTCCCTTGTGCTTTATGTGGTGAGTATGGACATTATACTCACCACTACCCCCAAATTTCTGATTACAAATGGATGAAAGAATCCATGAACACACAATGCCCTCCGACACCACCTTCCCCTTAACAGGCCCCACAACAATATTTTCAATCACCACCTCCGGCCATTTTGAAAAACCCCATCCCACACCAATGTGTTATGAATACTCAATAAGAGATAAAATCTACCCCACCACAAATGGGGCAATATCAAAACCCAGGTCCCAATCAACCTAGCAATCCAGTGGATCATGATATACTCCATACTAGCGAAGAAGAGATTCTTTTGCAAACATGAAACCATCCATACGGCCTACCTCTTGACTCTACGCCTACCACCTCTAAAACAAATCCAGCTACAACATGAAAACCATTGATGATTCCATGCCCTAACACAGAACCAAACCCCCGTATACCTTGTATGCCTTTACGACGGAATGTACATAACCCTCATGCTAGGGTAGCTCATAATTACAATCTGGTCAACAACTTAGCATAGTCTCCTGCATGCATGTCTATATTGGAGGTCATCCAAACATGTCCATCTTAGCGCAAATCATTTCTTTCCTCCTTGGGGGTAGTCGACCTACCAGATACTCAACTAATCACCTTTGATTTAGATAGTGGAGAACTGTGCCTGCCCACTCTGGTAGATTTTCAGATACTAGTTATGATGCATAACATCACCGTTCATTGGTGCATCATCGATGAAGGTGCATCCACATACATAATGTCCAAATTAGTATGGAAAAAACTCGTTTCCCCTGAGGTAGTACCATATGCCATCACCTTGAGAGCTTATGACAGTCGACCATCATCCCCTGCAGGGCTCTTCCAAAATTTCCTTGTAGAACTTGGGGGAAAAACCATCCTGATTGACATTGAATTTATCGATGCCCCACTTGATTAAAATATCTTTTTCGGATGTAGCTACATGTATGCTATGAATTTGGTAGCCTCTACTATGTTTCATACAATGCTGATCCCCCATAATGGGAAAATCGTCACCATCAACCAGCTTACACATTACAAGCCTAATCATTTTCCCAACACTGATAACATCCTCCCCCTTGTCTGCACTAGCTTAGATTCTTTTTCAGTCATTGACATTGGTCCTGGAATATTCAAGGACCCATCCTTGTTAGGGACTTTTCGTGGAGCACCACCTCTCCTAAACCCTTCTCTTTTAGAAAAAGTGTGTGTAGTTTCCTCTAACGGAACAGATATCAGAGACAATACTTCTCTCACTGAGGCCCCTCCCCACATAGAAGTTCCACCAATTGGCGAACCGATACATTAGGAATTCACTAAAAACACCACCGCACCACTTGTCCTGGATTCCCCCCTCCTCCAAAGGAAAATCATTATTTTGAAAATAGTCCCCCAAGCCATTACCCAAATCCCCTTTTTCTACCCCCCAGCTAAAATCCAAGCATTCCAGGTCATTTCCACCCTCACCCTTCCTAACATGGTTCTTTCCATCCCTGCATGGTATCTCCATCCACCCTCCATGGTTCCTATGCCATCTCTCCCTCCTCAAATAGAGGGATTATCGATGCAGATCCCAGTACAGGCTCTTACCACACCACCACCACCCACAACTGGAGGCAACACCACCACTACTGGGGGAAGACAAAGGAATAATGATCCCATAGATCCAGTCCCTCCCCGAGCTCAACCTACTTATGCACTATGTGAAAGAGAAGGACACCCCACTAACAGATGTCCTACTCTTCCCAAGTTACACAATCTTATCCAGCTCCCTAAAGAAACCCCATTGCTTGCCACTCCACCAAGTACATCCACCACTACTATGGAGTCCTCAAACACATGGAAGAAATGGTTATGAACCAATTTTTTGTGTTCCATATGCTCATAATATGCCCATTACACTCATCATTTCCCAGCTCTACCTCAATTACACCAAACATTAGCCGCAGTATGCCAAACATCTTGACTTGAGCCCTCTCTGACACTCCCTACTGATGATCACATTAACAACATTCATTATATTTCTTGGTCAATCCTCGAGTGAATGATATATAATCCACAGTATATTGACATTTGGTTTATGTTCAATGAGCCATCACACCCTGTACATGATATCCCTTCTACGTCCTCACCCCTTAAGGACAATGACACTTACTCGTTGATAGTTTCCCCTGCCATCTCCCAAGATCCCCTGTACTCTCGCATTTTCCACTGTGATGAAGATATCTTGGAGGAACTAACTACCATTGATTTCCCTTAGAATGCACTCCATCATCGAGCACTTTTCCTCTCACAAGAGGTATTTCACCCTCCTAATCAAGTCTCTCTATGTGTGATCGAAACTAAGTATTTTATTCCTCCGGGGCATGCTAACTGGTTCAAGAATCCTATTCCTTCCCCCGATGCTTTTGAAGAAGGAAACATGACCGATATCTCCCCCACAGTCAAAATTGAAATTTCCATTAAACAATGCATCATAGGAGATATCACCATTGGCATCCCATGCTCCCCTAAAGAAATATTTACTTACAAATATCTCTTTTAGGAATACCTGGATATTTTTTCCTAGTCATATATGAAGATGCCTAGTCTCAATCCTTTTATAGTCGAACATGAAATTGATACATGGTCAGATATCACCCATATTCATCAAAATCAATTCCCCCTCCACCCGTCCAAAGATACAGATATCAAATATGAAATTGACAAATTATGCGTTGTCGGGTTCATTTACCCCATTCCGTACACTTCTTGGGTCTCCAACTTCGTCCCCATTAACAAAAAATGGGGAGCTATTCATTTTTGCACAAAATTTCGTGATCTCAACCACACTTGTGCCAAAGACAACTTCCCAACCCCTTTCATCGACCAAATAATTGATGATTGTGCTGGCCATGAGACACTTTTCTTTATGGATGGGTTCTCCAGCTACAATCCAATTCAAATCCACCCAGAAAATCAGTACAAAAATGCATTTACAAACCCTTGGGTCACCTTTTCTTATCGCATCATGCCCTTTGGGCTCAAAAATGTCAGTGCTATGTTCCAACGGGCTATGACCTACATTTTTCATGATCTTTCTCGCATCATTCTCGCTTATTTGTATGACCTCACTACTCGATCAGAAAAGCAAACCCAACATTTATAGGACTTACGCATCGTTTTTCAACGATGTAACCAATATAATATCCGCTTGAACCCCCTCAAGTGTGTCTCCTGCGTCAATGTTGTGTGCCTCCTTGGGTTTATTGTCTCCCAAAATAGAATCAATGTGGAACCCCTCAAGGTTCAAGCCAAATGCAGAGCCTAAAGAGCCTAACTATAGAGCCTACCCATGCACGGGTATTCACCTTTTTCCCACACACTATTTGGCACCTACCCTTAAAAACACCTTGTATGACCCTCCATATAGTCCCTAACTACCCTCCCTCAAATTCAAAAAGTGTGGGATGATAAGTGTAACACCCTGTTTCCCCCAGTCTGTAAAAATAACTATATTGGCCAAGAACTATGGAAAACTCCAAGATGTGAATGTGTGATTTGATGGACCCTGTATAAAGGGTCGATGAATGTAAATGATGTGTGAATATATGTTGCATGACTGCTGGGAGGGAGGATATGCTGAAAAAGAGACCACGATGGTTGATGAAAGGTGGTGGAAGGCACCTGGAATGGTGGCGTTAACTTCCACCAAACCAATATCGTATTGGTCTTTACTGGCTGAAAGACCAAAGCTGCTCTCTGGCCTTGAGTTAATGAGGGGATGGGGGTGAACCGCCCATCCGTAGAAGCCCTCAGACCTAACCACTGCGGGGGAATTTGTGCCACATGCAACCTTGCAGGACAAAGCAAGAAAGGAAGTGTGGGAAGGGGGCATGTGATAGGAATTGCGGAAGGAGAACTAGGGGAACTCTGTAAAATACAGGGAGTCATGAGTAGAGGAGAAGGAGAGTAACCTTATTCCTGGAATTCCGACAAGCGGGAAGTAAGAGACTGAGTCTCAAAGCATCGTGGTCTAGCTCGGGGGTGGCTAGTGGTAAATCCATTTGGAATCATTGAGCCTACGGTTGGGTGGAAACGAGCACCCCTCTCAGCAGTCGTGCCACACTTGGTGTTCTTTATGATAAGTGTTTACATCTCGCATCTTGAATTAAAATATAATGGATGCATGCTCATGTATGTACACTTATAAATGATTGATTTCTGTATAGAAGTGTTTGCCTGGTATTTTGATCAACAACAATGAATGCATGCTTATACTTATATGACTATAATCGATTTACGTATCTAATGTATATTTTCATATTCAAGCTCGTCCCCTGGAGAGTTGTCCCATATTCATGACCCATGATATGCCCTAGTTTGTTTTCCTGAAGGCACCTCCTTCTGGGAAGCTCCATCATATTCCAGAGCCAGAGTGAGTTTCTGGGAGGGACTACCATTTTTAAGTAAGTATTTAAGATTACCTCACCCCTTTCACAGAGTTCATAGCTCGATAATCTAAGAAGACCCTTCCGTCAGGTCACCCAGCTTGTCGATAATTACCCAAGGATCTGTTGGAGGATTTTATGGCCTAAGTTTGGAAACCTTTCACTAGAAAGAATGGTTCCCTAAGTTTTGGTGTTTCGGTGTTTCGGCTCCCGGGATATTTAAAGGTAAGTTTCCTTGTACTCTCTAGACGCGAAATCCCGATATGTGAAACCCCGAAATAGTCTAGCGTGGATAAGTTTTGGTTTTTCGGCATTTCGGTACCCAAGATACCCAAGGGAAAGTTTCCTTGTCTTCGCATGTCATGAAATCCCGACTTGTGAAACCATGAAATGGTATAGCGCGGTTAGAGTTTGGTGTTTCTGCGTTTCGACACCTGGGATACCCAAGGGAAAGTTTCCTTGTCTTCGCATGTCACGAAATCCCAACTTGCGAACCCCCAAAATGGTATAGCATGGTTAGAGTTTGGTGTTTCGATGTTTCGGCACCTGGGATACCCAAGGGAAAGTTTCCTTGTCTTCACATGTCATGAAATCCCAAAATGTTATAGCGTGGTTAAAATTTGGTGTTTCAGTGTTTCGGCACCCGGGATACCCAAGGGAAAGTTTCCTTGTCTTCGCATGTCGTGAAATCCCGACTTGCGAAACCCCCAAATGGTATAGCATGGTTAGAGTTTGGTGTTTCGATGTTTCGACACCCGGGATACCCAAGGGCAAGTTTTCTTGTACTCGCCAGTCCTAAAATATTGACCTGCAAGACCCCGAAATGATAATAGAGCGGATGAGATATGGTGTTTCGGTGTTTCGACACTCGAAATATCTAAGGGCAAGTCTCTTGTACTCACCAGTCCTGAAATCCCAACTTGCGAAACCCCGAAATGACATAGTGTGTCTAGAGTTTGGATGTTTTGGTGTTTCGACACTCGGGAAACCCAAGGGCTAGTTCCCTTGTACTCGTCGGTCATGAAGTCTCGACTTGCAAAACCCCGAAATGAGCTTAGTGATGAATACGGGCTTAGGAGTTTCGGCTCCCAGGAAACCTAAGTGCGAGACCTTCTATCTGCGCATATCGCGAAACCCTGACTTGCGAAACCCTGAAATAATAATAGCACGGACAAGTCTTGATGTCTCGATATTTCGACACTCGGGATATCTAGAAGCAAATCCCTGGTACTTGCAAGTCTCGAATTCCAGACTTGCGAAATACCGATACAGCTTAGCACATGTAGATTTGGTTTTCGGTGTTTCGGCACCCAGAAAACTGAAGGGTATGAATCCCTCGTCCTCTTCTACCGTGAAAACCCAATACGCGAAACTCCGAAAGATGGGATGCCAGGTTTTAATCCGAGGCATTGCTAGATGTGACAATATTGTTAGTCCCTTTCGGATTTCATCTCTTCGAGAGACAAGAGAGCAAGGGAACACATGCATTGTGATTTCTCGAATCGCGAAAGCCGGAAATGCCCCTCCGGTAAGGCTCGTGGTCATAGCCAACGATCACATGGGTAAGGATAAGGGATGGTAGGGTCTACATCAGGCCCCATAGAAATTTGGGGATTCTATTCCTCGGTGAAAAGAAGGAAATAGCTGAAAAATATTAGTTCCCATAGTGGGTGTGTGACAAATTGGTATCAGATCATGGTTACAACACTTGGCCTGCTTGGGCTCATGAACGGGTTGCACAGAGACTCCATTCAGAGTACTGTTAAAAGGAGTAACTCTTTATCATGAACCCCTCAATTAAAAGGTCGAAGTTAAGAATGAAAACCCCTATTGTACGCGTGCATGTGAAAAATATGAATTATGTACTGGTTATAAATGAATATAAACATTGACTAACAACCAACGTTTTTCTTTTGCACACAAGCGGAAGATCAACCGCGGGAAATTATAGACGTATAGAATGGTGACTCACCATGAAGTGGGGGAGGGCTCCCACAATAGAGATGAAGAGTTTGATGAAAGGAGGGTGGTAGGGACCCCTCCATATCTAGTTGAGATGGTGAGGAGCCTCATGGTCGAATTACAGAGCTGCAATGTTGACAACGAAAGGATGATAAAAGAGAAAGAGAGGAAAATGGAAATTAATGCAGTTTTACTGTAGATCTTATCCGACATACAAAGGAAATTGAAACATGAACCTGAAACATAGAAACATGGTCATGTCAATGGCCACACTGAGAGAAGCACCTAAAGAAATATCCACCTTACAGATAAGGGACAAGTGTTAGACAATTCTTTTGGAAAGGAAGCTGGCGACTCAGAGGGATCTTCAAGCAGTAGAACCTTTGACGGTGAAATAAATAAAGGAGAGGAAGAAGAGGCATGGCTTCTTGGACTAAAGAAGTATTTCAGAGTCCATGATTTCTCAGAAAACTTGAAGGCCCGAGTAGCCACCTTCAACTTGAATGGAAAGGCTTCCATTTGGTGGGAATACCTTAAGAACGTAAAAGGGATTCACGAAGAAGACCTGTCTTGGGAACGGTTTGAGAAATACTTCAGGAATAAATATCTTTCGGAAAAATACTTCGACAAAAAGGCTAAAGAATTATATGAACTCAAGTTGGGGAAACTCACCATAGAATAATATGTCAACAGATTCCTCGAGTTGCTGAGGTATGTACCCTATATAAAAGAATAAAAGGAAAAGGTGCAATGATTCATCAGTGGACTACCTAAGTACTATCAGAAAAGGATTGAATTTGACAAACCAAAGGCCCTAGTAGATACTATCTGAAAGGCAAGATATTGTTATGAACAGCTTGGGCCTCGGACATGACCTCGCGAAGGCTAGAAGCAGAAGAATAGTTCAGGATTCCAGAAAAAGGGGTTTAAATCCCCAAGATTTAAGGACTATAAAAAGAAATCAAGGATGAGCTTCCCAGCCCAAAGTGTACACCAACATAACTTTCCCTCCTTGAGTGGAAATAAACTTTCTATATCTTCCCTAGTAAAGATTGATAACCCAAAGAGAGAACCTTTGAAATGTTGGGTTTGTGGAGAAGAACATCTACTGAGGGACTGCCCGCACCGACAACAGAATAGCCGGAGAATTTAAAACGTCCAAGAAGCTACCACCATCAATGACATGGCTAGGAGTGTGCCACAAATTTATGCAGCCTTGGATAATAACCAAGATGACCACCAAGATTCAGTGGTGGAAATCGACGGTATGATCACCAACCATCTAGTGTCTATTCTGATTGAGCCTAGTTGAAATTTGATTTATATAGCCCCTAAGGATATTGATAAATGTAAACTATAGCCACATAAAATGCCAAGCCATGGTTGGTACAGTTAGCCACTGGCACCAAAAGAAGGGTAGTGAAAGTCATACCGGCCTACCAATTCATTATGGGCGAATTCCCCACCCAAGAAACCCTTAACATATTACCCCTGGGATCATATGATCTATTGATTGGTATGGACTAGCTAGCCACCCATAAATCTAAACTGGACTGTTACCATAAAACGTTGGAATGTGTAAGTGAATAAGGAAGAAAAATAACCCTTCAAGGAATCCAAAAACCTGTCTCGGTGAGACAAATATCAGCTCTTCAAATGAGAATGTATTGCAGAAAAGGATGTCCACTATATGAAATATAGATGTTGAAAACAATTGAAGGTGAAAAACCCTCGAAGACCACCCCACACTAAGAGAATATAGAGATGTATTTCTGAAAGAGGTATTGGGTTAACCTTCGAGAAGGGACATCGACTTCTCAATAGAACTTGCACCAAGAGCAGTGCCAGTGTCTAGGACACCCTGCAGGATGAGCACACCTGAGCTAGTTGAACTTAAATTACAACTGAAAGAAATGATGGAAAGAGGCTATATCCGGCCCAACCTGTCTCCATGGGGAGCACCAGTCCTGTTTGTGAAAAATAAAGACGGTACCCTCTGACTGTGTATATATTATAGACAACTCAATAAGGTAACCATAAAGAACAAGTACCCCTTACCCAGGATCGATGACTTGTTCGATCAATTGGGAGGTGCCTCTATATTCTCGAAGATTGACTTGAGATCTGGATACCACTAAGTCTAAATCAAGGGTGAAGACATCCACAAAACTGCCTTCATGACAAGATATGGTCACTACGAGTTTGTGGTAGTGCTATTTGGATTGGCCAATGCCCCTGCCACTTTTATGTGCTTGATGAACAATGTGCTCAACAAATTCCTAGACAAATTTGTGTTGGTTTTTATTGACAACATATTAATTTACTCCATGAATAGAGAGGAACATGAGGAACACCTTAGGATTGTGCTTCAAGTGCTAAGAGAACATCATCTCTATGCCAAATTTAGCAAGTGTGAATTTTTCCAGAAGCAAATACATTACTTGGGTCATGTGCTATCTTAAGAAGGGGTAGCAGTAGACCCTGATAAGATTAGGTCTATCATGGAATGGCCTACCCCGAAGGACGTTTCGGATATCAGATCCTTTATGGGCTTGGTAGGATACTATAGGAGATTTATAAAAGGATTCTCTAAGATTGGGATTCCAATCACTACCCTCCAGAAGAAGGGGAAAAAATTCACGTGGACACAAAAATGTGAAGAAAGATTTCAAACCCTGAAACATCTACTGACCCATGCACTCGTGCTGAAGATCGCCGACCCTGAAACTGATTTCCTCGTATGAAAAGATGCCTATAATGAAGGGCTCAGAGGAGTCCTTATGCAAGGAGAAAGTGTGATCTGCTACGAATCCCAAAAATTGAATGAGCACGAAGTCAACTATGTGACCCATGATCTAGAACTAGCTGCCATAGTGCACGCCTTGAAAATGTGGAGGCATTACCTCCTGGGAAGAAATTTTTAACTTATGACAGACCACTGTGGATTGCGATATTTGTTTGACCAACCAAAGCTCAATGCCAGACAAGCTAGGTGGATGGCCCTCCTCAACGAGTTTGATTTTGAAATCAAACATATTAAGTGAAAGGAAAATAGGGTGGTTGATGCCCTTAGCAGAAGCATGAAAACGATTCACCTAGCAGTGGTAAGCACCTGCGAGACAGATGTTAAGGAAAGAGTCAGAAATGCAAAAGAGACAGACACGTTCTTCCAAACCGTGACCTCGTAACTGTAGCAAGAACCCATAGGGATAAAGTATGGAGGCTACTAGATGATGGAAGGAGGTATGCTCACTTACAGAAACATATTGTATATCCCAGATTGTGATGAATTGAAGAAGTTCATAACGGATGAACTGCACAAAAGACCCTATACTGGTCATCCAGGATACCAGAAGATGATCATGGCCACCAGGAAACAATTCTATTGGCTTGGATTGAAGAAAGACATAGCTGAGTACTTAGCCAAATGCATAGAATGCCAACATGTTAAAGAAGAACACCAACACCCAACAGGATTATTACAACCTCTACCAATCCCGAAATGGAAATGGGAAACCATCTCCATGGATTTCATCACCGGATTACTAACCTCGACCAAACAGAATGACTCCATCATGGTAGTGGTGGATAAATTGAGCAAGTTTGCTCATTTTATCCCTGTCAAGTCGACTTGTAAGGCAATAGGCATCGCCAACGTATTAATGAAGGAGATATTCAGACTGCATGGTATTCCGAAAGAGATCGTGTCTAACAGAGACACGGAATTTACTTCCAACTTTTGGAAATCACTTATGGCTGGTTTGGAGACCAAGTTACTATTTAGCACACCCTATCACCCTCAAACTGATGGATAGATGGAAAGGGTGATCCAAATATTATAAGACATGCTCAAGATGCATGTAATGCATCAACCCAAAAAGTTGGAAGACTACCTGCCACTAGTGGAATTCGCCTACAACAAAGACTACCAAGAATCCCTGAAGACGAGCCCTTTCAAAGTCCTCCACGGTAGGCCGTGCAATACTCCATTCAATTGGAGTAATCCCATAAATAGAGGTACTATTGGACTCGACATGTTGAAAGAAATGGAACAACAAGTGTTTCATATAAAACAAAATCTAAAGGTTGCTCAGAACCGACAGAAAAGTTACGCCGACCAAAGGATAACTCCAAGAGAGTTCAAGGCGGGAGACCATGTATACCTCAGGGTTAGGCCCGGGAAGAGTTCCCTGAAGATGGGAGCATGTGACAAGTTGGCACCTCGATATTGTGGACCATTTGAAGTTCTAGATAGAGTGGGATCTGTAGCCTATAGGCTAGCACTTTCTCCCACAGTAAAAGCACATAATGTTTTCCATGTTTCATTATTGAAGAAATATGTACATGATTCTAATCATATAATTGACTGGTCTGTGATCTAGGTGGAACTGGAGGGAGAATTCCTACCAGAACCTCAATGCATACTGGACAGAAAGGAAACCCCGCTCAGGAACCGAATCATTGCATAGGTCAAGGTGCAGTGGAAACATTTTGGCCCAGATGAGGCTACCTGGGAAATGGAAGATGCCATTAAACAAGCATATCTGATTTTGTTTACTTCTATACTTACACATTCTATTGATAGATAGAACATTGAGGACGATGTTCCTTTAAAAGGGGGAGGGAATTGTAACACCATATGTCCCCCAGTCTGTAAAAATAACTATATTGGCCAAGAACTATGGAAAACTCCAAGATGTGAATGTGTGATTTGACAAACCCTGTATAAAGGGTCGATGAATGTAAATGATGTGTGAATATATGTTGCATGAATGTTGGGAGGGAGGATGTGATGAAAAAGATACCATGATGGATGATGAAAGGTGGTTGAAGGCACCTGGAATGGTGGCATTAACTTCCACCGAACCAATACCATATTGGTCTTTACTGGCTCAAAGACCAAAGCTGCTCTCTGGCCCTGAAATGAAATGCTCGCCAGGATGGTAGGTGGGTAGGCTCCTCATGAGTTAATGAGGGGATGGGGGTGAACCTCCCATCCGTAGAATCCCTCAGAACTAACCACTGCGGGGGAATTCATGCCACATGCAACCTTGCAGGACAAAGCAAGAAAGGAAGTGTGGAAAGGGGGCATGCGATAGGAATCGCGGAAGGAGAACCAAAGGAACTCCAGAAAATATAGCGAGTCATGAGCAGAGGAGAAGGAGAGTAACCTTCGTCCTGGAATTTCGATGAGTGGGAAGTAAGAGACCGAGTCTCAAAGCATCATGGTCTATCTCGGGGGTGGCTAGTGGTAAATCCATTTGGAGTCACTGAGCCTACGGTTGGGTGGAAACGAGCACCCCTCTCAGCAGTCGTGCCACACTTGGTGTTATTTTTGATAAGTGTTTACATCTCGCATATTGAATTAAAATATAATGGAGGCATGCTCATGTTTGTACACTTATAAATGATTGATTTCTGTATAGAAGTGTTTGCCTGGTATTTCGATCAGCAACAATGAATGTGTGCTTATACTTATATGACTATAATCGGTTTATGTATCGAATGTATAAGTTCATATTCAAGCTCATCCCCTGGAGAGTTGTCCCATGTTCACGACCCATGATATGCCCTGGGTTTTTTTCCCGAAGGCACCTCCTTCTAGGAAGATCCATCATATTCCTGAGCCGGAGTGAGTTTCTGGAAGGGACTACCATTTTTAAGTAAGTATTTAAGCTTACCTCACCCCTGTCACAGAGTTCATAGCTCAATAATATAAGAAGACCCTTCTGTCAGGTCACCTAGCCTGGTGATAATTACCCAAGGATCCATTGGAGGATTTTATGGCCTAAGTTTGGAAACCTTACACCAGAACGAATGGTTCCCTAAGTTTTAGTGTTTCGGTGTTTCACCTCCCGAGATATCTAAAGGTAAGTTTCCTTGTACTTTCTAGATGTGAAATTGGGATATGTGGAACCCCGAAATAGTCTAGCATAGATAAGTTTTGGTGTTTCGGCGTTTCGGTACCCAGGATACCCAAGGGAAAGTTTCCTTGTCTTCGCATGTTGCGAAATCCCGACTTGCGAAACCTCGAAATGGTATAGCGCGGTTAGATTTTGGTGTTTCAGTGTTTCGACACCCGAGATACCCAAGGGTAAGTTTCCTTGTCTTCGCATGTCGTGATATCCCGACTTGCGAAACCTTTAAATGGTATAACATGGTTAGATTTTGGTGTTTCATCGTTTCGGCACCTGGGATACTTAAGGGAAAGTTTCCTTGTCTTCGCATGTCGTGAATCCCAACTTGCGAAACCCTGAAATGTTATAGCATGGTTAAAGTTTGGTGTTTCAGCGTTTCGGCACCCGGGATACCCAAGGGTAAGTTTCCTTGTCTTTGCATGTCGCAAAATCCTGACTTGCGAAACCCCTAAATGGTATAACATGGTTAGATTTTGGTGTTTCAGCATTTCAGCACCTGGGATACCCAAGGGAAAGTTTTCTTGTACTCGCCAGTCCTGAAATTCTGACTTGCGAGACCCCGAAATGATAATAGAGTAGATGATATACAGTGTTTTGGCACCCGGGATATCTAAGGGAAAGTATCTTGTACTCGCTAGTCCCAAAATCCCGACTTGCAAAACCCCAGAATGACATAGTGTGTCTAGATTTTGGATGTTTCAGTGTTTCGGTGTTTTGGCACCTGGGAAACCCAAGTGTCAGTTCCCTTGTACTCGTTGGTCATGAAGTCCCGACTTGCGAAACCCCAAAATGAGATTAGCGATGAATATGGGCTTAGGAGTTTCGACTCCCAGAAAACCTAAGTGCGAGACCTTCTGTCTGTGCATATCATGAAACCTAGACTTGTGAAACCCCAAAATAATAATAGCATGGATAAGTCTTGATGTCTCGGTATTTCGGCACCCGGGATATCTAGAAGCAAATCCCTGGTACACGCCAGTCCCAAATTCCTGACTTGCGAAATACCGATATGAGTTTGTGCATGTAGATTCGGTTTTCGGTGTTTTGGTACCCAACAAACTAAAGGGTATGAACCCCTCGTCATCTTCTATCGCAAAAATCCTGTACACGAAACTCTGAAAGATGGGATGCTAGGTTTTAATCTGAGGCATTGCTAGATGTGACAATACTGTTAGTCCCTTTCATATTTCGGCTCTTCAAGAGACAAGAGATCAAGGGAACACATGCATCACGATTTCCTGAATCGCGAAAGCCAGAAACACCCCTCCAGTAATACCCATGGTCATAGCCAACGATCACATGGGTAAGGATAAGGGATGGTAGGGTCTGCATCAAGCCCCATAGGAATTCAGGGATTCTATTCCTCAGTGAAAATAAGGAATAAGCCAAAAAATATGAGTTCCCGTAGTGGGTGTGTGAAAATAAGGCCACTAACCTGTCTCTTGCAACCACCTGATTGGTATCCCCAAGCTCCCGTAATATTCCAAATCACCTCAAAACACTCTCGCCATATCACCAATAGTGTCGATGCAAATGAGGTGGCATTGTGGGCCCACCATCCATATATAGGCCCTTTTTCCCAACTTCCACATTATGTTACAGGAGCCCAGAGCCTTTTTGTTTTGATCTGTTCTTAGCCACAAGATCCTGATCCATCCATCTACACATTGACATTCCTCAGGCTATCAACTGTACTTTTCCCTGGAGGAGAATTTTTCTAACGCCACGTTCAGGTATGCATGATCACTTTTAGTTTTAATGAAATAAATGTTATATGTTCGTTATCATCATATATTGTTCACGTCGGGTATTTGGTTTTTTGTGTGCAGTTACTTGTTCAACAAGCTTACATCCCCTTTAGGTATATGTTCGACACTGGCATGTAATTAATCCCTCTATAAATCACTGCATATCCTGGTCACACCCTCTAACATTTTCCTTTAGGTTCCCTACATCTGGATCTACAATGTCTTTACCCCTGCTACATTTTGGTACTGTCAACCGGTAGCACTCTCCCCCACATGAGTTGTCCCATTCATAATTCCCCTTAGAAAATTGACACTCATGCTGATTTCACCCCCTAGGATTGGGAGTCCTGATAGTTTTTTGCACTTCCGAGAATGAAACCTATACTTCTTTGTATCATATTTCTAACCTTCCCAATGGACTCCCCAGTTCATATCATCTTACACTTGGTTCTATTGACTAGACCGTCACAGTTTCATTAGTCCTCCATCTCATCCACTATCAGTTTTCCCATCTGTAGATTGTACTCCATCCACTTACCTAATAAAGAAACCCACCCATGGGCCCCCCACCCTCCACCAGTTGTATTTCACAAACTTGTGCTCTAAACAGGCCAAGACATCTTTCACTGGGGAACCCGTTTCTGTATATGTATACTCAACCCAACTTATTCTTTATTTCTTTGGTAATTGTATAAAGCCCTTGTTTTCATCATATACATATCTTTTTAGTCGTCATCCTCGATGGCCTTATTTTACCTGGAAAAGCAACCCATATCGACCTTGGTTGGGGAATCCATCCTTTTTTTTCATATCGACATTGTTAACAAACCCAGAGTATCCCAAATCCATGTATCCATGATCTCTGATTTTTCCCACTTTGTTAGCCTCCAACACAGTTTAACCCCATATCTAGTTGTCCCCCTGATGCTAGATCCAGTTTTACGGTTGCTTCCAATAATCCCTCAACACCCCAACCAAGGGAAGTCTTGACTCCCATAGTGACTTGAATTTGTCCATGTTACCCATCAATACTTGATATCACTGATTACTTAGTGCATTTCAAGAAGCCCTTTGCTTCTTGATGTCACGTCTCCCTTTTTTTCGACATCAACACAGTTTCTAGAAGGGTGATAGTATCTTGACTCTCATTACCTTTTCAATGAGGAGTCTCAGACGACACAGAGAGATTCATCATCACTTTCTGATTTTGTTGACCCCCATAACATTCAAATTCAAAAAAATCTCATTGCATCTTTCCATACTAGCCGAAGACCTATGAATTTGTTAGGCCATCAATGTATACAGTTCATCGACACATATTACCGTCATCCTTTACTCACTTCAGAGAAATTTCACCATTATAAAATTTCATCTGTCATTATCAACCACTCCCGAGGGTGTTGTAGTTATCTACACCATCATACATCTTCAGTAAAAGTCCCACATTTTCCCTTCTCTGATCCAAAATGGATCCAGGAACCAAAATGGGTTCAGGAAGGCATAAAAATAAAAGTTATCAAAATTAGACGAAACCAATTTCATTGTGTCCATCTTGTCGCTCTGATTTTGAAAATATAATTTCTTCCTCAAACGGACACCATATGCAAAAGTTATCGCATTTTGATCAAATTCCCAAACATGCGAAAATTCAATTGGTCAAAGTCAACAGTAACATCGGTAGGTATGATAGGTGACGTCAGCATGATGTCAACATGATGTCAGGATGACATCAACATGACTTCATGATGATGTCATCATTCTAACATGGCATCACCAGAAGGTGACATGTGTCAGGCAGATTCAACATTTTCGGGTCGCATTGTCATTGTACAGATGACACGTGGCAGTACATACATGAGGTGGCTCAATAAAATACTAAAACGTGGTTGTACGAATGACATATGTGGAATATGAATGTGACACATGGCAGGTATAGAGGACACATGGAAGGTATGATGGTGATGTGGCAAGTACAGTGGTGACGTGGTAGTGTTGACTGGGCAATTGACTTGGTCGTACGTAGGTGACATGGCTGAATGAATGGATGCTCACTATGTCGTTGACTGTACTGGTAAAGACCAATAATAGGGTGACACGTGGCCTTATCAGAGGGTTCCATATGGAACCCTGGATTTGGCCAAGGTTGGTTGGGTAAAAATTTTTCTTTGCCTCCGGGGGAATCGAACCCGCGACCTCTGGGCTGGGGTAACGATTTAACACCAAGGCGCTAACCAACTCTACTACATTTGTGGCTTGTTTATGATTTGGTGTAAACTAGATTTAATTTTTTGGTGGCATGTGGTTCAGGATAAGCCTCGGTTGGAGGGGGCCAACCTTGACTGACCAGGGGCTGGAGACTAGGGCCTAACGAATTCAGAGGCGTGTGGAGGCTAAGGTGTTGGCCATATGACCCTAACCATATAACTAGGAGCCAATTTCGGAGGAACCCAGTACACCAGCACCATCCCTCGGCCACATAGCAGGGCGCATATGACCAAGGGCCTAAAATTTGGGGGGCTGCCCCTATATTTTCCCAATTTTGGGTTTTGAAACTATATAATATAATTTTATTTGATTTTAGGCCTGTTTTTGGGAGATTTTGTCCATTATTGGAGGATTTGGAGACCTTTTCGAGGCTATATATTGGGAGGAATTTGGGAGGTTGTTTCCAAATTCAAAACTATATAAAGTAGAGGTTCGTGGTATCCTTGGATAGGTTCAGAAGAGGAGAAATGTTGTAGAATTGTGAAGCCAAAGTCAATTTTATGCAAGGAAGCCATTGAGGAGAGGAAATTTGCGAGCCATTTTCGAGAGCTTCGTTCAACCATTTTCATTTCCATAAGTTGTGTTGGACTCTTGAGGTCTAGCAGAACAAAGCCAGAACAATTTTTATTCCCTTTTACACTTTTCTGATGTAATGTTTAAGATTTGAATACAAATAACAAAGCCTCACCCACTAAGACAAAGGCCCAGAGACATAGGCGATATTACCAAACTCCATTAACAATTTTTTTGTTATGGTTTGTTGATTATTTGTGCTTATTTCTATATTTGTATATCTTATTATGGCTTACATGTTACATCATTAATTCTTCCTTTTTCTTCAATTTCTAAATGGTTAATGCACTCATGCTTTAAAAACTAAACCATAGTCTCTAAAAGATCTTTTCTAATCAAGTGGTATTAGAACATGTTGACGGTTGGTTTTTGAGTTTGCATGATTACCAGGGAAAAACTGAATCATGGTGAAGGTGATCTTGTTGAAGAGAATCCTAAGATTGGATCGAGAAAGAGGAATTCTCAAAGTGAGAATATGGCATTGGAAGAGGGACTTTCTCATGACGAGATAGAGTTTCGAAAGAGCTTCTTCACCATGTGAGAGATGGTAAAGGTTTTATATGATGATTACTTGGAGTGGAAGAGACTGATTCTAGGTGAATCTTCAAAAGAGAAAAGTGAAGAAGGAGAGGATCCTCCTAAACCTCCTCCTTCTTCTTGTAACATCCCGCTCTGGAGCACTACCAAACTTATTCTTTGAGGACACTTGCTTGCAAGTGATCTGGGTTTTGATGATGATAAAACTGTTTCCTCCATTATGATGCGTTAAATTATATGACATGATGTGTTACTNTCTTGAGTTAGACAGGTGCTGCTGACTCAGTTTCATTTAGTGTGCAGGGTTTCGGACCTTGCAGATGCAGAGGCATCGGTGGAACTCCCTTGGACTCCGGATTGAGTCAGGGAGTGGGTTATACGAGTTGTTTCGTTTATGATGATATTGTTTCATTTTGATGATATGCTAATTGATATTATGATATGTTGTTGACATAATCTGACATGGCGATTGATGATGCAGGCTGACGATAGCTTGCCGACCAGACTCACATAAGGAGTAGAGGGGCCACACACGAGTTCCAGAGAGAGTGAGGGAGAGGTGTGGCAGCAGCCCTGCCACA
>JZKD02S0356112.1:990520-1003579 GCA_000966675.3 Picea glauca | reverse complement strand
TGCCGAGCATGTCGGTCGTGGTTTGTCGTAACGACAAGGTTGTTACACTTCTCCATCAACTTCTTCTTCTTCAAATACAAGTTCCAAATCCACCATAAGAAAACATTCCCATAAACATAAACATGATATGCCTTTACTTAATCTTGATGTGAAGTTTGAATTACCCATGTATGATGGTGATGTCAATGCAGAGAGGCTTGATAACTGGGTCATACAAATGGAAGTTTATTGTAGTGTGAAACAAATCAAGGATGAGGAAACTCAAATCAAATTGGCATCACTTCGACTTGCAGGCACAACACTCATCAGGTGGGAAAGCAAGCCGCAAAATGGCATGCAACAAGTGGGTAATATATTTCCATCATGGAAAGTTTTTGTTTCTGCACTTAAAAAAAAAGTATCCTTTGGGTTATAAAGAGAAGGCTTTAATTGAATGGAAATATTTTAAACTAAGAAAGGGACAAAAAGTGCAAGAATACACAGATGAATTTCGTAAGATGGCATTAATGTTAGATATGCCATTACATACCCAAGAAACTCTTATGAAGTATATAGGAGGTTTACCTGCACACATTCATAACACTGTATTTATGTTTGGACCTACTAATATTGATGAGGTTTCTATTCAAGAAACATACATTGAGGTAGGGAAAACATGATTTGGTTTATCAGGGGAATCGTCTTCAAGAAAAGAGGACAAAAGGAAGGGGAGTGGAAAGAAAGCAAATTCGACAGCAGGAAGGGAAGATAATCTCTCTTGCAAGCATTACAAGAAAGAAGGGCATGATGCTGACCATTGTTGGAAATTGCATCTCGAGAAGAGACCAAAGTGGTTCAAAGAATGGAAAGGGAGGCAAACAGTTGCAGCAACAACACGACCAAAAGATTTGGGATCATATTCGGGTGATGAGTCTAAAATCACAGTGGTTGGTTTCACAGGTAAAATTGGTGATGGATATGATTCTAGAAGTAAATTGTTTCACATAAGGGTCATAATTAAGATCAATACATTGATAGATAGTGGATCTCAATCTAACTTGATTTCATAGGAAGTGGTTAAACAATTGGGATTAAACACTCAGATGCATCATAAACCTTACTCACTTAAATGGATAAGAAACAATCATAAATTGCACATAACAAAGCAATGCACTTAAAATTTTTCAATTTCATCAAAGTTTTTGGATGAGGTAACATGTGATGTGGTGCCACTCAATGAATGTGGAATGGTCTTATGCAATCCTTATTTGTATGATCGCAAAGAAATATTCTACAAGGAACATAATCAATATCACTTAATCAAAGAAGGCAATGAATATGTTGTACATGCTCATCACTTAAAAGAAAATCAATCTCTACAAACAATGGAACAATTAAGGAAGGAAACTTATGCAAGAAACACACCTATATTTGTGCCAAATCAAGCAATTGATCTTAAGCATGAACATGAGATGATTGTAGAATGGAAGTTCAATCATACTTTGCTTCAATATAAGCTAATGTAGTTCAAGTACTACAAACATATTAGCTCATTTGAAGTCATATTTATGATGTTATCATTGCTAATGTTGTCAACATGGATGGTAGTGGCTTCAGTAAGATGTGACACAATACTAGTGGATAGAAATATGTTGTTAGTTGTCATGGTTGTTTTTCAATTGATCTTGATGCGACAGGTGCACATGACAAATTTTAAAGACAGAGAATTAGTTGGGTGGCCTGTTGATTAAGTTTGGTTGCCATTGATGTCAACCCTTGAAGAAAGTCTGGAAGCAAATTTCGGTAGCACAAAGGTTTGGGTAATGGATCCAAGGTTTTTTCATCTATAATGGTATGTGTTTTAATATATTTTAAGGTAATATTATTCTATATGGATAGTACATGTCATGCCATTTCTGGTGGTATGTGGAATGTCACATAACTCCTCACGGTTTGAGAGTTATGGCCTTATGAAGTTGGAGGACCCTCATATGTTGGCTTGAAGACCCAAAAGGTCAAATAAGTCAAAGATCTTGCAAAGAAGAAATTATTATTTAAATGATAATGTAAAGTGACAAAGTCAATAAGGATTATTTAAATAATAAAGTGAAGTGACAAAATCAAAGAATATTATTTAAATGATATAGTGAGATGACAAAGTCAAGGAGGAATATTTAAATGATAAAGTAATGGAGAAATTTCTAATTATGGAAAGTGGTTAACCCTAAAAATGAGGAAAGTAGGTTAAGTGACCTATAAATGGGTTAAGTGACCTATAAATGGGTTAAGTGACCTAGAAATGGGTTAAGTGACCTAGAAGATGCTTCTAAAGAAGATATTTAGAGAGTATAAATAAGAGGCATGGATCTCTCATTTCATATCACACTTGAGAATATTGAATATCTATAGGTGAATGAGGTAACCAAAGGATACCTAAGCCAAATTTCAGAGGGAAGGTGAAGAAGAAAAGGTCGTAATTCAATAGAGGATAAATTCTTTTGATGATGCTTTCTAAGGTGTTTTGGGTAAAAATGTCGTAACTTCTTCGTAGCAGATCCAAATTTATTAATACCAAATCTGTTGTTTATAGTACAGTATTTAGTATTATGTGTAACATTTTCAGATCCATTCAACAAATATTCCGTGCAGGGCATGCTCTACAAGGCCACTCTCTAGAATAAGCCAGAATTCAGCAAGGTATGCCATTTTTTCTATAACTCCTTTTATGAGAGGTTCCAAGTAGTGACACCTAGAGGAATTGCATAAAACACACTGAAGAACATTGTGTATCATTTTTAGATATTTATTATTTACAGGTACATAGTTATGATTATTTCAAGTTAGGGTTGTTGACTAATCCAAAACTAGTCACGTGAGACTAAATAAAAGTTTGATGAAAATGCTAGTCTCTTGTTGTTAAAGTTAATGAAGGTTTTTAGGTATGTGATCATATACAACAGCTCTATTAAAGAGTTACAAATCATATTTTTATGATGACATTGATGAGGGATTTTGTTTGAGGTACATGTTGGGTACATGGTTGATACAAGTAGTTGATAAGTTGGCACATACATGAGGTGTATAGTTGATGATGTTGGTACATATTGATGAGTCATAGTTGATGAGTAGTTGACACATGATTGATACATACTTGGTACATGGTTGGATGCACTTTTTTATGGTACAAGTTGATTACAGGTTCTTTGGTACATGTTGGTGCATGGTTCATGCACTTGTTTATGGTACATATTGATTATAGGTTGAGGTACAGGTTGATGCATGGTTTATGCATGGTTTATGCATGGTTCAATTTTATTTTTACAGGTTTATAGCGGTATATCTCACAGTGATAGTGTGATAGTGGTTCCATCATTCTACTTCTACTTCAGGGCAGTTGTACGGGGCAAGGATAGGTGGTTGTAGCCACCTTCCGGTTGTAGACAAAGAACATAGGGGGTTGTATCCTCCTTCTGGTTGTAGCTAGAGAATAGGGCAGTTGGAGCTTCCTTCAGGTTTTAGCCTGAGAAACAAGGGGGTTGGAGCCTCCTTCCAGTTGCAGCTGGAAAACAAAGGAAGTTGGTGCTTCCAATGAATGTAATTCTTCAAGACATATAAGAAAAAGAATTATGTGGTTTTCTCCCGCTTTGGTTTTCCATGTAAAACGCTAGTGTACTGTGTATGTGTATGATTGTTCATTTGTTCATTTCTTATTTACTCTGAATTTATTGGATGATAATGCTACATTGATATAACACTTTGATTATATGGTTAAAAATGAATAAATTTCTCTATTATTGATTCGCCCCCCCTCTCAATAATCCAACAATTGGTTTCAAAGCAGGTTCCTTCATAAATTAGTTTAACCACTGAAAGGTAGATCATGAAGAGAAACAACTTTTATAAAAATGGAATACCTCAGTTCAATGGATAGAAGTATGCATTTTGGAGCATAAGGATGAAAACATATATACAGGCACATGGATATGAAAATTTGAAATCAATTGTAGATGGATACACAACACTAGTAGTTCCTCCAACAAATGACAAAGTAATGAAAATCGGTCAGTATGATTCCAAATCCAAAAAATCACTTCTGAATGGTCTTAGTGAAACAGTATTCACCAAAGTTGCACATTGTAAATCCTCTAAAGAGATTTGGGACAAACTTCAAACTATTTATGAAGGAGATTCAAAAGTCAAAGCAACAAAGCTTCAAACTTGTAGAGGTCAGGTTGAACAACTTAAGATGAAGGAAGATGAGAATATTGTAGCTTACTTTTTACGAGTTGATGAAATAGTAAATGCAATCATAGGATTGGGAGAAGAAATCAAAGAATCTATAATTGTTCAAAAAGTACTAAGATCTCTTCCTCTGACATTTGACCTTAAGATATTAGCACTAGAAGAAATATTAGATCTAAACTCAATAATCATGGATGAATTACATGGAATCTTCACAACATATGAAATGAGAACTGAACAAGAAAATCCATATATAAAAGAAGGAACCTTCAAAGCATACAAAAATTCAAATAAAAAGGGAAGGAAAAAAGAAGAACATACCAGCAACAGTGACGTCTCGGAAGATGATGAAGAAGTGGCCAACTTTGTCAAAATACTGAACAAGGGAACTGACGGTAGGTATAGAGGTAAGCTTCCTTTAATTTGTTTAAATTGTGATGGTATTGGTCATTTTGCTAACAAATGTCCTTATAAGAAAAAGAGAAATGATGAAGGTTACTCAAAAGGAAAACAAACATATAAAGGCAAAAGAACCACAAAGAAAGTTTTCAAGAAAATCTTATGCACCAAAGAAGACATCTCATGATCAGATGAATATGAAGTCAGTGACAGTGAGACATAAAGATTTATATTCATGGCAGTATAAGACTCTGAAAAAGAATATGAAGAAGCCGAAGAAGAATATGTAGAAGATGAAGAAGAAATTGAAGAGGCAGAAGTTGACTGCTGAGAGGAATTAATGTGTGCCATAGAAGTTATCAGAAGAGAAAAGAAGAAAAACAAGAAACTACAAGTAGAACTAGACAAGAAAGGAGACACTCAAGAACTATAACAAATGATCCCAAATTTGAAGGTTCAAATAGAATAAGATAAAAGAATTGAAGAAGCCCTCAAAGAATGACTAGAAGAAAAAGACAAGATCATTGGAAATTTGGAAGTAGAGATTGTCACATTAAGAAAGGATCTTGAAAATAAAAATATACAGAACAACTCAAAAGTTTTGGATGGCATTATCAGCAGTGAAAAATCTCATCATGGAAAGTCTGGACTTGGATATAATCAGACAGAAAAAGGATCAAACTCCGAAACAACAGAGCAAGAAACATATCCAAAAAACTATGCAGAAATAATAAAGGGGGATAGGAAGATCTACAAGGAAGATTACAAGGACACTCCTCCACCAAGAAGATTCAGATTTCAGAATTAACAACTGACAGATAGGCCTCATGAAGAAGAAGAATTTATAAGAGTACCTCCTTTCAAAATATCTTCAATTCCCAGGTATCAAACTATATTTTTTGGTTTATGTTATGCATGTAATAATTTTGGACATAAAGTTGTGAATTGCAGAGCTAACAACAGGAACAAAAAAAACTTTGAAATTCATACACAAAGGGGTTATCCAAGAAGTCCTAGTGAAACATAGAGAAGAAGTTACAATAGGTTTGAATATTTGAGCACTAAAGTGGAATGTTACAAATGTAACAATTTTGGACACATGGCCAAAGATTACAGAATGACAATCCCTTGTAGAGAACCACAACAGAATAACAACAGTCACAGACAGGAACCTCGAAAAAGGACATGGATAAGAAAGAAGGATCAATATAGCAATGAAGAATGCACACTCACTCTACAAGCTAAGCAGAAGAAACGTGGTTGGTATGTTGACAATGGGTGTTCAAAACAAATGACAAGTGATAGAGATAGGGTTCTTACATTATGAACGGAAAGAGATGGATCGGTCTCCTTCGGAAATGATGATTCAACCAAAATCATTGGAAAAGGCACAGTTAGAATTGGGAACAAGAATAAAAAGGTAGAAAATGTTCTACTAGTAGAAGATATGAAACATAATATTATAAGTGTGAGTCAAATGTGTGACCAAGGTCATAAAGTTACTTTATATTCACAAAAGTGTGAGCTAAGAAAAGAAGGTTCAAGAAAATTGATTGCTACAACTGCGAGAACTTCAAGCAACATATATGTGTTAAGTGAAATTGGAAATGAAAAGTGTTGTCTAGGAAAGGAAGATGAAACTTGGCTATGGCACAAAAGAATGGGTCAAAAACATTTTGATAAACTTGTCAAAGTATTTAAAAGAGAAGCAGTCAGAGAAATTCTCCAGATCACGAAACCAACAAACACTTTATGCAAACATTGTCAACAAGGAAAGCAAACAAAGACCATGTTCAAATCAAAGGAATATTCAACAACAAGACCACTGGAAATTGTGCATACTGATCTAGTTGGACCAACTACAACAAAGAGCTTAAAAGATGAGAAATATTGTATGTTATTGGTTGATGATTATACAAGAATGACCGTAGTTTTCTTTCTCAAGATTAAGTCAGAAGCTTTTGAAAACTTCAAGATCTACAAGGAAATGGTTGAAAATGAAATGGATTCAAAAATCAAATGCTTGAGATCTGATAATGGAGGAGATTTCACTTCGAATGAATTTATGTACTACTGCAGTAGTCATGGAGTAAAAAGGAAATTATCCATTACTAGGACACCTCAACAGAATGGATTTGTTGAAAGAAAGAATAGGACAATACATGAAATGGCTTAAACAATGCTAATGGATTCAAAATTGACAGATATTTTTTAGACACAAGCAGTTCATACAACAGTTCACATTCAAAATAGAGTAATGTTCATAAACAACAATGACAAAAATCCTTACGAGATATGGAAAGGAAGACCAACAAATGTAAAGAACTTCAAAGTTTTTGGAAGCAAATGCTACATCAAAAGAGAAGATGGAAAAATGGGAAAGATTGACTCTCTTGTGGAAAAAGGAGTACTTGTTGGTTAATCAAGTACAAGGAAAGCATACAAGTGTTACAATCTGAGATTGAACAAAGTTGTAGAAAGAATCAACATAACAATTGATGAAACAGGCATACCAGAATCAAAGTAAGAAGAAAATGAATCAATGGAACAACTTTTCAAAGAAGAAGCATAAGAAGAAAATGAAGTAAAATAGGAAGATGAAGAGAATCTGACATAAGCAGAAGAGAAAGTTCAACAAGTGCCTCCAAAGACACCTAGCAGATGAGTACATAAGAGTCATCCTTCAGATTAGATTATCAAAAACAAAGACACAAGAGTTGAGACTAGAAGAAGAATTTGTTCACCAAAACAAACACACCTAGCACTCACATCTATGATTGAACCAACCTATTTTGAAGAGGACAACAAGGATGAATTTTGGAACAAGGCCATGGATGAAGAATTGGATCAAATAGAGAAAAATGACACTTGGGAATTGGTTCCAAGACCAAAGGATAAGAATGTGATCGGTTCAAAGTGTGTATACATGAATAAATTGAATGAAGATGGACAGGTTACAAGGAACAAAACTAGATTGGTATGTAAAGGATATGCACAGATTGAAGGAATCAACTTTGAAGATACATTTTCCCCAGTTGCTAGAATGGAAGCAATCTGATTGCTTTTAGCTTATGCATGCTCCAAAAATATTAAATTGTATCAAATGGACATAAAATCATCTTTTCTGAATGGGGAACTTGAAGGAGAAGTCTACATTAAACAACCAGAAGGATTTCAGTTGTCAGAAAGTGTAGACTATGTGTGCCAATTAAATAAGGCCTTGTATGGTATAAAACATGCTTCTAGAGCATGGTACTCTAGACTAGATAAATATCTACAACATGCAGGGTTCAGAAAAGGAAGTACAGACAATAGCCTCTACATCAAGGTAATCCAAGGTAATATTTTATTAATTGAAGTTTATGTTGATGATATTATTTTTGGTTGTGATGATGACAGGTTAAGCCATAAATTTGCAAAGGATATGTAGAATGAATTTAAAATTTCATTACTTGGAGAACTATCCTTTCTTTTGAGACTTCAGATACGTCAAAGAAACCAAGGAATTTTTATTTCTCAAACCATGTATATCAGAGAAATTCTAAAGAGGTTTGGAATGGAAGATTGCAAACCAGTTATCACTCGCATGCAAACCAATTGCAAATTAAGCAAAGACGATGATTCAAAGTCTACACATCAAAGGAAATATAGGTCAATGATTGGTAGCCTACTATATGTGACAACATCTAGACCATATGTAACGTAGGCATTTGGACAGGTGGCACGATTTCAAGCAACACCAAAGGAATCACATGTATTAGTAGTGAAGAGAATTTTTAGATATCTTAAAGGAAAAAAAGATTTTCGATTATGGTTTCCAAAAGGAAAGGATCTATATATTATTTCCTACAAAGATGCATATTGGGAAGGTTGTATTGATGAACGACGAAGCACCAGTTTAGGAGTGTTCTACTTGGGTGAGTGTTTAGTATCATGGCTAAGCAAGAAACAATCATCCATATCTCTATCTAAAAACGAGGCAGAGTATATTGCAGTAGCAACATGTTGTACACAGGTCCTTTGGATGAAACAAACTTTGACAGATATACAGGTTGAGTATGATGAGACCATTTCAATCTATTGTGATAATACAAGAAATATTAGTATATAAAAGAACCCGGTGATGCACTCCAAGACGAAGCACATTCCAATCAAGTATCACTTTCTATGGGAACTAGTTGCAGAAAAGAACCTCCGAGTTGAGTATGTGGGCACAAAATAACAAGTGGAAGACATCTTTACAAAACCACTTCTACGAAAATCCTTTGAGTATCTTCACTAGAGACTCAGATTTATTTATACTCCAAAATTAATTCTTTTGAATGCTTATCTTATATGTCTTATAGGTCCACGAGGAAACACCATAAAGAGGACAATTCAGTCAGGGGGAACAACCCTGGATGGAAAGATACCTTTGCCATTGATGACAAAGGGGTAGAGATTCATCATATGCAGAGAACAGAGGCATGATTCCAGGGGGAGAAATGGTTACATAGATGTAGATGATAAAGACATGGTTCCAGGGGGAGCATGAGTGATATGACTTCAGTATTGCATCAGACTGTTGCCATCAATTCCAAAGGGGGAGATTGTTGATTAAGGTTGGTTATCATTGATGTCAATCCTTGAAGAAAGTCTGGTAGCAAATTTTGGTAGCACAAAGGTTTGGGTAATGGACCCAATATTGTTTCATGTATAATAGTATGAGTTTTAATATATTTGAAGGTAATACTATTCTATATGGATAGTACATGTCATGTCATTTCTGGTGGTATGTGGAACGTCACATAACTCCTCATGGTTTGAGAGTTATGGCCTTACGAAGTTGGAGGACCCTCATATGTTGGATTGAAGCCCCAAAAGGTCAAAGAATTCAAAGAGATTACAAAGAAGAAATTACTTTTTAAATGATAAAGTAAAGTGGAAAAGTCAAGAAGGATTATTTAAATAATAAAACGAAGTGACAAAATCAAAGAAGATTATTTAAATGATAAAGTGAGGTGACAAAGTCAAGGAGGAATATTTAAATGATAAATTAATGGAGAACTTTCTAATTATGGAAAGTGGTTAATCCTAAAAATGAGGAAAATAGGTTCACTGACCTATAAATGGGTTAAGTGACCTAGAAATAGGTTAAGTGACCTAGAAATGGGTTAACTGACAGAAGATGCTTCTAAGGAAGATATTTGGAGAGTATAAATAAGAGGAAAGACTCTCTCATTTCATATCACACTTGATAATATTGAATATATATAGGTGAATAAGGTAACCAAAGGATACCTAAGATGAATTTTAGAGGGAAGGTGAAGAAAAGAAGGCTGGAATTCAAGGGAGGATAAATTCTTTTGATGATGCTTTCTAAGGTGTTTCAGGTAAAAATGTCATAACTTCTTCATAACAGATCCAAATTTAGTAAGACCAAATGTGTTGGTTATAGTACAGTATGTAGTATTAGTTGTAACATTTTTAGATCCATTCAACAAATATTCCGTGCGAGGCATGCTCTACAAGGTCTCTCTCTAGAATAAGCCAAAATTCAGCAAGGTATGCCATTTTTCCTATAACTGCTTTTCTGAGAGGTTCCAAGTAGTGACACCTGGAGGAATTGCATAAAACACACTGAAGAAAAATTTGTATCATTTTGAGATCTTTATTCATTACAGGTACATGTTAGGACCATACAATGTACCCTTTTTCTCACACTTTTTGCTACCTGTACACCCTTGTTTCACTCACATTTAAACTCACATTATCACTTTACCCTATCTTTCCAAAGGTATACAACGTCTCTTCTCTTTACTATATGTTTAATTTGTTTTGCATATAATTTTACATTACTCTCATACTTAACCATTGATCAGAAATGTATAAGTGCTGAAACAGTTCGACCTGCAGATTAGCATTGAGGCCTATTGCTGAAACAGTTAAAGCACGCAAACCCTTTGGCTGAAATAGTCTGTGGACTACGATGCTAAAACAACAACTCACACAGAAGAAGTTGTTACACTCTCTGTGGTCTATGATGCTGAAACAACAACTGCTACACTCTCCATGGTCAATGATTCTGAAACAATAACTGCTACACTCTCCATGGTCAACGATGCTGAAAAACCAACTCACAGAGAAGTTGTTACATAGTCCGTGGTCTACAATACCGAAACAACAACTCACACAGAAGAAGCTGTCACACCCTTCGTGGTCTACGATGCTAAAACAACAACACAAAAATGTTACATTGACCACAATAGCTGCACTTTGAGCTAGCATTAACCATCACTGTTGCCTGACCAAGTTGCTGAAACAGTCAGAACGCAAATCCCGTGGCTAAAACAGCCTGCGATTTGCGATGCTGAAACAACATACAACAACAGTAACGAGAAGAAAAATAAGGAAGATGTTACTCCAGCCGACAACAATACCTCACTCAACACCTTTTCAGCTATTGTAACAACATTCTGTTACGGGAGACTAGGATACCCTATTCTAGTATAGAAATCAGATCTGACTAAGAATAGGATTTAGATGTGCAAATGTAATTTGATGATCAAATTGTATCGAGGGGATTCTCCTCTTTAAATAAGAGGAAATCATCATTAGAGAGGACCTTCTGTTTTTAACTAAGAAAGGATTTTATAGAGAAGGACGTGTTTTTACTTCAGATTGTAATATGATACAGTTGAAAGATGAATAAAAGACTGTTCTGAGCATTTCTCTCTAAGTTCCTTTCGTTTCAGGGAAATCTTGTGAGAAGGGAGGGCCCACCTTCTTCACAAGATTCACCCATTAGCTTTGTAGTGTGTTAGTGTTATTTCTGTTCATGCCTTGATTAAATTTTGTTTTGCTGAAACACTACTTTATTGAACTCTGTTTTGCTGAAACACTATTTTACTGAACTCTGTCTTGTTGAAACTCTGCTTTACTGATTGTTACATTGTTTTCATATGATTTATGCTTGGGTAACTATTAATAATTCTAGTTAGCAATCATGTTTGGTGAATTTATGAAAGCTTGATAATCAGGGATAAGTGCTGAAGATTCCTGCTTGGGGAATAGGGTCCTGTTCTCTGTTAGAGATAGTTAGCCATCAGTGCATGTCAATTATTTCAATCAGTAATGAGTTCATGAAAGTGTGCTAATTGAAAACAGGTGTTGAAGATTCCTTCTTGGGGAATAGGGTCCTATTCTCTGTTAGAGATAGTTAGCCGTCAGTGCATGTCAATTATTTCAATCAGTAATGAGTTCATGAAAGTGTGCTAATTGGAAACAGGTGCTGAAGATTCCTGCTTTGGGAATAGGGTCATGTTCTCTGCTTATAGAATAGTTGGTATTTCCTCTTGTAGTGTCTTGAAGGATTTATTTTCCAGTTAGTTATTTCCTTAATGTAATCCAGGATTCTTTGGACAATTATTTCTTTAAACATTGAACTCTGCAATAGGTAGATTGCTTTCCTGTAATTCAAGTTAGAACTTCAGTTTGTTCAAGGAAAAGTGTGATTAATATGTTTTAACTACAAATCTAGGTTTCTTTTGAGATTTAGCATATATAGTGCATGGTTACCTTTGAAATAAACAGACTTCCCTAGGTTCACAATTCATGTAGCACTTGATTGTTTAGTTAAATAAGCAATTATAGTGACCAACATTTTGGTGCCGCTGTCGGGGAAGGTAATTATAGATTTCAAAAGCACTTATGATTTTTCAGATACAAAGATTGCATGAGAGGACGCGGAGACTCCAAAGACACTGACCCTACAGGTGGCAGGGGTAGAGGAAGAGGAGGAAGAAAGACTTATATTGATGAGATTATATCAAAGTCTAAATCTGTTGCTCAACGACCAAACTCTCAGAAACCAAAATCCCAACCTTCATTTCAAGCAAAATTTGAGACGGGGAAAAAAGTTTGGAGTCCTGAGACAGTCAAGAAACCAGTAGGAAACATTGAGGATAGAGAAATCGCAACAGGGGAGCAGACAGAAGAAAACATGGATGAGTACAATGAAGAATTGCATCATGAAGAACAGGCAAGTCCTGAAGGAGAGGTAAATGATGAAAACTCTTTTTCCACATTAGGATTTCCTATTGGTTATCTTCCTAGAGGGGTAGCCCCCATGAAGAACATTCCACTCTCAGCACTACCCAACTTTCATGGTTTGTCTTCAGAGGATCCTGATGAATTCCTTTTTGAGTTTGATATATTATGTAGAAGTTATGATTACATATCCAATGCTAAAAAATTAAAACTATTTCCAACAACATTGAAAGGAAATGCACTAATATGGTTCATGAGTCTTGGATGCCATGTAATCACAACATGGGACCAAATGAAATAGAAATTCCTGAATAAATACCAGGACTATTGCCGAACAAGAGAAAAAAGGGAGGAACTATTTAAGATGATGCAGAAAGAGAATGAAAATCTGGAGGACTTTGTAGAAAGGCT
>JZKD02S0356112.1:970051-980535 GCA_000966675.3 Picea glauca | reverse complement strand
TATAGTTGATGATGTTGGTACATATTGATGAGTCATAGTTGATGAGTAGTTGACACATGATTGGTACATACTTGGTACATGGTTGGATGCACTTGTTTATGGTACAGTTTTATTAGAGGTTGTTTGGTACAGGTTGGTGCATGGTTGATGCACTTGTTTATGGTATAGATTGATTACAGGTTGAGGTACAGGTTGATGCATGGTTGATGCATGGTTCAAATTTATTGGTACAGGTTTATAATGGTATATCTGACAGTGATAGTGTGACAGTGGTTCCATCATTCTACTTCTACTTCAGGGTGGTTGGATGGGACAATAATAGGTGATTGTAGCCACCTTCCGGTTGTAGGTGGAGAACATAGGGGGTTGTAGCCTCCTTCTGGTTGTAGCTAGAGAATAGAGGAGTTGGAGATTCCTTCAGGTTGTATCTTGAGAAACTAGGGGGGTGGAGCCTCCTTCCAGATGCAGCTGGAAAACAAAGGAAGTTGGTGCTTCCAATGAATATAATTCTTCAATACATATAAGAAAAATCATTCCATGGTTTTCTCTCGCTTTAGGTTTCCACGTAAAACACTGATGTACTGTGTATGTGTATGATTGTTCATTTGTTCATTGCTTATTTACTCTGCATTTATTTGATGATAATGCTACATTGATATAACACTTGGATTATATGGTTAAAAATGATTAAATTTCTCTATCACTGATTCACACCCCCCTCTCAGTAATCCAAATGGCCTATCCCACACTTGATGACTGGTTAGTATCCTTTTGGAGGACCAAAAGGTCTTAGTAGGGAGGTGTGATCCAAATTGGATCCAAGAACCAAAATGGGTTTAGTAAGTCCTCAACATCAAAGTTATAGGAATCATATGAAACCAACATCATTGTGTTTGTCTTGTCGCGTTGATTCTGACCATATAATTTCTTCCTCAAACAGACACTGACTGCGAAAGTTATTGCGTTCTAATCAAATTTCCAAATATGCAAAAATTCAAATGGTCAAAGTCAACGCTGACATCAGTAGGTACGATAGGTGATGTCATCATGAAGTCATGATGACATCATCATGATGATGTGGCATCACCAGGAGGTGACACGTTTCATGCAGATTCAACATTTTCGGGCCGAGTTGTCACTATACGGATGACACATGGCAGTTCATACATGACGTGGCTCAATGAAAGACTAACAGGTGGATGTAAGGAAGACAACAATGCAGTACGGACGTGATGCATGGAAGGTACGATAGTGCAACACGAGGAAGGTACGGAGGACATGTGGCAGGTACGGTTGTGATGTGGCATGTATGGTGGTGATGTGGCAGTGTGATGGTGGTGATGACTAGGAAACCTACTTGGATTTACAGAGGTGATGTAGCCAGTTGACTGTACCACTGACTGTACTGGTATAGACCAATCACAAGGTGACATGTGGCCCAATCAGAGGGTTCCATGTGGCACCACGGATTTGGCCAAGGTTGTCTATGTAAAAGGTTTGTTCCACCTCCAAGGGAATCGACCCCATGACCTTCGGGCTAGGGCAACGATTTAACACCAAGGCGCTAACCAACTCCGCTACATTTGTGGCTTGTTTATGATTCGGCGCAAATTAGATTTAAGTTTGTGGTGGCATGTGGTTTGGGATAAGCCCTGGTCAGAGGGGGCCAACCCTGACCGACCAGGGGCTGGAGACTAGGGCCTAATGGATTCAAAGGCGTGTGGAGGCTAAGGTGTTGGCCATATGGCCCTAACCATATAACCAGGAGCCTATGTCAGAGGAACCCAGCACACCAACACCAACCCTAGACCACATGGCAGGGATCATATGACCAGGGGACCAAAATTCAAGGGGCTGCGTCCATATCTTCCTAGTTTTGGGTTTTGAAACTACATAATATAATTTTATTTGATTTTAGGCCTATTTTTGGGATATTTTGTCCATTATCGGAGGATTTGGAGCCCTTTTTGAGGCCAGATATTGAGAGGAAGTTGGGAGGTTGTTGCCAACTTCAAACCTATATAAACCAGAGGTTCTTGGCATCCTTGGAAAAGTTCAAAAGAGGAGAAATGTTGTATAATTTTGAATCCAAACTTAGTTTTATGTAGGGAAGCCATTGAGGAGAGGAACTTTGTGGGTCATTCTCGGGAGCTTCGTTCAACTGTTTTCATTGTCGTCAGTTGTGTTGGGTTCTTAAGGGCTAGAAGAGCACAACCAGACCTATTTTTAATCCATTTGACACTTTTCTGATGTACGTTTGAGGCTTTTAATAGAAATAAGAAAGCCTCACCCACTGAGACAAAGGCCCGGAGACGTAGGCAATATTATCAAACTTTGTTAACAACTTTGCGGTTATGGTTTGCTGATTCTTTGTGCTTATTTCTAGATCTGTATATATTATTATGGATTCCATGTTACATCATTAATTATTCTTTTTTCTTCAATTCCTAAATGGTTAATGAACTCATTCTTTAAAAACTTAACCATAGTCTTTAAAAGATCTTTTCAGATCACTCTCCCTCCAACGGATCACTCTTGCAGTTCCTCTCTTCACTATTCCTTACAATGGAACTCTTAGAAAAAGAAACATTGATGTATTTTAGATATACATATTCTCCTAACCTCACACATTAGAGGGCATATGTTATCATTGAAAAATCATCTGTAGCATTGCACACAATGGTTGAAGAAAGACATCAATGCCAACAACAATTAGTACGCCTACAACATCAAAATCCATCAAAAAGGCATAAAACCATACACTTGGTTCAAAAATCAAAGTGCACAAATTCACCAAAGGAAGCGCGCACACTGTGCACAGATTGCGTAGGATAACACAACCCTAAGTGTGTATTGTGTTCAAAATGTGCAAGGTGCACAAATGTCTATGAGAAAATATGTGCACTTCTCATGAATGACACATTTATGAATCTTTTCGGCCTCTCAACCACTTCCAGTCTCACCCCCAACACAATTTGACACTCAGATCTAAGAGAAATCTAGCTTGGAGGCTGGTCAAGGGCTAGGAAGTGCCCTAAAAGGCCCCTTTTTCACACTATGAACCAATTGTATATTGCCATGAATGGACACTATAAATATGTGCCATGGGTGTGGTAGAAAAATAATAACTTCAAGGTATTGTTATGCTGCAAGAATTCTTCTTGGAGAATCCTCTTTTGTCTTTGAATCATTCAAGCACTATAGCAAGGGCCATTCCACTCACCTCTTGAGAGTATTGGCATTGTATTTCTTCAACATTGTCACTTGCCATTGCATGAATAGAAGATCTCTCTATTAGTGAACTCAAGATCCGTCCCAAGGAGGAAGAGGGGATTCATAAGTCCTTGCCTTTCTCTACGATGTTAGCCTATCAATATATTGATCCATTGGTAGCTATATGATTGTAATTTTTTGTTTTTCATGGTTCTAGTTCTTGCAAGCTTCTCTAACATTTTTTTCTCTTTATTTTTAGTTTTTTTTTCCTTGTTTCATGTGTATTTGGTTACTTAATCAACTCACAAACCTTTGTCTTGTTTAGCTGACTTAACTAGGCAAGTAATGTTATGTTTTTACTCACCCATGTGACAAAACCAACACAACAATAGTGAAGAGATGGAAATTAAATCCCCTTCACTATCAAGGGCTTAAACACATCTTCACACCGATGGTGACATTATCAATGTTGAAATGATTGGATAGCTCTTTTCATGTGGTTTTACGTTCATGAACACCTTGTAAATTCTCCTCGTTTTCATTCTTTTTCTTCATATTAAGAGAGGGATGACACACATTATAGAGAATAGCCTATGTGTTTGGTCATTGGCATCAAATTAGAGCTCAAAGTTTTGTCAAGGATCGGAAGATAGCCAAAAATATTTATCCTGGAGAACAATGGAAAATATTCATGGACACTCATAGAGGTGAGCTATTTGTGAGAATGAAAATCTACAAAGAGGGCCAAGAAGGTGTTACTGAAATGTGGGTGAAATACTGGATTATCTCTCCTTGTATGTTAGTAAATGGGAAGGGTGGAATCTATTAGAAAAAAGGAAAGGAAATGAAATTTGGAATATTCATGGAAATCACATTATAATTTCTAAAAAAAAACACAAAAACTAAACCATGAAAATTACAAAAGTAATTAGATATACTTAAAAATGAATGATAATTTTTCAAAACCACTTTCGATGCTATTAATTAATTTGGAAGATCCACATACATATGTAATTATATTGACAAAATAAAAATAAATTTTGTTTGGATTTGATCCATTATTCCATGTCCATTTATACATAAATTCAAATAAACAAACTTACTTCATTTTGATCCAATATCTATGTCATGTTTCCTCCTATAGTTAGTTGATGTGTACATTCCATTCTTATTGGTGAGATATAAATAATTTCAAAGATGTTGTATTCAAATATAAATAATAATAAATGGACAATGTTACGAACAAATTGAAAATAATAACACTAATAAACAAACTTACTTCATTTTGATCCAATATCCATGTCATGTTTCCTCCAATAGTTAGTTGATGTGTACATTCCATTCTTATTGGTTAGATATAAATAATTTCAAAGATGTTGTATTCAAATATAAATAATAATAGATGGACAATGTTACTAACAAATTGAAAATAATAACACTAAAATTTTATTGCTTTAATTGCCGATTGTGGAATAGACATAATTTTATAGATTTCAATCAGTATTAATTGATCAATGTTGATGATTTGTCATCATGGGAAGAGTGAAATCCATAAAGGTTTTTCATAGGAGAAAGAGGTTTTATTGAATTTAAAATGAAATAATATGAAAACAAAGAAAGTAATAACACTAACAAACAAAATTAATTAATTGGCATGATGCATAACCATTGCAATTATTATAATGAGATGGATTATAATATCTTTTTTTTTCCTAACTATATAATATCCACGTTGGATCATATTTGCATACCTTTCAAATATAAATGGTGGTGATATCCTAAAGCCGTTTTATTGATTTAACCACTGAAATTGTTGTGAATGTTTAAACTAATCTCTCCACATTATCAATATCAATTATTTGTCTTTCTAATGTCAAACCCTGTGATTTGTTTATAGTGGAACCACAAGCCATATCTAATGTGATGTGTCTATAATTTCCTCTAACAATAGTGGTTATTGGTAAAATTCTCGGGTTAGTTATTTCCCATGGTGAATCAATGTAATTATCGAAAGAAACATTGGTGTACAATGGGAGTTGAGGTGGTTTTGTTCTAATAAAGTAGGAAGTTATTTGAATAGTTCCAAGTGTTCCATTTACTAAATCATCTTCTAGCTACAACTTACATGTCAAAATGACATGTTGACCAAGAAATAAAAAAACTCCATGTTCAATTTAATCATTGTTTTTATCACTAATTTATGTATGCTTTGTGCATTCAAAAATGTAGCATGCAATAGAAAGATCAAGCGATTTAAACATGCCCCTATCATGTAGATTCACCAAAGCATTGGTAGGAAATAAATGAATTTTTAACTGGAAAGTATTTACTTAAACATTATTTATAGATTCATCTATCCATGACATGATAAACTTCCAATCCTCTACAATTACATATTTATTTATATTTCTTTGTATAGCCTTTGAAAATTGGATTTCTTCGGATCACCCCCTTTTAATGGAAAAAGGTATCTAAAGTAACCATTATTTTAAAATATTTCAATAGAACCTTTTGAGCTCAAGACATTTTCAAAAGTCCATGAAAATGCATCCTTCTTAGTTAATGTTTTTAAAAGTGTTTCTATTCTTCCATAGTTTCAAACAAACTTGTAGTAGTAACCTGTCAAACCCAAAAATCCTCTAAGATTCTTCAATGTTTTGGGAATCGGCGAGTCCATCATGGCCTTAATCTTGTTAGGGTCTACCTTGACACCTTCATGAGATACAATATGACCAAAATAATCTACCTCGTTCACCCCAAAGAAACATTTGAATGGTTTGGAATATAGTTGTTTCTCCTTTAGTAGTTGTAGCACCCTATCAACATGTCGAACATGATTCTCCCAAGACTTTCTATAGATTAGTATATCATCGAAAAATACTAATACAAATTTTCGAGGAAAGGGATTGAAAATGGAATTCATCAACCCTTTTAATGTGGAAGGTGCATTCATAAGGCCAAAAGGCATGACAAAAAATTCATAATGGCCTTCATTAAACACCTCCTATGTTACGTCATATAAATACATGAAAACAATCCGAATTTTTGTTTTGTTTAGCATTCATAATCATTATCAGAACAAGAGAAACATGACATTAACATACTCCGGTCTATTTCAGTCAATTCATGATAATAACATATATCAATAAAATACATTCTTCTTCTATCAATTCATCTTAAAAAATAGATTTAGACACTACTTTGAGCATGAAGGAGTCTGTCACTTCACATAAAACGAAACACAACTACCCACCCAACCTATCCTGCAAGGTTAGGACTTCGAAGACACATAATTAATGCTCAATTCTAGGATTGGTCCGATTTATCTTGACCATTTAAGGTCTCAAAATTGGCGACTATTCTAAGGAACAAGGAAGTATCTCATTCCCATAATCTCATTTCATTCCAAAATTAAATATACAAAAACAAATTCCAGCATTCTTTACTACCTTTATTCATCACAGAAATATGGTAACCCGGTCACCTCATCATAACATTATTGCATACCATTCCAATAATTAATCACCTTACTCATTTAAAAGATAGGTAGTAAATTCAAAGAAAAAAAAAGGCAATAACTTAATCAGTAAAATAGAGTCCCTTAAATAGATAATCTAACAGTTAAGATAGTTTCAATTTTAAGTTTACTTGGAAGAAGTGTGAACACCCTAAAATGTACAACCAAAGATTGGATATCCTATATATCACAAATTAAAGAGGGAAAATAGTAGGGACAAGCTCTCAATATAAGGTAGAAACCACAAGCATAATCTGTACCTTGGTGAACCAACATATACTGTGAAGGAATAACTTGTATTTGAAGGAAAGTATGTTCTAAGACCGAGTTAAAAAGTCTTGTAAGAAGCTTGAGGCTTCTTTCCTGTATCACAGTACAACACGTCAAGATCCAACTCTAGCAGTGCATACGCAGGCTCCATAAATCCCAAAGTTCAGAAGAAACAATGCGAAAATGACAGGGAGGCACAATATATGCACTCAACAATTAGAATCTAAATCTCAGGAGGGATGCGCTAATGAGCATTGGCATTCCTTTCAAAGGAAAATTCCAAGAAGAAACAACTGGTATTATCATCAATGGAATCTTCGATCACTGTTAAGGATCAAAGATCTTGTTACAGGTACAAAAACCAAAGCTCAGAAGTGGTACCTCTTTTGAAGTCGTGTAGGCAATCATATTTAGGAAGAGAAAATGATAGGTGGAAACCCTTAAGAATTGAGCATATGGAGCCGAAGGTAAAGTCCCAAAATGGACATGTGTCATTCGATCTATGATATCAAATAGGGATTTAAAATGACCGTCCTATCTAATAGAGTGGAAGGATAGGATAAGCAAGGCCAAGGCCCGAGATTCATTTATCTGAAATACCATCAACCATTGGATATTGTTAAGATTTTAGTTTTAAGAATGAACATTCGATAAGGTTGAGTTACTTGAGGTTTAAACTTCAAGAAAAATCACTCCGGGAGAAAGGGAAGTGGAAACAACGAACAACCCAGAGTCCCAAACCTCGAATTAAATATGGACCAATGATTTAGAATGGATCACAGTCATTGGATGAAGTAAGAGTGTAAGGGAAGTGTAAGCACTTACATGTTGACCTCTTTGGTGCTAACCAATTTGGCACTAACCACTCTGGCGGAAATAAGTCCAGAACAAGTAACAATACCTGAAGGCTGAAGCCCTAAAGTCACAAAGTAAGACACGTGGAAACACAAGGAAATCTCATGTCATCATAGTCCATGTCAGTAAGGTCACGCTAGCAAGAACATGCGACACAATTAGATAGTGACAAGTGTCAAGGTCTAATTGGAACTTTAGGTACGAATGTTTAGAATCAAGGTGACACGTGGAAACCGCTAAGTAAGTGCCACATCATCAGTGATGTCAGCAACCACATCACTCTAGCAGTATGTCACTCTAAGAGATTCAAATTCGAGGTTATCAAAGATCTCTAAAAATTTAGATCTCCAAAGATTTAGATCTCTGAAGTCATTTCTAGCAGTAGATCGAAGCAAGGTATAGGGACCATTGATATCCGAGCTTAACGAGATTCGACTTTCCAGCTAAGTTAAAGGTAAGGTTTAAGGTTGCGAAGACCTCGAAGTTATGAATTTTTGGAGTAAAGGAGATACGTAGATCCAACTAATCAACAAGGACCGTTGGATTTCAAGTCCTTAGTTCTTCGGAGTTCGACAGTTAAGCACTCCAAAGGAAAATAGTTTTTTCTTACAAAGGTGATAAACTCTCGGAGCCCCAAACTCCGGAGAGGAAGACAACCATCGATCTAAGGGAGTGTACGTTGTCAGATCTCTGATCCCTTCGGTGGTTCGACGATCTAGATGGAATAGAATCATGATGTGAAGCGGGAAAAACCCAGAAGGTTGGAGTTTCGTAGTGGATCTCCACCATAGGAACTTGTGTATGGAAAAATTGTGCCAATCATTAGATTGAATTACTAAACAATTGCGAAAAAGGTGGAGTAAGGTTAACCTGCAACTACCGGTTGACACATCTCAAGACTGAATTTATCCATTTAGCACTTCGGGAGAAACAAAGTGTTGGGTTTATGAACCTACAGAGCCTCATAGTTCCGGAGCTCTGAATAGCACCCTTTGGTTAGCACTGGGTTCTAGCCCCTAGTCATATGCCTAAATTGTTAAGTAAAATGGGCTAATGCCCAAGAATGAAGTAAAAAATAATAATTCTGGAGACCTTTGCACAGACAGCCCTATCCCAAAATTTTTGAAATTAAGAAACAAAGAACAAATATTTCCTCGTCATTGATAAATTTGATTAACCAAGATTGAAACCAGAGAACACACTAAATTCAAATCAACAACCATTGGATTCCATTATCGACAGGAATGAAATTTACCAAGGACTAAGTAGGGAGTTTGATAAAATTTGGATCTAATATACAATCTGACAGGATCTCGTTGTAAGAGTTGTTCAGGAACTAAATGAATTTCAACAGGAACTCATTACAATCGGGTTTACACAAATTCGCCAGAATCTATAATTCCATGAAATGGAAGATAGTTTCCACATAGGTTTCTTGATACAAATTGCATTGAGAGAATAAAGAAAACAAATTTTCCTCATAATGAATTTATTTGGGATTCGACAACGTTCCAACTAAGGATTCACAAACACAAAAATTGGACTTGACTCCATAGTTTATCAGAGATAAATACACCAATAATGTCCTAAAATAAATTCAACTAAACTCTGATCGTACAATTGCACAATGAATAACTTACAAATTTTAGAACAAAGATCATTCACCAATATAAAATACGATGTACTATGGAAGTCAAGCCACTCAAATTTGGTTTGCGGGGACATCCAGAGTTCAGAGAAATTTAAAGAATACATCCATTATAACAATTATCCATTGATAGAAAAAGTAACCATGGAAATATAGGATTTCAGTGATGCTAACTAACTATTATAATATTTCATGGTAATACAATGAATCTTCAGAATATAAATACCATAACCAATGAATGTTGTGAATAGGATATGCTTTTGATATGACACCCCTTCATGTCCTTCGCTTTCTAATCACAAATACTTCATTGATACCTCCCAGCCAATGCTAGGGTTACTCTTCTTCCCCCTTCTCCCCCCAAGCCGCAAAGGGGCCACACAAAAAAAACAAACAATCTACCTCCAAGAATTTCACTCACAAGGAAGAGCTTCCACTTTCTTGCAAGTCTGGGAATCCCAACTCAGTAAAACACAGTCTAATGAAAATTTGGCAGCATAACAATACTCAGAAAATTAGATCCTCTTTCCTTCTTCAAAAACTGTTTTTATAACTTTTCCCTTCTTTGACACATATCCTTATCCACAAATAATTAAATTTTTAGTAAATTTAATTTGGATTACTCACTCAGACACTTATCCTATCCTCCCCAAGTTACCCCAGTAATTACAATTTTTATTTTAATTAAAAGTTCAAATTTCCTTGCAATCCTCCATGTGTTCCTATTGTCACTCCTAGATGTCCTTTTATTCCCCATATTCTCAGTTAAGGAGTGTTCCCTAACTATATCTTATTAGAGTTTAAAAAGGAGTCTCCTTCTAGTTAGACTAGAGTAGTTTGCAAGATACCAGATATAATGAATATGCAGAACATAAATAAAATGCTAGAAATGGCAGAATAACAGTAATATAACCAGCATAATCTCCACAATAACACATAAATAATATGAGAACAACAACTAAAATAACACTTTGATTCAGA
>JZKD02S0356112.1:955005-965037 GCA_000966675.3 Picea glauca | reverse complement strand
GTATACCTTGGAGTGATCAGATGAAGTGATAATATGAGTCTAGATACAGGTGATGAAGGGTATAATAATGGCAAAAAGTATGGGCAAAAAGGTACAATATGTGGTCCCAACATGTTGCAATCCACAATGATATGTATTTAATTCAAATTTATGTCCAATCAAATAGTGTCTCCAAGCTCTCAAGGCATATACAATTGTCAGTAACTCCAAGTCATGTGTCGCATAGTTCTCCTCATGGTTTTTGAATTTCCTTGAAATATAAGCAATCACTTGGCTGTCTTGCATCAACACTCCACCTAAACCTTCCTTGGATACGTATGTGCATACCAGGAATTCCTTGTCCATGTCGAGCACTTTTAATATTGGTGTTATTTTCAACAACTTCTTGAGATTTTGAAATGCTTCCACGTATTTCTCAGTCCATACAAACTTCTTGTTCTTCTTCTACAATTCCGTGATTGGATTTGCTATCTTTGAAAAGCCTTAGAGAAATCCTTGGTAATATCCTGCTAGACCCATAAAACTGCATACTTCTTGTACATTTGCTGGTGTTGACCATTCCGTAATGTCCTCTACTTTCACTAGATCTACAATGATACCTTCAACAGATATGATATGTCCCAAATAATGAATCTTTGATTGGTAAAAAGAGCATTTTGATAGCTTCCCATAAAATTTGTTTTATCTTACGCATTGCAACACCAATCTCAAGTGTTCATAATGCTCTTCCTTCATCCGAGAATAAATCAGTATGTCATCCATAAAAACTTGAACAAACTTGTCCAAGTATTCCTGGAACACCCCATTCATCAAACTCATGAATACCCCCAGGGAATTTGTCATTCTGAAAGGTAAAACTGTAAACTCATATTATCCAAATCTCATCTTAAAAGATATCTTAGGGATATCTTCCTCTTTAATTCGTAACTGGTGATATCATGATCTCAATTCAATCTTCGAAAACATCATTTCTCCTTTCATCTGATCAAACAAATCATCTATTCTTGGAAATGGGTATGAATTCTTGATCTTATTTTTGTTCAATTGACATAATTCAATGCAAAGTATCCACGATCCATCCTTATTTCTAACAATTATCACTAGCGTGCCCCACGGTGACATGCTTGGATGTATCAGTCCCAAATCCAACAAATCCTTTAATTTCATTTCCAACTCTTGTATTCAAGTGTTGATATCCAATAAGGCGTTCTCACTATCAGTTCAGTTCCATGTTTCAATTCTATTGTAAAATCCAACTCTCTTTCTGGAGGTACACTTGGCAACTCTTTTGGAAACACATCTGCAAACTTTTGTATTGAAATAAGGTTTTATATTCCTTCTACCTTGCCCTTTTATTTCAGTGCTAATATTGCATATAAATTACATCCCTTTCGCATACTCTTCTGCAATTGTAGTGAAGAAATAAACCTCAAGGACACTTCCATGGTTTCTTTCTACAATTACCCTGCTTTGTCCCAAATTACCTGTCAAACTTAACCGCTTCGTCTTATAGTTCAGTATCGCAACGTGTGATTCCAACAAATCCATGCCAATCACCATGTCATAAGATCCTAATATCATGACATAAAGATCTACCTTTGTCACAAAGTCTCCCAAGTTAAGGCTACATCCCGTAACCTTTCCTCCTACCTTTTGTTTGACACTTGATGCCATTTCTACATACTTGAACTCATCCTGTTCGACTTCCTTTACCTTAATTCTCTTCAATGTTGCACTAGATATGAAGCTCTCTATAGCACCTGGATCTATCAATATACTATAGTTTTGGTCTGTGATTGTACCTGACGTCTCTAGCACAGTGGACTGATGCTCATACTAGAGGTTGTTCACCACTGCATGTATCCCATGGGCCTTGACAAAATATCCCATTGTAGTGGGTCCTAATGATCCAGTCTCTCAGGCCTTCTCAATTAGACAGTCTCCCTGATATTGTGGCTCACCACATGTCCAACATCCAGCCTTTGTTCTAGTTCTTTTGGTCCCCGAAGTAGAAGTTGTTGGTCTAACATCTTGTTATCTCTGTCTGTTCTATTGAACAGTCCTAAACTGCTACTGTTGCGGTCAACGTTTCCGAGTTTGTGGTCCTATGTTGAGGATTTTTTCATCGTGGTGTCATGAACATAGTTCCTGTAGGCATATATTGATACCTAGAAGTCTTTCTGGTTGGTGTCTGATGTTGTTGCACTCCTGGTGTCATCTATCCAGTCGGTCTAAAAGGATTATTTCCTTGACCCCTTCTATTCAGCTCTTCCTTAGCTATGAGGGCCTTCTTAACTGCATCATGCAATGACCGAGGAATTAGGATTCATATGTTTTCATGAATGTTGAAGTTAAGGCCAAACACAAACTTGTTTACCTTTAACTTCTCTATGTTCAAATATGGAGCATACCTAAGTAGTTCCATGAATATAGCCTCATAATATGGCACTATAGGACTACCTTGTCATAAGGTGTTGAACTCATTAATCTAATGTTCAATGAATTCCTTGGACATGTACCCCTCCTGGAATTTTTCCTCGAATAGTTCCCACGACACATCTTTGACGACCATGTTTAGTTGAGGTAGGAGTGTCTTCTACCATGGAAGAGCACTCCCCTTCACCTGAAATACCACCATGCATACTTTCATGTTGGAGGTGTAATCATGAAGTGTGGAGCACATCTCCATGTTCTCCAGCCATGCCTCAATGACTAATCCGTCTGTGGCACCCATGAACTCAAGAAACTTCACTTTCTCGAGTTCTCTGTGTATACTGCCACTGCGAGATGGAGCACACTGTGAATCCTCTTTGGGTACAGATGCTCGGCCCTCATCTCAATCCAGGTGATTAATAAAAGCCTCGAAAATCCTCTGCAAAGATCTCATCAAACCTACCACGTCTTCCACAATAACCTATGATGGATCATTATTATGTTCATATCCCTGGAGATTAGACCCTTTTGGTGTGGGTGCTATTGGAGGTGTCATACCTCTTCCTACAATACCACATCGTCTACTTCCCCTACATCCTCTAACCATGGTTACCTGGATGGAAAAATTTCAAATTTAATTAGCGATACAATTCAATCATTCATTTAACGCAGTGGAAGGTGTAACGGTCCAATGTTGCAGGGTTGAACCCACTCTGATACCATATGAAACATCCCCTCTGTTACGTCATATAAATAGATGAAAAAAATCTGATTGTTTTTTTTTTTGAACATTCATAATCATCATTAGAACAAGAGAAACATGGCATTAGCATACTTCAGCATATGGTAGTCAATTCATGATAATAACATATATCAGTAAAAAACATTCTTCTTCTCTCAATTCATTTTAAAAAATAGATTTAGAAACTACTTTGAGCATGAAGGAGTCTGTCACTTCACATAAAATGAAATACAGCTACCCACCCAAGCTATCCTGGAAGGTTAGGACTTCCAAGACGCATAATCAATGCTCAATTCTAGGATTCATACGATTGATATTGACCATTTAAGGTCTCAAGACTGGCGAATGTTCTAAGGAACAAGGAAGTGTCTAATTCTCATAATCTCATTTCATTCCAAAATTAAATATACAAAAATAAATTCTAGCATTCATTACTACCTTTATTCATCACAAAAATCTGGTAACCTGGTCACCTCATCATAACATTATTGCATATCATTCCAATAATTAATCACCTTACTCATTTAAAAGATAAGAAGTAAATTCAGAGAAAAACAAGGAAATAACTTAATCAGTAAAACAAAGTCGCTTAAATAGACAATCTAACAGTTAAGACAGTTTCAATTTTATGTTTACCTGGAAGAAGTGTGACCACCCTATAGCGTACAACCAAAGGTTGGATATCCGATCTATCACAAATTAAAGAGGAAAAACAACAGGGACAAGCTCTCAACAAAAGGTAGAAACCACAAGCATAATATGTACCTTGGTGAACCAACATATACTGTGAAGGAATAAATTGTATCCGAAGGAAGGTCTGTTCTAAGACTGAGTTAAAAGTTCCTATAAGAAGCCTGAGTCTTCTTTCCTGTATCACAATACAACACTTCCAGAGCCAACTCTAGCAGTGTGTACACAGGCTCCATAAAGCCCAAAGTTCAGAAGAAACTGTTATCGCTCTGTAATTTTCATAGGTTGTAGAAGAAAAGATAGAGGTAACTACAAAACCACTTTGGAATATGGGATATATCCTTTCCAGCTTCAGAGGGGGATCTCTCTGTAGGATTTAGATTTTTTTGGTTTAGAATCTTAGTCTAGTCATGGGAGTTTAGGGTTTGTTTGTTTGTTCGAAATATCTGACTAATTGAATGCTTAAGTTTCCATTAGTCTATGGGGTTTGTATTTTAGAACATGGATCAATTTCATATTTTATAAAGCTTCTTCACATGGAAGGGTAGTAAAACTGTTTGGATTTGGTAAAATTATTTTAAGTGAATGGGAAGAAAGGAGAGGAAATTCCACCAAGAAAAAGATCAATTAAGAATTATTTTACTTAATTTCAGTTGAAAAACATAAAAATCATTCAAAAACTAGAAACAAAGTATACTAAAATAAATTTTGTTCTTTAACCTTCTTTGAATAATTATAATTGGAACACATAAAATGGTTATAGATAATGAAAACATAAACAAAGAGAGATGCACATCACCAACAATCTAACACGAGAATCCTCTGAAAGATTCTTTTTTATTACTGGTCGGTCCTCTTGAATGATACACAATAGCTTTTTTGGATGAAAAAAACAACCTTGAATAATTCGAAAAGATAAGTATTTATACAATTATTTACAAAGATCATGTAATAAATGATCAGGATATAATTTAGGGATATATAAACTAAGTATATATTTGATTACAAAAATATAGGAATCCTTTAGATCTGATTCAGATTTTTGGTGTTGATTTGGTGGAAGTTGTCAATGAAATGTCTCTTTGACTTTGCTTAGCTATTGGTCCTTGCTGGCTGAAACATTGAACTCACTTTTACTCAAGTAACTCACATATCTTATCCCACCTCTTTTTACTTGGGATTAATATCTTGAGTAATTTTATGTAAATTTCATCCATTTCTGTGTACTTGGAAAAAGTAGGCATAGTAATGAAAATATGTTTGATTTCATGTTGAATTCTCAAGTCAAACTGTAATGTTTCTAGGAATGTTTTCCCAGTGATGCTTTCTTGTATTCTGCGAACTTTGAATTATCCTTTCCAACTGTTTTCAATTTTTGGTTGTAATGAGGAAGAGTGATCAATTTTTTATTTAGCACTAACAATTCAGAAAGCCCTTTGTTGTGTAGCACCTCAAACTTGTTGAAAAGACTCTGCACACCTATGTCCATAACCTAAAATTTTTCTTCCAGCTGCAACATGAGGCATTTCTTGGTCAGAACCTTCTTGATTTATAGGATGGTTTCAGTTCTATCCTCTATCTCCAGCTCTTCTAACTCCTGTTTCTTTTTAGAGTTTAGAAACCTAATGAGCTATGTGGCCTCTGTTGGCTTTTCTCCCAATTATTCTTTGATAACTTCAATGGCTCCTCTAGCTTTTTGGATTAATTCATGCTGCTAAAAAATGATCTGAATAGAGGGCCAAATCTCTGTCATGGATTGGTCGATGTCTATTCATATGTTTTCCTTATCTTGGGATAAGGTGTTTTCCGTGGCTGTTTCTTTCTCCAATTGTTGCAGTTGTTGGTTGAGCCTCTGAGACTTGTGCATTTTTGCCTGACGATAACCCTAAAACATTGATTTATGTTTCTGTAATGTCTTTACCTCTTCCTGTAACTTTTTAATTTATGCCCCTTGTATGGACATATCCTCCATAGATTTCACTAGTTTATTAGAGGAATATGAAGTTTGTGTTGGGATTGTTGTTGATGTAGAAACTTATGCTATTTTGATCACTGTCAGGGGCACTGCATATAGTGGAATCATGGCCAAATGTTACATTCTTCTCTTTTTCTTTGATCAACTTGTCCATCTTTGATTCCTTTTCCTTGATTTGTGCATTTTTCTCCATGATCAATTTTAGCATCTCTTCTTTTTGGATTTATGTATCAGCTACTTCTTTAGTTTGTGAATCCTCTGTTACTGGAAGCTTCAGTTGTTTTTCGAGTGATGTTATATCAACATTGTTCTTCTTTATCAACTCCTCTACTTATTTGACATTGGTTGGATAATATCCAATTTTCAGAACTAACTCTTCCAAGGATTTTATTTTAGTATCCTTGGCAAAAGAGGATATCTTTTCAATTTTTAATTGGGACTGGATATTATTCAGGGATACCTGCAATTTGTAAGAAGTCATTGAGGTATTTGTTAGAGCTAAAAAGATCATCTCTCTTGTCTGTATATGCATATCAATCTAGTCCACAGGATGGACATCCTTTATATCAAACTCAAAAGCAACCTTCTTGTAATCTATTGATGTCTTTGGATAGGGGATTTGTGCCTGTAAGAATGCCATTTTCATTATTCCCTTCTCCATGTCAAAACTTGATAGTAGTATGTGTTGAGAAGTATAGGTCTGCTTCCAGAATTGAGTGTAAGTGTTGTTGTTGAGAAGTTGATTCCTTTGCTTGATTTCCTTATATTTTTCAAAAATATTTGACTCCTTTTTTCCATGAATTGATTCAGCTGTCAGAGTTGTGTATGGATTTATTTAAGAGGATGGTGATGATGGAGAACCTGCAAAAAAACTGTCTGACTGGGCTGAAGAATGTGGTCCCTCCAAAACTATTGTAGATTTCATTTCTCCCTCTTTCAACAAATCTGTTGTGTGACTGGTTTTAGTTCTCTCTCTGTATACCTGAGAAATTTCAGTTGATACCTCTGTGACTAAAGGAGAAACTTACTTCATTGATATTTTCTCTTCTTTCTTTTGAGGTGCAGTGGTTTGTGAAGTGGTTATAGATATAGTTTTCTCCTCTACTTCTTGCAAGGTGTTTTCTTCCCATTCAGCCTGGTTCATATATATTTGAACCTCTAGCCTTTGTGTGTGTACATAGGGAGTGGTATTTTGTTTGGTCCTTAGCTTAGAAATGATGCCAAATGGGTCATATGACCAATTGAAACTCAAAGGAAACTTTATCTATTTCAAAAGGATATCTGCTTCTTCACCAGCTACTCTACTATAGCAAGTGAATGGTCCAATATGAGTTTTGATTCTGAATTGGGATTTCTTCTTGGCCGCTACAAAATGAATTTCATCTGTGTTTATCATATACCTAATATATTTCAATGCAAAAATCCTCATTGGGAGGTATTTAGGAAATTTGTAAGGTCATAGATCACATCCATACACCCTGATTTCTATATAGTTATGTTATAAATACCAGTCACCTATCTTGGCCTGATCATATAGGTGAAAAACCTTTTGAATTTCTTCACTAATCTTGGGTTATGTGTTTTTGTTCAACAAACAAGTTTTTGGATGGATGAATTGGTCAATGAAATCCTTGAATTTGTATAATGTTGAGTTCTTTCTCACTAATGAGGTCCATAATATGACTGATTGTGGGATTCCTTGCTCATTTAACGTTTGAAGTGCAAAAGGAAACTTGTCTGCTTGATAAAATAGGAACATATAAACCAACATTGAAGAATATTTGAACATTGCTTCAGTTGGAAACTTAAGGAATTGTTCATGAACGTTGTCAGCTAAAAATTGACTGAAATTGAATTTCACAACAACTCTTTCTTTTGTAGAGAAAATGGACAGAAAACCTAGAATAGGTTCATCTACCCATTCATCATAATAATAAACTAACAAATATGATAGCATGGATATGATCTGGTTTTCTTTCACTGTAAAAATGGAAGAGGGGTGTGGTGGATTTTTCTTGGGAAATTGGGAATATTCAGGGAGGAAAATCTCTAAAATATGGGCTCTCTCGGGAAAGGTTAATTTATGGTACAAGTCATTTAGGTTTTTGACAGAGAACATGGTGGTGGAATCATTTTTAGGGATTTGTAACATTTGGTCAATTGTATCAGAGGTAATTTTCAAGAAAACTTCACCAGTGTGGGAGGTAATGACTCTTTGGCCTGGCAGGTAATTGGCTTGGCATCTAAGGACAAATTCAGAGAAAGGATAAGTCTTAGGAAACATATAAAGGGGAAAATTGGACTCCCAAAGCCCAATTTCATCGCTTTGTTCGAAGAAAGTTTCTTTCATCCAAGAGTGCAATTCGAAGAAATCGAATTCGCACTTCGACTCTGTAACCTTGTAGTCTCTTTCTTTCAGAGGGATTTGGTCCAGGTTGATGGGAGGGGGAATCATTGAGTTCTCAAATGTGTTGACAGGCTTAACCTTGGGAGCCATAATTGACAAAATCATCAGTAAAAGGATGGTGATGTTGTAATTACCGGAAGAAATCTCTCATGTTGATGGTGAGAGATGGCGATGAAAGTTTGACATCTTAGCTTGGCATGGTATTCATGGGGTCTTACTCGGAAAAAAGTGTAATGAGATGAAAATGAGGGATTTTAATATGAACAATGGATATTTGTTATGGTGCGTGACTGTTACAGGATAGCTAACGGTCACAGGGAGGGGTTTAATTGGCTAACAGGTATGTTGTGTGGGACATGTGTCATGTAGGGAGAGGGTAGTAGCGGTGGGGAGAGTGAATGGTATCAGGATTAGGTTAGGCATATTTCGGAGGGGGGGGTCAGAGGTATATGGAAATAGGATGGGTGGGGGTGCAAAACACTAAGGAACCGCCACGTTATGTGGGACCGTGTTAGGAAAAAATACTTTTTGGACCCCCCCTCCACCGATAAAGGTAGGTAGGTTGGGGGAGGGGGGAGAAGTAAGTTATGGTCGTTGATAAGGAATAGATTTGATGCCGCTAATGGATATCTACGCGAAGATTATGCACTACAAGACAAAATGTCTTCTCAACTTCCAAATTTTGGATAAAGAACATATGTCATAGATCTAAAGTTAGCTTTTTTGAAATCTTTGTATTATAATTTATTTTTCCTATGCTAAACTAACCTATTTTCAACACTTTAGGTTACATTTTATGTGCTAACCCTTTTCAATTCTCTCTGAAAGGAAAATTCACCTAAACTATCTTCTAACCTATGCATCTAACTCATTAATCAAGCTTAAACTATTTGATTAATTTATTCCTCTACCTAACTACTTTGGAAAAGATTAGACAGTTCGGCCAAATTTATTCTCTAACCTAACAACAACAATTTAAAATGTTTGATCATGATTAGACTGTATGATTCAAACTTATTTTTCTTTTGATGGGGTTTTCTTATTTTTCTCTTTTTCTTTTCTTTTATTTTATTTTATACCCTCGTTTCATTTTTATTATTTATTATTTTTTTTCTTTTTCTTTTGGAAATCATTTGCAGAATAAAATATTATTTACAACATAAGATCACTAAAGGAGAAAAATTCAATCACCATCTGATACTATGAAATATAGGACTCTAACAGTGGCTCCACTTGGGGATGGTTCTCTCCCTGTGAGGTGCCAAGAACCAGTGACTGATCACCTTGAATCATCTTCTCTAGTACTTTCTGCATATGATTTGTTTTATTGTAGTTGTAAACCTGGTGACAACTGATTAGGAGCTTAGGGCCTTCTCTTTGGGCTTAAACTTCTGATACGAGTCACCCACTCTATTAGCACTAGAAGTCACCTCTGGATTGTGATAGAGGCAAGCCCAGTACCCATAAATTTGTATCTCACAATGAATAAATTTAAGGGTGGTCTAATGGACGCAGTATCAAGATTATATCGCTTCAACTCAGAAAATCGAGCTGGTATGTGTTGGAAGATTGGTTGTTGTCATTTATGTCAACCCTAGTCATGGGTTTTGGACCAGAAGATTGATGAAGTTATTTGGACATGAAGGAAAATGAAAATGAAGATACAACATCCATGGATGGATATTATACATCATGCTCTTTCCGGTGGTATGTGGCACGTCACGTGGATCCTCATGGTTGAGGAGAAATGAATTTTTGAAGATGACAAAGTGAATTGTACATGTA
>JZKD02S0356112.1:926049-936504 GCA_000966675.3 Picea glauca | reverse complement strand
CATAGGTGGAGGCTTGATATCTTCTCCTTGATATGTCTCTATCAGCCTTATTTCTAATTATGTTAGCTGCAAATACGTTAGATTCCACTTCCAGGGATGCATCTTTCATATGGACCAAGGAAGTAGCTCTTCTCTCTCTTAACAGGAGGTAGAAGTCAGGGTCAAAATCACTAGCATAGGTAATTTTGGCAGAGGCTTCTATAGGATTTATCTCAGCAGGGATCTTATTATTGTACATTTTGTTGAATATTTTGGAGAAGTCAGAGATAGATTCTCCCTCCTTTCTCTTTAGGGACCCGAACTCTATGATATAATACATAAAGTCTTTTTTACACCCCCATTGCCTCAAGAAAACATCGTCTAGAGCCTTAATCCCTACAATAGATCCAAGGGTCAATCCCCTAAATCATTTTCTAACCTCACCATCAAGGTTCTGGACAAAGAATCTCATCCACACGTCTTCATTTTCAATATTCGGATTGTCTGTGTAACTGTAGAAGGCAACAAGATGCTCTTCAACATTTATGTCTTCTTCCCCAGTGAATTTGGGCATGTATTTAAGGTAATCTCCAATAGGGAGAGCATTCATGGGTTAAGGTAGGACTAGAGGGGCATATCTTGCAACCACTATGGCATCCATTCTATTTCTAGGGGGATTGGCACCTACCATAGGGATGATAGGTGGAGGTGAAATAAGAGGGGAAGGGGTATGAACAGGGGGGATTGGAACTGATCTTTCGGGAGGAAAGGGAAACAACGGAGGATTTGGAGAAAGGGATATAGGGCTAGAGGGAACAAAGGTTTCCCTTTCTTCAAAATCAATAACTCTAACAGGAGGAAGATTAATAAAACCTGGAGTGGGGAAATCTTCCGAGGTTTGGGGTCTAGACCAAGGTACAACTCTAGGGGAAATAGGAGTGACAAATATTTCTCCTTCCAATCCAAAAACAGGAGGAAAAAAATCAACAGGAACACTCCCAAATTTTACACTTGAGGAGAATGAAGAGGTCTCCTATGGACATCTGGTCTTCCAGCATCCTAAATAAGAAAATATCAGAAGACAAGATCCTCTTGGTTTATAGTTTTAAGGAACTGAATGAAATTATCACTGAACTAAAATCAAACATACATCACAATTCAATAACAACGACCCAACTTGATCATCCATGCCTAAGTCATTCAGCGTTGGAGGGAAAAGACAACACAAAAACTGATTAAAACTGGTCGCGATGACATTGTGTTCAAACCTACATCAAAAAAACATAACTACCCTAGACTGGATCCTCCATGCCCGAGTGTTCTAACACAACTGTTTATAGATATATGAAACTAATATAACTTACATTAAACAAGAAGTCTCAAATATAGATACATGACCAAGAGAACCATAGCGTCATTAAAACTATACAATACGGGAGCCTAGCTCAACCATTGACCCTAACAAAATATCAAAACTGAGTATTTATACTCAAAACCACTTGCTCCCTTCAGAAATGTGTTCTGGTCATTGCATTCAAGGCTTGGTGTCTGCATATTCCTCTATCAAATTGCACTTGCATTATTTTTTCAGATGCAAGATCAGATCAGTATGGTTTCACAAGAAAATCCATGATAGGGGAAATTTCGGCTGACCGTCTTCCCTCCATGACTGGTTCTTCAATGCTTTCCATTTATGTGGTGAAATGAGGTTTCAACCACCTTCCCCATTTTCATTAACTTCTTTCATCAGGATCAGGACAAGGCCTAACACCCATGAATGTTTCGAGCAAGCTCACGACTCCTTCGAGTCAATTATGGTGCCTCGAGGTCATGCAAATCTTTCTATGTGACCAACTCGGGTGCTTTGATCCCTTGTGCAGCTTATTTTCATCACCTCATGTGACCTCAGGCCATGACCTCATGCTTATCCCATATGAAATTTTGGGATTTCACATTTTGGGAGTTTTCACCCCCCTTGATTTCAAACATCCCAATGCTCAAAATTGGGAAATTTCCCCTCTGGATCAACGGTCAGATTTTCTTTGAAACTAATGACCATGATCATCTCTTCGAACAACCTTAGCCACCCATTTCTTAATAGGCACCTACCCCTCTTTATTTCCCCGCTTTCCATGTGACTTGGAGCTGTGATCGTGGGCCTAACTCCCAGGCGCTTTGCGACTTCATGTTTCATGAGTTCACACTGTGCTCTATGCTGAAACCTCTGAGTCATGAAATCGCGATCGCCCGGATTGGGTGACACACATCACTTTGCATCAGATGGCCAAGATATATATCGGCATTTTGGGACTTTGCACCATCGACGCTTCTCACTTCAACTTTTCTTAAATGATTTCCTTCATGATTCGATCATGCACCACGTGTCCTTCTGAAATGGACGGCCCAGATCATTTCATGGCCTTGTGTTTCATGAGCTCTCATGACTCTTTTTTTTACTGATCTACTCTGTGAGTCAGTGAAACGTCGATCCTATGCCACACATCCTTCCTGGAACCAATGGTTAAGATTGACCTCGTGATTTCGGACCTCTGGATGACACTAAAATTCATGTAACTCTATGATCTTGATCACCCGATGGTCATCAATCCGATCTGCCTGATGGATCTCCACCATTGAAAGCTGATCTTGTTGATCTCCATTCCCTTGAGGGTAATAGGTAGTAGAGTGTCCTAAAGTAATTTGATATCTATTGCAAAAATCCACCATCTTCTTTTATTTGAATGTTGTTGCATTATCAGTGATGATTTTTCTGGGACATCCAAATCTTGAAAGAATGTTAGTTTCTAAAAATTTAATAATCATAGCATCAGTGGCTTGCCTTGTAGGTACAAATTCAATCCACTTGGTAAAATAGTTAGTGGTTGTAAGGATCCATTTGTGTTGGCCTGATGAGGGTGGATGAATTTCTTCAATGAAATCCAAACCCTGTTGTTGAAAAGGAGTTTCAACTGATATTGGTTTCAAGGGTAGAGACAACAATTTCCTTTTTCCTTAAAAATTTGGCAGTTATGACATGAGGTCACTTTATTATGGACATATGCAAATAAGGTTGGCCAATAAAAACCATCTCTTAGGATTTTATTGGTAGTATCCTTCCAGTTCAAGTGTCCACCACAATATCCTTCATTAAATTCCTGCATAACTTTATCAGCCTCATCTTTCAATAAACAGTTTAGTAAAATTCATCCAACATCCTTCCAACATAAATTGCCATCCAAAATACAATATTTCATAGCTTTGAGTTTAAGAAACCTAAATTTAGTCTTGTTCAAATGAGGAGGAGCTTGTAAATGATGTAAGATGAAAATCAGGTCTTCATACTAGGGAGAGGTTTCAAAATCCTCTGTAACTTGTGGAGTCGCCTTATCATCTTCTTGTTCATCCAGTGCAGCTAGAAAATTTATATCCAAAGCATGAAAATTAGACTTAGCCATTAATTTAGTTAATCCATGACCCTTAATGAGCTTGGTAGGTTTGATTTCAATGTCATATTCAAGGATAATAGAAATCCATTTACCCCTTTTCCCATCAGGACTGTTTTGGGTCAGAATGTCTTTCACCACAGAGTTTGGGACATAAGCAATTATATGTGAATGAAGGATGCAGACTCTAAAATCTTTGATTTCTTTTACTAGAGAAAAATATTTCTTTTCCATGATATTGTATTTTAGTGCAACGTCTCTCAAGGATTTACTAAAGAAATAAATAGGCAGTTCATGGCCTTCATTATTTTTCTACAAGAGTAGTACTGCTGCAATAGTATGCTCAGAGGAAAAAGAGAAAAGGAGGAAATCTTTTGTGAAATCAGGGCTAATAAGAATAGGGGCTTGTGTTAAGGCTTGTTTCACTTGATCACATGCATGTTTTTCTTCTATGGTCCATTTTATTTTTGTGTCTTTCTTCAACATGTTTGTTATATTTCTTAGAAGTTCTGCCAGATTAGGGATAAATCTCCTTAGAAAATTTATTTTGCCAATGAAAGATTGGAGTTCATTTATGTTTCTAGGATGATCTATCTTTTGAATATATTCAATTCTATTGGGATCAATTTTGATTCCATCCTTTGAGATGATATGACCTAGAAGTTTTCCTTCTTCTAAGAAAAACAATGTTTTCTTTGGATTAAGGAAAATTTCAAATTTCCTACATTTTTCAAAAACTCTTCTCAGGTGGAGCAAATGTTATTCATCAGTTTTTGAAAAAACAGTGATATCATCTAGGTATATAACAATGAATCTACCTAGTTCATCCACAAAATAAATATCCATTGCTCGTTGGAATGTTTCTCTAGCATTCATTAAACCAAAAGGAATTTTCACATACATGAAAGTGCCTCTAGGTGTAGTGAATGATGTTTTTTCTTGATCTTCAGGATGGACTAAAACTTGTTTGTAACCAGAAAAACCATCTAACAGAGAAATTCTGCTATACCCAACTACCTTCTGCAAAATATGATCCATTTTGGGCAAAGGGTAGTTATCTTTAAGAGAGACTTTATTGAGGTTTCTTAAATCAATGCACAATCTGATTTCTCCACTCTTTTTCCTAGTTGGAACTAAATTTGACACCCACTTAGAAAATATTAATGGGACAATGATATTAGCATCATACATCTTTTTTTATTTCTTTTTCAATCAGAGGCATCAACTTTGGGTTAATCCTCCTAAGTTTTTGTTTAAAAGGTTTTTGGTCTTCTTTTATAGGAATTTTATGTTGTATAATGCTAGTGTCGTAAGATTTTAGAACTTCATAACTCCATGCAAAAACATCTATGAATTTTGTGAACAATTCTATGTATTTATGTTTTTGAGCAGGAGGTAAATATTTAGACAGTTTAATCATTTTTGGTTCTTGTTCAGATCTGAGGCCGTAGTCTTCAACTTCCTTTCTAGTAGGTTCAATTTTGTCTTTTTTGGCTACATCATCAAAATCAAACAACTCTTCTAAAGGGAATAAACCTATAGGAAAAAAATTATCTTTCAATTGCAATATGTCCAGATCTTCTTGTTTTTTATCAATTTGTTTTGAATATATCTCATTCACATTTTCTTCTTCATCATCAAAATCTGCATCTATATTGGTGCATTCAAATTCATTTTTTGATTGCAAAAAATTTTCAATTTGTTCATCATTTCCAAAGACCTGCCAATATATGATGTTATCTGGGACAACTGGTATGTTCTTTACTTCAACTATGTATTGGCGATTGGGATGAAATGGTATTTTACAAGTACTTGTTGAGGTATCCATACCATTAGCAAGAATGTTCTGGTCTCTGGGAATGGTTGATAAGTCATACTCAGTAAAGCATTCTAGAAAATCTAGGACAACATTCCTGTAATATCTCAATCTTGGGTATTTAGCAGAGTATCCACCTTTGCTCTGTTTTATTATCAGCTCATAGTCACCCCGAATTGAAATTCTCTTAGAATTAATCCTTCATATTCAACTATATTGTTGGTACATTGAAAATTTAGACTGTAGGAATGACCTTTTGAATGGTATGTTCAAATATTTTATCACTTGTGATCTATATTATTTTTTATTCATAATCTCTTTTAGAGGAATGGATATCTTAAGTTTTTCTAATTCATTTTCAAAGTTGAATGATGTTTGAGTTTATTCGGTTTAGTGTTACGAGGGAAAAAATCTCTATGGCCAAGGGTAAACCACAACAAACAGGTATGACTGCAGAAATCAACTCGATTCCATTGTATGCTATATAAAATAATGTGCAAGATAAGAAAGAGGCCTACCTCAATCCAACGTTCGATGATGTTCCACCATTGAGCACTTCGACCCAAAGCTTTATACCTGCAATAAGTTCTTAACAAACAAGCATAGCAAGTACATGGTGATAGTATAAATGGGTTAGCACATTAGATAACATAATCCATTAATAAACATTACAAACATGCCCATGGATAATAATCATATATTTGCACGATACCAATAGGACAGGAAAGGAGTATTTCTATTAATAATTGATCAGTAGAAGTGAAAACATTACAAACTTCTATGTTGGCATGGTTCAAAACCAAGGAACCAAGTTTCTTCCAACTGGGCCTCCACCACTTCAATCCTCCACCAAAGGCAAGCTCAAAGGAGAGAGATAATGAGGTTCTCTCAACAATAGGGAAAGATCTTGGGGGTTGAACATTGTGTTCAAACTTGAGGGACAAAGGGATGTTGACTCAATATGAAGTAATTTCTCTAGAGTAACTTTTCTCTCAAAGTTGAATTATTTCTCCTCTTTTCCATAGCTCAAAATTTTGCTTTTATAGTCTTCAAAATGAAACTGAAGGGATGAGTCGAAACATTTCTAGTATGTGGAAGGCCAAGGATCAGAGATCTCCTCTCATGACACGGAAACCCAACTCCATTTTATATTTTCTGGCACAAATCCTGTTGTATGTGGGCTGTAGTGGAGAAGCCTACATATACGCATGCTATATAGCATATAGGGAACGTATATGTGGAAAAATGTGTATTTTTGGCTTTAGATTCGTCAAGAAGGGATGATAAGTCTGCATAGGGAAATGGAAAAAGGCCCTCTGTGCAAGATAACAATGGTGGGGAAAATCTTGCTATAACAGATTCCCCCTAATGTGTGAGATGAGAGGAGTATCTGCAATGGTTGAAATACATTATAAATAACCCAGGAGTGGAGTGATAGAGAACTAGTTGGACGAACTCGATTTCTCATTACATTCTATATTGACTTTGCATACATGGCTTCCAAGAATATAATGTAGATCCATGTGGAAAATATACCAACCAAGTGTCCGTGGCCATGAATAGGCAAATACAAATGCGGTTATATGCCAAAACGATGTCATAGTTATGAACAAGGCCCAGTGAAAACAGCCTCAAAATAAATCTGAAGATATCTATATACCATGGAGTACAACCTGATCTCCCATGATCAATGAAGTCAAATAGGTGTTGGTCCAATGAAAGGGAAGCAATAGCTCAGGAAAGTTGCGGCCATATGTTGATGTCTTCAATTATTCTACACTATTTTCCAAGGGCGCAAGTCTACATAATGTGAATAAAGGAGTTGAGGTCAAACATAATGAGACATCATTTGATTACCGGTCATTGAGGTATATAGTTAAAAAATGTGAGACAACCTACCAATAATGAAAGTAGGTATCAAGGCACCAAGTACATTCATACAAGTGTGAATAAAGGAGTCAGTTTTGAACACTTGATAAATCCATTGATCATGAGACATTGATGTATTCCCATCTGTCAATGGCAAGAGAGCCTGCCACTAATGATTGAAATCCTCAAAGGTACTCATAAAACTCTAGGTCCCATATCCAGAATAAATGTGCCGAAGTCGATGGAAAGAGACCCGTTGAAAGGAGAGAATTAAGGCATCTCTCATCAGTCAGCATGAGGAACAAAGCAGGAGCTTCATGATTTGGTGGAGATCGGATGAAGAACATGTTCATGAATCAATGACCTTGTGCGTCTTTCACATGTACCAAATGAAAGCGGTATATGAAAAAGACCCTCTGAATAACAACCAATGATAAAAACTGCTGACAAAGGTGAGGAAACCACCAATAAGTCTAATGGCATCCAAGACACTGCAAAAATCCCAAAGTGTGAATAGATGTCTTGTCGTCGAACATAAGGGAAACCACCCAATCAGTGACCAATGATGAAATGTTGATTGTTGGGTTCAAGGTGACCTACAGATGATGCAAGTAGGGCCAGGGTGTGTGATAAGACCATAGTATCATGTGATTCTGAGACAAACTGAGGGTATGGACGACATGCAAAGTCAAGATTTATGAGGAGTGGTTGACACAGGTTGATAGAATTCCTTTGAACAAGATCATGAGACACATGGTGGACTCCTACAGCATATAATCAATGATGTGACTACTATATGTAGGAGGCATCAATAACGTTCTCTATAGGGACTGGAAGAGTAACCAGTCGGTAGAGAAAACTCTATAACGAGATTAGCTTCCTACGGCCATGCTAAACCCAAAATTATGATGACACAAGGACTCAATAATTTTGTGCTCTATTCAAAGGTGACATGACTGTTTCCAATTATAATATAGTACTCCCTTCCCACAAGTCTTTTTTTGTTTTTTCATAACAAATGAATGTTATTATACAGAGGAGGAAACGAGTGTCACAAGTAAGCAAAACTAGTTCCAGTAGTGAAACGTACCTATGCTTAATGCAAGGAAATGCATGTGGGAGATGGACACTCAGGGTGATGTTCCCTCCAGGGTATAGGGTGTCAAAATGTGAAGGATAAAAACAAGGCTCTACTTGGTTGAGGATGCAGAAAACTGCTTAGGCAACGGTTTATAACGCAAAGCGAGAATTGGCTAAAGGCTCAATACTGCAAGCGAGGGCATGAGATACAATCATAGCTTAACGCCAAAAAATATCCTTTTTTATGTCTTGTAGTCTACTTGGTGTGAAAAATGGGTAAACTTGTGCCAAATAGACTTCTTTTCAAATCCAATCTACGAGTGTGAAAAAGACAAGTTCACTCGGCAATCTTTTCTATTTTTTATAACGAGTTAGAAAAGATCTTAACTAAGACTCATGACCTTTCAAATCCAATTTAACGAGTGTGAAAGGGACAAATCACTCAACAATCTTTTCATTTTTTAGACGAGTCGGAAAAGAGCTTAACTAAGACTCATTTTTGGAGTCCATGGGGAATAAGGTTTCATGTGCATGAATGAGAAATGAGGCTCATCATAAGGTCATGTATTGAATTATAATGGACTCCTGGTCCTAAGGAAAAACTCAGCATGGGCACCAAATGACAAAGAGGATCTAACTAGGGCGCCCATGTTTGGTAGGTCTCTACCATTTATTAACGACACTATTTATAGTGGACGAGAGGTTCTGTGTCACAACAAATGGGTTCATTCCTAAGGCATAAAAATATGTAATCGAAGGATAATGCAAAAATGCATGATGGAGTGAATACCTATCCTATATGCTAGGTTATGAAAATACCTGCCTGAGGTGACGAATGACCAATCATGGCGTTGAAATCCACAAGAAAACTGAGTCAAAACTACAATAAACCAGCTCAAAACCACCCTTGAATTAGTCCATTAGGTTAAAAAATAGCATGAAATTATATAAAGTGGGTAAAAATAGATTATAAATAGTAATAAAAAAAAAAATACTGTATCATTTTGATTTTTACCCAAATAGTGCAATTTGGACCAAAATACCTCCCTGATTCAAACAACGATTGCAAGAGCATCAGGCAATGAAATCGTGAACCATTTGGATCAGGTGACTCATCATCTCATTCTCTTCAAATTCAGTGGATTACATTTTTGAATTAGGTTTCCATTTTTTAGTTTTTGAGGGCGTAAATTAGGATTTTCGGTATACGCGGGTCGCCTTTGTTAAGGTTGCATGTACGATGAGGTATACGCCCTTGTGTGAACCACAAGGAGCGTGTATTAATCCCTACACATGACTGTGTGAAAATAAAACCATGAATAGGTACACAAATGGCCAAAAGAGGGGTTCTAACTAAAAAAAAAATGATTTGTTTTTTGCAGGATGGTCCTGGAATGGAGAGAGAAAGAGCACGAGGAGGTAGATGCAGTTGTGGATCGAGATCTGGTGGCTCAAGTAGATCTAAAAATATGTGTCTTGTACAAATTTTGGGCTCTCAAAGGAATGAGGGCCCAAGTGAGGTTGTTGGAGATGTTGGTGGGTTACTGGGACCCTGATAGCGAGAGATTTATCCTTGATGAACAACCATTGAGGATCAAAGTAGAGGACATCTACTTCTTGACTAGCCTATCACACCGAGGGGAGGTTTTGAACCTCAAGTCACATGGAGCGGGGAGAGGGATGAAGATTGAGGAGTATATCGATGCCCACTGTGTAGTAGGGACTCCCAAGGTGGGAAGCCAAGTCCCCATCCGGACAATAAGTAACATCAATTTGAATATCATTGTGCTCGTGCTTACCAGGATCATAGGTTCGACCTCATTGCATCAATCATTGAGACCGCTTATGTTTGAAGCAATAGAGTGTGCTAGACCCACTGTTTATGATTAGTGTACCTCACTGCTGGCCAATATGAAAAGTCAGCTGACAGAGTCTAAACAAGGGAGTAAGCAAACTTTGTGTTTTCCTCTATTCTTTGCATTTTTTTTTCTGAGTGGGTTCCAAGTCTGGGAACTAGAGTGGATATCCTTCCTATAGAACCATGCAATCCAGCCATGGTGCGGTGGATCGAGGTCATGAGACAGAAGGGGGGAGGTAGGGTATCAACGCCCTACAATGATGATTTTTTCTTCTAGTGGCGACGATAAGTCATTGCTCTGGGTGACTATCCCTATGCGTTGATTGATTTCAGAGGAGACCCTGATATGCCACTTCCACTAGGGGCTGCCTATAGTGATATAGGTAACAAGTTTTTAAATATTTCATTTT
>JZKD02S0356112.1:883217-893587 GCA_000966675.3 Picea glauca | reverse complement strand
AACTGGTAATTGCAGCTTGCCTCATAAGAGAATGAGCAAGTGAGTTGTGTGATAAAGTGAGGCGCTAGCCTCCTATATATACAAGACTGGCACGTGTGAGAGAGTTTCACTGGCAAGGCCAACCTCTCACTCTGGGTGGGTAAACCCACCTTTAAATTAATTCTTGGTATCAATAATACCTTATGGGGTCGACTTCTTATTATTCCCATTATAATTGTCCAATGACCAATCCGTAAAAGGGGATTTGGTCCTAATACAATTACCGACATGATTATCCACAATGGGGATTAATCCAATGAATAAAATAACAATAATAATAAGATTTTTCTTTGCAGTTACATTATTTCAACAATCCTGTTGTTGTGTGTGATTGATGTTGTGTTCTTATGATATCTGATATACTGTTAGTGAAATATTGTGTTAGATACGATATATGGTTTGTGCAGTAGGCTTAAGAAAGATAAAGAATAGATATATTTTTGTGAGAGTGTTTCCCTGGACCCACTTTGCATTTCCTCTAGTTGTAGACACCTAAGTCCTGCAACCCCCTATTGCTACTTCGGGTGAGACTGCATTGGCTTCATAGGTGTTTCCAAAAGGGCCAGTAGTTAGGGCTTGTTGGTGCGTTGTTAAAGCTGAACCCTAGGTCTGCCCCTGTGCCAACAAATGGTTCTGTTGTCGGGACCAAGATCTTCTTGAGTGAATGTCAAGGTGGTTTCCATCGAAGATATATATTCAGAAGTGGATAGAAGCATAATAGAATGACTTCGCTGAAGCTAAGAATAAGAACCCTAATCTTAGTATAGAGGATTGGTTGGGAAGGTATATCTTTACTGATATACATGAGATTTTATTTGGAGGAATTCATAAGGAGCTATCTGAGTGGCTAGCCAGATTAGCAGATACCCAGTTTGAGATCAGACTCAGACCACCTGTGGTTTGGACGTTAGAGTTGATCAAGAAGGTTAAGAGAGTTGATAATGCCATGTCAAAGTAGTATATCATTGGTTTTATAGTACCAATGGAGGGTATATCACTGAGTTTTATGTTGACAGAGTAGAATCATGTAGCCAAGAAGAGAGATATTTCTTTAAGGGACCGAGAGGAAAAGTTTTACATTTCTTGAAGTTGAATATCAAGATGCTATTGCATGAGAATAAAATCTTGAAGATATAGTAGTGGGTCAGATTGAAAAAGCTAATGTTCAAGAATTTAGATAGCAACAACGACACAGAGGTAGGACACACACGCAGTGGGAGAAATTTCAGAGAAGTTCCTCTGGTGAATTTGTTTGAACAGAATAACAAACCACCAGCACAAGAGGAATGGTTCTATAGTGGAGAAGAAGAATATTTACTGAACGAAGAACATTCAGAGTCTGCTGGGGCAGAAGAAGGGAAGACTAAACAACCTCGCCGACAAGAGTCAGAAACTTCAAGGACTGCGTAGACTGTTGAAGTAAGTACTATTATGCCTAATGTTGTTTTAACAACATTAAGTAACCAGAGTAACCTAAGTTATCAGAACACTCATATCACTGGTACAAGCAGTTCAATGCATACTCAGTCAGGAAAACTAGGAAGATTTATGGCATATGAGATGAGGTTACCCACCTTTAGGGGAGATGGATCTGAAGATCCTGATCAACATTTGTTCTTATGTGAAGTTGTATGGAGTATTAAGAATGTCACCGATGAATATGTTAAGAGATATTAGTTCAATACTACCCTAAGAGACCGTGCACTGAGCTGGTACATGAAGTTCATCCAAGGAGTTTTCCAGCTGAAACCACTGAACGAGATCAAGACTGCATTGATTGTAGAATTAAAAAAACCCAAGTCGGAGTCGCAGTGCATCATAGAGTTGAAAGAAATAAATAAGAAAGTAGTTGAACCCATGTGGGAGTTTGATCAATGATTTAAGACCCTGACAGGTCATTTGAGTTTACAGATTCTGGACGAACAAAATAAAGAAGGGCTCATTGCTTCCCTTTTACCACACATCAGGGTCCCTATGATGCAACAGAAGATCACTTCGCAAGTTGAGACACTGGATATTGTCGTGAAACTAGAATAAGCCCCTATGGGAGAGTCCAGTTCAGGTATGAGTCAAATTTTGAGTCAACTAACTAGCTTATCACTACAGGTTAAAGAGAATATATTTGGTGTATGGGATGTAAATCAAAAATTCATGATAAGGAGCATTGTCCTCTATTCCATGATTACTTGGACTCAGGAGCCCCAATCCCTTTGAAGCAGGTTACTCTACCTTGGCGCGAGGTATGTAGAAATAGACATCGCCCTAGAGAATGTTATTACATGAAAAAATATGTCTAGACACCTACCAACCTTTACTGCACATTCTGTAAATATGTGGGGCATGATGAGAAAGATTGTAGGGCTTATGAACTCTTGCATGAAATATCAAGAGACACATATAAAATTCAAGCTGAAGTACAACAAGAAGGAAATACTACATAGTTTAACTCTCCAGGAAGAGGAAAATTCAACCCTCATGGTGGATTTAGAGGAAGAGGACGAGGAGGAGGCATGGGACGAGGTCGAGGACATATCATTTGTTATAACTGATCACATCTAGGTAACTTGGCAAGGGACTATTAGAACCCTTGTACCACTTGCAGTTACTGCAACTCATTTGAACATGTCAAAGAAGATTGTCCTATGTTGTTAGCCACACTTCAGGAAAGATGAGGAGGGAACCAATAAGTACAACTAATATTAGAATAACCTCACGGAGTGGATCCTAGATTCATTGTTATCACTAGAGGAGGCTCTGCTACAGAAGAAGACATGGTGACTCCAGGGAAGATTACAAAACAATCAGGAGTTAGAAGAGTTTCAAAGAAGACACAGGAGTTTGATCCAAAGAAAGAGAACAAGACATTTGAAGAGGCAAGAAAAGAGTTTGGAAGAGATCAGGCTTGTTCATCAAAGGCACAACCTGAATTGAGATAATGTGGAATGCCCCTGGCCTTTGATCAATCTGCTTCACCCGAAGAAGGAAAAGAGGTAAGAAGACTTATGGAATTCTTATATACTTGCATTAATTTGATTATGGATGAAAAATCCATACAAGAATTATAAAATTTGATCAGACAATATGATATAGGAAGGGTAGATCCTCTATTGAATAAAGAAGTACATCAACTATCCAAAAAGATAATGACAAATAAGGAACTACACCTTAATTCCCAAATTGGAGATTATGAAATAGATTATGTGGTCCTCGACTTAGGTTCGAAGGTCAATGTTATGACAAACAAGACTTTGGAACTGATGGGAAAACCTAAGTTGATATATTCCCCTATCAGGCTTAGGATGGCTAATCAACATGCATTAAGCCCCTTTGGTAGGCTGGAGCATGTCCCTGTGGACATCGAACAGGTAAGAAAATTTGTGGACTTCGAGGTGATTGAGATAGTTGATGATAGTTTTCCTTATCATGCACTGTTAGGAATTGATTGGTCTTTCAAAAATTCCACTGTTGTTGACTTAAAGAAAAGAAGAATGACATTTGAAGGTGATGGCCTTAGGGTCATTGCGCCTTTGGACCCTGATGAAGGTTGAATATACATAGAACCCATAAGAGAAGAAGACCATGCATATGAGCTAGAGAATATATATAAATTGACAACAAGACAATAGGATTACAATAATCCTATAGCAGATAGGAATTTGAGCTGGTGAAGTGAAAGCACATGATCATCGGACTCAGAAGAAGCACTGGAGAATTGGCAGAAAAAAATGTATGAATTTTCTACGTAGAGATGTGCCAGATTGATCAAGGAAGTTTGTTGGATTGGCACAGAAGTCAGTAACTTTCCCACCTTTGATGGTTTGAATCACTTAGAAATGTTCTTACTGGAATTTGAAGAAGTTGTACTAGTACAACAAAGATTGTTGGCACTGGATGAGGTTTTGAAATCTACTCCAACAAGATGGTTGGGGACACATAAAAACAACATTATGGACTGGATACAATGTCTCACTTTGATGACAACGTGATTTTTATAAAACATTGAAGGATGTGAAGTTAGATACGTAGGTCAAAGTTGTTTGAAGGACCATGTGCGAGGTTGTGAGGAGGCCTGGAGCAACATTCCTCAAGAACAATGGGTGCATAAATTTATCAATACTCTAGACACAACGCCTATCAATTGGTATCTTCAAGCAGAACTACGCCTCACCACTTCAGATTGGTACGGTATGACTCAGAACTTTATATCTACATTTTCATTTGAAAGCCAATAGATCAAGCTCTACAAGTTTTCAAACAAAAAGTATTTGAGGAGGCACCTAGCCTACCTGTGGAGCAAGAAGAGAATGAATAGACTGCACCTTTTCAAAAACTTCAAGGATGTTACAATATCAACTTCGATGAAGATGATGATCCTAGGAATGTGAACATCGTAGAAATAGAAGGACAAAGAGATGTAGAAGGACCAGGAGTTGAACTACCTTTCATTAGACAACCGATCAAAATCAAGAAAGTTGATATTGGAACAGAGCAAGCACCTAAGATTACTAATGTTGGAGATTATTGGGATGATGCCACCATTGATAATATCACAAAATTACTGCATGAATATCAGGTCTTGTTCCCAACCAAGTTCACTGATATGAAGGGCATAAAAGGGACCATGTGAGAGATGAGTATCCTCTTGAAACCAGATGCAAGGCAAGTCAAGCAAAGACCCTACAGATTGAATCCCAAATATAAGGAGAAAGTGAAGATTGAATTAGACATAATGTTGGAAGAAGGAATCATAGAACCTGTTGAAGAGTCAGAGTGGATTAGTCCTATGGTGGTACAAGATAAGAAGACAGGAGAGATAAGAATTTGTGTAGACCTTAGGAAGCTGAATGATGCATGTTTGCATGACCCATTCCCTACATTGTTTACAAATGAAGTGTTAGATAATGTAGGAGGACATGAGGTATATTCCTTTAAAGATGGATTTTCAGGTTATCACTAGATCAGGATTGCCAAGGAAGACCGCCATAATACCACATTTGCAATAGAATGGGGTTCCTACTAGTATATAGTGATGACTTTCGGATTGAATAATGCACCAACCATCTTTTCCAAGGTGGTTGTCGAAGAATTTAAGGAGTTTTTACATAAATATTTGGAATCCTGTTTTGATGATTGGACTATTTTTAGCTTATTACAAAATCATATTGAATGTTTAAGACTAATGTTGGATAAGTGCATGAAATGTTAGATTGCCCTGAATCTAAAGAAGTGTATCTTCTTTTCACCCTTTGGAGTGTTGTTGGGCCATATTGTGTGTAAGCAGGGGTTGCTGGTAGTTCCATCCAAGATTTCCATTATTGTTGATCTACCCACTCCTACTTCAGTCAGACAGTTGCGCACTACGTTGGGACATACTAGATACTACATGAAGTTCATTAAAGGTTATGCATAGATTACAACACCTATGGAGAAGCTTCTGAAGAAAGATTGTCAGTTTCAATGGATAGAAGAATGTCAGCAGAGCTACGACACAATGAAACATAAAATGGTTACTGTGCCTATTCTGGTTTTCCCATATTGGAGTAAGGAATTTCATGTGCATGTTGATGCATATTCTATTGCACTAGGAGCAGTGTTAGCACAACCAGGAGCATGAGATATTGACCACCCGTTAGCCTTTTCTAGCAGGAATCTCTCAACAACTGAGATAAATTACACCACCACCGAGAGAGAAGGTTTAGCCATGGTGTATGCACTGTAGAAGTTTTGTAACTACTTGTTGGGAGGCCACTTTACGATGTTCAATGATCACTCCATGTTTAAATACCTATTCAACAAGCCATTGTTGGGGGGAAGAATATGTAGATGGCTACTATTATTCCAGGAATATGATTTTGAGATTATGGTCAAGCTAGGGAGAATGAACAAGGGACCTAATCATTTGTCTAGGTTGGAGCATGGAGAGGAACCTACTAGTTTGGAGGATACACTACTAGATGCACAATTGTTGGCCATCAGAATGGTTGATGACCACTTCGTCGAGATATTCCAATTCCTATCAATAGGAATGGCACCTAGTGAATGTGCAATCATTCAAAATAAACAACTAGTAGTGCGCACTAAAGGTTTTTCACTTATAGCTGGACAACTATACAATATGGGACCTGATGATATCATGAGGAGATGCGTTATGAAGGTAGAAAAACAACTAATTTTAGCATAAGAACATGAAGGCATAGCAGGAGGACACTACGCAGGAAAAGAAACAATCCATAAGGTTCTTAGAGCTAGCCTCTAGTGGCCTACTTTACATAAATATGCCAAGGAATAATATAAAGCCTGCGATGTATGCCAAAGAGGTGGGAAGCCTTCCCGAAGAGATGAGATGCCTTTAGCACCATAGATTACTTTGCAGGCATTTGAGAAATGGGAAATTGATTTCGTTGGACCTATAAACCCATCAGGGAAGTGCACAGGAGCTAGATACATCATCACTACGACAGAGTATTTGACAATATGGGCAGATGAAAGAGAAGTTAAGGACTATAGTGCAACTACAACTGTGTGATTTATATTTGAGGATATCATAACCAATTTTTTATGCCTGAAGACCCTAATGAGCGATCAAGGCACACATTTTATTAATAAGACTATTTCATCCTTGACTCAGGAATTTGAAGTTCATCACCAGAAGAGAACCCCTTACCACCCGCAAGCGAATGGTATAGTTGAAGCTTTCAACAAGATCAAGATTTCAACAAGATCTTGGAGACAATGCTGATGAATATTTGCAGTGTGAACAGGGATGACTGGGATTTGAGAGTACCAACAGTGCTATGGGCCTATAACACTACTTGAAAGAAACTAACAATGCAGACTCCCTTTAAGTTGGTGTATGGCCTAGAAGCAGTTGTCCCTGTGGAATATTTGGTTCCTAGTCTCAGAATTGCAACATTCATAGATATGGATGACATTGGTGTTGTTCAAGAGAGGCTTGTGTAGTTGGTAGAACTAGAAGAAGATATATTTGTTGCAGGATTCCATCAGCAGGTACAGAAGGAATGCAAAAAGGCCTATCATGATAGGCACATCAAGAAGAAATCCTTCAAGCAAGGAGGTCTGGTATTGGTATACAAAAATAAGTTCATGAAGCATCTAGGGAAGTTCAGGACACATTGGCTTGGGCCATATGAGGTTGTTTACGTTACATAAGGAGGAGCTGCGCAGCTGAAAAATTTGAATGGAGAATGGAATGAAGGTTTGGTGACTGGGAGCCGGTTGAAATTGTACTATGACAACCAGTTGCCTTGCAGATCTTAGTAAAAGCATGAGAAGAAGGGTCTAGGAACTAGGTGTAGTTGAAACTAGGTACCAGACATAAAAAAGATAGTTTTCACACAGTGGGGAGGGATAGAGAATGAAGCATAGGTTTCCCCGCACAGTCTGAAGCCGAAGTAAAACAGAAGATTAAGAATTGAAGTGCCTCGAGACGAGTCACATGTGAGTGTTGGGGGACTTTTGGCCCTTGGTTATGGAAGGTTGTGAATGTTAAGGAAATAATCATGAAGTGCGAATTGAGTGGAAGACAAGTTGACTGAAATTGGGTCGAAGTGACCAAAAGAGAAGAAAAGATTATCCAAAGTAAGAGAAATCAATATTTTGGATGGGGAGAGTGAAAAATACAGATCAACAGGGAATATGGATCTAATAAATTATAAACAACAACAACAACAATTGATAAAATAGAGACAAGAACAACAACATGGCGGAAAATTCTCACTAGCCAACACTAAATTATTCACTCCAATGTTACATATTTATAGTACAATGGGTGATGCCACCTCATAGAGATATTTGCTCTAGATCCTAAAATCATGCATGATGACTAGTCTAGGAAATCTTAACTAACTCATTAGTCATCACTTGAGGATATATTACTAATATCCTAAATGAATAATATAAATATAGGTGACAATTTAGACTTAGTGATTGGTAAAGGTAAGCCATAGGATAAAAATCCCCCCCTCAATCACAAGTCCTATCAATAATACCAGCAATAAAGCATAAACTGGTATCAATTCCAAGTCTTCATAGTGAAACTCATGAGCTGAGCCTCAATGAAGAACTGCCTGAAAAACCGCCAATTTGGATGCTTAACATGTTCATTTGAAATGAACTGGAAGAGAGCCGAGATATGGAAGTGAACAACTGTAATATATGAACATTCCCTGATTGCTTGACAATTTGATCAAATTGTCAAGTATTTTAGCTAGAAGAATCTGATGTCTTCTTCTAATTGGTGAACATGTAGTATCACCACTCTACTATCAGTGTATCACTGAAAGTGCTCTCTGAATCTATGGTTTAGGATAACCACTGACCAATTGATACCATGTATTTGATGGTTTTTGGATAACCACTAACCAATATTGACACTTTTAGGTGTCCAACAACATCCCAATGAATCATGTGTAAGATTCAATTGCAAGTCATTGAACCATAATCTTGTCAAAGCCTACCATCTCTGGAAAATTTCACTATGTAATCATGCGAGTCAGGATGCATGCAAATTGTTTACTTAATGTAAAATCTAATCTGATAAGAGCGAACCAAGAGAAGTGAATCGGCTTCAAGTCTGACACATCCCTGAAAAATGCCTGACAACTTAATCAAATGCCAAGCTGCAATGCAGAAGGTTCCTCTTGTCCTCTGCTAGGTCGAATGACCATCTATGTGAACCAAACGTCCACATCATTTCTCTCAAAATCAAAATCAAACATCCCAATTATGTATGATTCAACTTAAACTTATTGAACCATAATTCTGCCAAAGTCTGTCATCTACAGACCGCAGTTGCCCATTTGGAAAATTTCATGCCCATCTGGAATACTTGATGTTTGTTGCTGTCGAAACTTTCTTTCTGAAAACCATATTCAATTCCATCATCAATTCCCCCCTTTGTCAACTGAAAGGAGAGACCACAAGTGGTTTGATGAACCATCACCATTGGAATTTTGAACTCCCCCCCTTAAGGTGCATGAGAGTTACATCATTGTACTCCCCCCTTCTAGGCTAAAGAGAGTACCATACTTGTTTCATTTGAGTACAACACAAAGTGGGCATGTGGAAACAACCACATGTTATCTCATCCCATGAGGGCCATGATCAAAAGCTACGCCATAAGGGGACCACTTATGTGAGGTACAAAAATGTTATGTGATACAAGATTGGTATTTACTAGATATTTAATTCTATGATAAGACTTATATAACCGCTTGGTTGTTGATGACCATTTCCAAGGATCAATCCACTCATATGAATCTTCAATCTTGCAGGTTTCTTCAGTGTTGAACATATGTCTGAAGAATGGTTATGCTTGCCACAATGCTGGCAAGGATGGAGATCAAAACATTGATTCTCCATGTGACCAACTCGATTACAATGTTGGCACTTATCATTCTGATGCTGAACTTGAGCAGGTGAAGTTGAAGCTTCTTGAAGGAATCCAAAACTTTGGAACTTGATTGGTATGGAATAATCAGGAATATGAAAGGTAACTTCCTTGTCATATCCAAGTCCTTTTCTATTCTTGTTGTAGATGATTTCTTCCCAAGGTCTAATGATGGGCTTGGAAAGAGTATTCTGAACCTATTGCTTTGAAATCTGTGGAAGCGGATTTACTGCATGTTGTTGCATCATTGGAAAGTTTTCTTCATTAAACTCAAAAGAAAACTCTTGAAAAGTAGGTTCAAGAATAACATCGCCTTTGTCTGCATCTGAAGATGTCTTATTGATTTTCTCCTTCATTGACTGTTGATTAAAAACATCACCATCATTAGCATCATAGAGAGGGTTGTGCTGAACAAAAACTAGTTCAGAACACTTCAATGGCTGTTGATTTTTGAGATCAGTCAACTCATCATTCATTAGCTGTGATAGAGATTGAAGAAGTCTAACTTTAGCTTGTGTCACTTGCAAACAAGTTAGCACTGATTGAAGAGTTGTTTTGTTCAATATCACTATGTTGTCTTCAGTGGTGTTTATTAGAGTGTTCACTAACTCTAATAATTTGAGACTTTGAGCCATTTCAAAAACACTAAATGAGGTCTCCTTGTGCAGGTAGATCGTGATTACAATTTGACTCGATAGAAGAAGGATTATCTGCAACTTGCTCACTTGAATCGCTTGCTTGAACTTCACGCTCGCTTGCTATTCACACTCAATTCAACTTGCCTTTCTTGAACTTGCTTCCAGGAAGTTGAGGATGTCGGTTACCACCAAAAATGCATCCCAAAGTAGTGATGTTTACAATGATTTGAGTTAAAGTACTCAACCTTATTAATTTCGACTCAAAATTACAATGAATCTTGGGT
>JZKD02S0356112.1:859664-883167 GCA_000966675.3 Picea glauca | reverse complement strand
ACACTAAATGAGGTCTCCTTGTGCAGGTAGATCGTGATTACAATTTGACTCGATAGAAGAAGGATTATCTGCAACTTGCTCACTTGAATCGCTTGCTTGAACTTCACGCTCGCTTTCTATTCACACTCAATTCAACTTGCCTTTCTTGAACTTGCTTCCAGGAAGTTGAGGATGTCGGTTACCACCAAAAATGCACCCCAAAGTAGTGATGTTTACAATGATTTGAGTTAAAGTACTCAACCTTATTAAGTTCGACTCAAAATTACAATGAATCTTGGGTGTTGGGCTCAACCGAGAATGCACCCAATTACAAATTCAACTTCACTTGATTTATAAACACAAGTAAACTTACCAAATGACTATTTGCAAGGTACAATAAATCATGATTCTTAATTTGAATTAATCTTCAAATTTTAATGTGTTTTGGAGATTTAGAGTCCAGTCCACCTTTGATGTGTTGCACCTTTCATTAATTGCTTGATTGGCATGAATTTGTGCTTGTATGTTGCGTTAAATGATGAATTGAAAGTAGGATTATGTATGATGAATTGAAAGTATGATTATATCAACACTAGACATAATGACATAAATATTCCATGAAAATCTTACCATCACACACAACACAAAGTGTACCTAAGATCCCCTTATTCAATGTTGGGCGGATCTAGGACACAAAGAAAAAGACTTGATTTTATTATGGGCTTCTTCCTTGCTACCAAATACAATGACCTCAATTCATTTGCAATCCGGAGAAATGTCAGTTTTCAATATGTAAAAAAAAAAAAGTGTTCTCATGTAAATATGGCATGTGGGATTAAGCCAATACCTTCAATGTTACAGCTCTCATTCCATATGTAGATGGCACATGGGCTTCTTGACATAGATTGTTGAGATGGATCAATTTTTGAGGAGATCCCTTCTTCTTTGTAGTATCCAATGTTGCAATACAATCTCATCAATGTTCCAGCGTGCTATGATGTGGTTGGTTGTTGTTGCTAAAATCGCTTTTTGCCCACAACCATGATGTGTAAATTCCATCGGCAATTTTCCAGCAAAACATCCCAAATGAAGAACAACTGCATTTCAATATACTGGAAACCAAAAATTGCAAACTCAACGACCACATTACAACAAAGTGTAATACATAATGGCAGAAACACCTTAATATACAACACTACGAGCACATATTGATAAACAATCCACTTTTGATTCAAAATGAGGTAAACAATCCACTATTAAAGCATGTGATCGGGAGTAGATTAAATGTAAGGCTACATGATTTGCAACAATTCCATGATTGTTGTGCCAAGAGTAATGACTGCATTGATATTAACACATGAGATGGTCATGAACATAAGTATTATGTGACATCTTTCCTTTTCCAAAAATTCAGTAGGAACTCACATAGGCAGGCCCGACTATATCCGAGACAAATGAAAAATAAAATCAGATTCAAGATCGTCAAGAAAAACTGATAACAATCCACACAAATCAACATATCAAGCCATCAAGGGAGGATAAAATGTCTGAGGGATGTTTTCAACTTGGCGTTACACTATTTTTAAGTCTTCCCAGAAAGCACCAACTATAAACAAGTGCACAACTAAGCATTGTGTTATCAAGGATGGGTTGCAAGGGGAAGAATAGTCGTGGCTTTCCCTGGCAAGAAGATCTGTAACATTTGTTGATGAAACACATAGGCATTACATGCAGAGTATAATTTTTGGAAAGGATTTTGGATTGAATGTTTTAGGGTTCGTATTTGGAGCACATCTATATAAGAAGAAAAAGAAGAACCCACAGATTATGTGGATTGTGTACTATGCATCAGATCCCAATTTAAAGACCTGCATAAATGCCTAGAAAAATGGTATGAATCCACTATTGGATCTCATGGAAATTATTAATCCTGTAACTAATGAAAAGATGCACATTTCCCGTGATCACCTGGAACTGATTTCTTGAGATTCTTGTGGTGTCAAGCCTGAAATAAACCGACTTCTTATGATTCTTCTCGTATAAGCCTCAAATTTCTTGAATCCTATCTTTCATAAGATGAATTTCAAGTGTTTATTATGCTCCCCACTCTCCGATCCGTCCCAACAGAATAATCCAGAGTACTGCTTCGCATATAGATAGAAGCCCGATGAAATTTACACGATTATGCGGTAATATGGAACTCAGGGATGGAAAGGCAAATCAAATACTCCAATTAAATAATTCTCAGTGAACAGACAATTAATAAAGCTGAATATATCTCACCTTTCACAAATGTGTCTATAGATCTGTGATCTGGTCGGTCCTCTCTTACAGACAATGGGCCTTCATGGCTCTATCTATATTCAGAAATCCACAGCCTCCTGCACTGGAATGCACCGGCATGCAACACCATGATCACAATGACCTCCACCTTCACACTGATCTCTCATTGGAATAATATTTTGTCAAATAGGCTCGACTCGTTCGCAGATTCCTTATCTCTCTTTTAATTTGAACAACCACTTTGGCAACTCCAGTGATAGAAATTCCTCACTTACATGATCCTTGCAGCACTACATAAATCTCTTATTTAGAATAGAAAGGTGGCTTCACCTTTAGTCCCGGAGTGTATTTTCCTTCCAAGCGAACACCACAACACTATCACGGGCACTATCACTTTCTCTACAGTTGGGATCCTCTCCCTCCGCATGGATTCATCATCGTTGTCATTAATCCATGGACGGGATATTTCCATTTTTAATCCTCCACACATCTCAGCAATTTTAGTTCGGTAGTGCCATCCATCAGAGTGCGTTTAGTTCTCTGTCCTTCCAGATTATACCTGCAACGCTTCAAATCTTTGAGGGTCTCATTCTCCTAATCTTTTCCCGATATCTCCACCAACACATGCTCAAGCAAGCAGTTTGTTGTCAAGCACCTTCAACACCAACAAAAGTGACAATGGGCAGCAATACCCTCGTCAGTTCTCCTTCAAATAGAAATACTCACATTCGTACAAAAATTACATGGGAATTCATACAGCAAATTATTCTACTCTCAATCATACACATGGAAATGAACCATCTCTGATATTTTCATCATGTTTTCACCATGGCTTTGATACCAATTGATAAATTACAAACAAGAACAACAACAATTGATAAAATAGAGACAAGAACAACAACATGGCGGAAAAGGCTCACTAGCCAACACTAAATTATTCACTCCAATGTTACATATTTATAGTACATGGGTGATGCCACCTCATAGAGATATTTTCTCTAGATCCAAAAATCATGCATGATGACTAGGCTAGGAAATCTTAACTAACTCATTAGTCATCACTTGAGGATATATTACTAATATCCTAAATGAATAATACAAATATAGGTGACAATTTAGACTTAGTGATTGGTAAAGGTAAGCCATAAGCTAACAGGATCATGGATGACTCAACAAGAATAAAAATCAACCAATAGATGCCTAGAGAACCTTGCAAGAAAGAAGGAAATACAGGCTGGCGAAGCCCTGAAAACGCGGGTCAATTTGACCTCAAGTTTCAGACACCTAGGGTTTTGGTATTTAGGGTTTTGACACCTAGGTTTCGGCCTAAGGATGTCTGAGAGTCATTATAATGTATAAATAAAGGTCTAAAGGACCTGGGATCGGGTTTTTGTTGATTCATTCGTCATTCGTGCATGTTATGAGTGAGTATTGTTGTTGTGAGAGAGAAGTGTTGTGGGAGAGAGAGCATTCTCGTATTGTATGATCTTCAGCTGGGTGTGAAGATCAACCTTGCAGTTGGGTGTGCAGGGAGGAGAAGAGAAAGAAAGAGAGAGATCTGCAAGATAAGTGCATATAGAACTGTATGCTTTCATCTAATATATTATAAGCACAGTTCTGTGGACGTAGCCCTAGGGAGAGGGTGAACCACATATATCCATTTGTTGTGTGTGATTGATGTTGTGTTCTTCTGATCTCTGATATACTATTAGTGAAATAGTGTGTTAGATCTGAGATATAGTTTGCATAGTAGGCTTAAGAAAGATAAAGAATAGCTAGATATGTGTGAGAGTGTTTCCCTAGACCCACTTTGCATTTCCTATGGTTGTAGACACTTTTGTCCTGCAACCCCATATTTCTACTTCAGGTGAGATTGCATCTTCTTCGCAGGTGTTTCTAAAAGGGCCAGTAGTTAGGGCTTGTTGGTGCGCTGTCAGATATGAACCTTGGGTCCACTGTTGTGCCAACACATATCCTCCATAGATTTCACTAGTTTATCATAGGCATCTGAAGTTTGTGTTGGGATTGTTGTTAATGTGGAATTTTTTTTTGTTCTAATACCTATCAAAGGAACTGCATCTAGTGGAATCATGGCCAACTGTACATTCTTCTCTTTTTCTTTGATAATATTTTCCATGTCTGATTCTGTTTCCTTGATTTGTGCATTTTGCTCCATGATCAATTTTAACATCTCTTCTTTTTGGATTTCTGTCTCAACTACTTCTTTAGTTTGTGAATCCTCTGTTTCTGTAAGCTTCAACTGTTTCCTGAGTGATTCTATATCAACATTCTTCTTCTTGATCAAATCCTTTTCTTCTTTGACATTGCTTGGTTCATATCCAATTTTGATAACTAACTCTTCCAAGAATTTTATCTTAGTATCCTTGGCAAAAGAAGAGATATTTTCAATTTTTAATTGAGACTGGATATTATTCAGGGATACCTGTAATTTGGAAGCAGTCATTGAGGTATTTTTTAGAGTTGAAAAGATCATATCTCATTTCTTTCTATGCATGTCCATTTGGTCCACAGGATGGACATCCTTTATATCAAACTCAAAAGGAGTCTTCTTGTAATCTGTTGTTGTCTTTGGATAGGGTACTTGTGCCTGTAATAATTCCATTTTCATTCTTCCCTTTTCTATGTCAAAAGATGACAGTAGTCTGTGTTGAGTAGTAGAGGTCTTCTTCCATAATTGAGTGTAAGTTCTATTGTTCAGAAGTTCATTCCTTTGCTTGGTTTCCTTATATTTGTCAAAATATTTGACTCCTTTTGTCTATGAATTGATTCAACTGTTAGAGTTGTGTCTAGATTTCTTTGAGAGGATGGTGATGATGGATAACCTACAAAAAAATTGCCTAAATGGGCTGAATAATGTGGTCCCTCCATAACTATTGTAGATTGCATCTCTCCCTCTTTCAACAAATCTGTTGTGTGACTGGTTTTAGTTCTCTTTTTGTATGCCTGAAAATATTCGGCTGATACCTCTGTGGCTAAAGGAGAAACTTCCTTCCTTGATTTTTTCTCTTCTTGATTTTGAGGTGTAGTGGTCTATGATGTGGTTATAGAGATAGGTTTCTCCTCTAGTTCTTGCAAGATGTTTTCTTCCCAATCAACCTGGTTCATATATATTTTAACCTTTGGCCTTTGTGTGTGTACATAAAGAGTGGTATTTTGTTTGGTCATGAGTTCAGAAATGATACCAAATGGGTCATATGACCAAGTGAAACTCAAAGGAAACTTCATCTATTTAAAAAGGATATATGCATCTTCACTAGTTGCTCTACTATTGCATATGAATGGTCCAATCTGAGTTTTGATTCTGAATTGGGATTTCTTCTAGGACGCTACAAAATGAATTTCATCTGAGTTTATCATCTTCCTAATATATTCCAATGAAAAAATCCTCATTGGGAGGTATTTAGGAAATTTGTAAAGTGGTAGCTCACATCCATACACCCTGATTTGTGTACAGTTATGGTATAAATACCAGTCACATGTCTTGGCCTGATCAGATAGGTGAAAAACCTTATGAATTTCTTCACTAATACTAGTTTATGTGTTGTTGTTCAACAAACAAGTGGTTGGATGGATGAATTATTCAATGAAATCCTTGAATTTGTATTATGTTGAGTTCTTTCTCACTAATGAGGTCCAGAATATGACTGATTGTGGGATTCCTTGCTCATGTAACTTCTGAAGTGAAAAAGTAAACATGTTTGCTTGATAAAATAGGAACATATAATCCAACATTGAAGAATATTTGAAAATTCCTTCAATTGGAAACTTAATGAATTATTCATGAACGTTATCAGCTAAACATTGACTGAAATTAAATTTCATAGCAACTTTTTCTTCTATAGAGAAAATGGAAAAAAAACCTAGAATAGGTTCATCTACCCATTCATCAGACTAATAACCTAACATATATGATAGCATGGATATGATCTGGTTTGATCTGATAGTAAAAATGGAAGAGGGGTATGGTGGATTTTTCTTGGGAAATTGGGCATCTTCGGGGAGGAAAATATAAAAAATTTGGGTTCTCTGGGGAAAGGTTAATTTCTGGTACAATTAATTTAGGGCTTCAACAGAGAACGGGGTGGTGGAATCATTTTTAGGGATTTGTAACATTTGGCCAAGTGTCTCAGAGGAAATTGTGAACAAAACTTCACCAATGGGGGAGGCAATGGCTCTTTGGCCTGGCAGGTAATTGGCTTGGCATCTGAGGACCAATTCACAAAAAGGATAAGTCTGAGGAAACATGTAAAGGGGAAAATTGGACTCCCAAATCCCAATTTCATCTCTCTAGTCGAAGAAAGTTTCTTTCATCCAAGATTGAAATTCGAAGAAATCGAATTCTCACTTCGGCTCTGTAACCTTGTAGTCTCTATTTGCTAGAGGGATGTGGTCCAGGTCAACAGGAAGGGGAATAATTGGGTTCTCATATGTGTCAAGAGGCTTGAACTTGGGAGACATAATTGATAGAATCAATAATAAAAGGATGACGATGCTATAATTTCCAGAATAAAGTTCTCTTGTTGACAGTGAGAGATGGTGGTGACAGTTTGACAGCTTAGCTTGACGCAATCTTTACGAGGTCTTACTCGAAAAACAGTGTAACATGATGAAAATGGGGGATTTTAATATGCACAGTGGATATCCTTTATGGTGCGGGACCGTTACGGGACAACTAACGGTCACAGGGAGGGGTTTAATTGGCTAACAAGTATGTTGTGTGGGACAGGTGTCATGTAGGGAGAGGGTAGTAGCGATAGGGAGAGTGAATGGTATCGAGATTAGTTTAGGAGGATTTTGGAAGGGGGGGTTCGGTGTTATTGATCCAGGTGGATATCAGTGGCCACCCACCTTTTCCAACTCGCTCAAAACAATTTTCTGGCAATTTTGGCAATTTACTAGTTTTAGCAGTGTTTAACTTCTGGGGCCATTTTGAGGGCCTAAATGAAGGTTTTTTGGTATAGGATTCTCAATGATAGCCAAAGGCTTTGATTGGACCCCCAAAATGAATCTCCTCGATGATACCTTTCCAATGGGCTATCTTGCACCTAAAATGGAGATTGTATGTAAACGTTACGACCTCGGGAAGTTGATGTACTAACTTACCCAAACGGGGCCCACATGACTTTTGGCACTTCATTTCCTAGGGTTAGGTTTTTGGATGTCTAGGGATTTTGACATTCCTATTTATTTTAAAAAGGCCTTCATGGCCTCATTTTAATCATCTTCTTTCGAATGAGCGCAACTGTCACATCTCTTCTCAGAGATAAGCCACCACCATTCCAGCAAGCTTGTTTTCTGCTGCATTTTATAGTTTCATCTTATTTCCTTATTGAATAGAAAACCAATTTTACTGAATCTCTGTTATTATGTGTTAAGCATATTTTAATAATTTGTATTCATTTTTTTTTTCTCATAAAATCTGGATCAGTGGTATCAAAGCAGTCTGCTCCTTGTTGTCTTAATGCATGTCCCCAACAAGGTCAAGGTACAAAGAATTGGGTCTCGAGCTTATTTCTCTTGAGGAAAAAATCTCTCACACGCCCAAGAGACTTATCATGGAAGGATAGAATAAATATGATGGGATAGGATATCCTTTCAAAATGTTTCTTGAGGAATCCCTCACGCAACAAAGGAACGAGATGATGGATAGTTTCATGCAAATCCTTCGACGACTACCAATAGGTGACACATCTTCCTCGAGTGGAGGCGTCACCCCCTTCAAGGTACAAATCAACTTCGATATCCCTATATTTGAAGGTCAGATAGATGCAGATGTTGTAGAAAAGTGGTTGAATCTACTAGAAGGGTATTTTTCTGTCCATAACTTTTAAAATAAAGAAAATATTACTTTTTCACTCAAAGTCATTCCCCATGTCAAATATTGGTGGGAATATTTCTGTGAGCAAAAGGAAACATAGGAACCCTCATTATTTACAGTCACGGCCACCTATAAATCCTTCAGGGATGCTATTAAGGAAAAATACTACCCTGTTGAAAGTTATGATGACTTTTATACCAAATGGACCACACTACAGTAAGAAAGAGACCAAGAAATGCCAGAGTTCACAAATATATTCCATACCTTATGCACCAAGCTGGGTATCAAATATTCAGAGCAACATCTGGTGCTCAAGTATCACTTTTCTCTGCATAGATACATATAGACTAAAATTGAATTTCTAGACATATCGTCCTTGGGCGTGATCTACTGATATGCCGCCAAAATCGAGCAGAAGCTCAAACAAAAGATGCGGAAATTTCAGCCTGGGAACCCCTCACAAAAAAATCTAGGAAGGGGCGGCCCCTACCCACCAAAAAAAGGATAGAGAAAATATGGGCAGTATCAGGACAACCAGTCTAAGCCGCAAGTGAAGAAGGACACCAGAAAGAAAAAGAAAGATATCGAGAAGTGGTGCAACTTCCATAATATCCCTTGGCATAACATTACTAACTGTCGCTCAAAGCAGTCGATGGTGGCCGAAGTTAAATCCTAAGAATCAAATGCAGGTTATGACTTTGATTCAGAACTAGAAAGAGGAAGACAAATCATCGATGCAAAACCTAGTGCCACCATTGCTACCACAAAGCTCCATCCTAGTGAACCAGATGAGAGAGAAGAAGGTGAGAGCCTCTTCCATTCACATATGTGGGTAAAAGGCATCCCATTGTACTTCATTGTTGACAACGATAGCCAGAAGAACCTCATCTCAATAGAGTTCATCAAGCGGTTGGCTTTACCAACAACGCCGCACCCACAACCCTACACCATTGGATGGCTCCGCCAAGGAAGAGATCTCCACATCAATCAATAGTGTTGACTGTCGTACAACATCAATTCCTTCAAAGATAAGGTATTGTGTGATGTTTCTCCTCTCGAAGTTTGTAATGTTATTTTGGGCCAAACTTATTTATGGAAATGTCATGTTGTATATGAGTCTAGGCCTCGTAGTGTTATTATTAATTTGAAGAAGAAATTCTATAGGATACCCGAGGTAGTCTGTCCTAGTGTTATTTCCTTGATCTCTACCAAGCAATGTAGGAAGGTCATCTCTCAAATCAAGAAATTTGTCTTCTTTGTGATTCACTCTCAGAGTGAGCGAAAGATCATAGCCACATACAGGGCCTTCGAGGCTGATCTCTCCACACAACATAAGCAAGTGGATAATATCGTGGAAGAATACTCATATATATTCTTCTCTCCTACCAGGTTGCCTTAGCACTGATAGGTCAACCATCCCATTGATCTGAACCCAGTTGCATCGCTACCCAATGGGACAGTCTACCGCTGGTCTCTATTAGAAAATGAGGAGATCAAGAGGTAGATCCAATAATTGATCCACAAGGGGAACATATGTCCCAACTCATCGCCTTGTGGGATCCCAATCATGATAGTGTAGAAGAAATATTCTTTTCGAAATAATTTGCAGAATGAAGTATTATTTACAACAAAACATCACTGAAGGAGAAATATTTAATCATCATATCATACTATGAAATATAGGAATCTAATAGAAACATTACAGAAAAGATAGGGGAGTCACAATATACGCACTCAAAAATTATAATCTAAATCTCAGGAGGGATGCTCTAATGAGCGTTGGCATTCCTTTCAAAGGAAAATCTAAAGAAGAAACAACTGGTAGTGTCATCAACAAAATATTCGATCATTGTCAAGGATCAAAGATCTTGTTACAGGTATAAAAGCCAAAGCTCAGAAGAAGTAGTGATTTTTAAGTCGTGCAGGTGATCAGATTCAGGATGAAAAATGACAGGTGGAAACCCTTAAGAATCAAGCATCTGAAGATGAAGGTAAAGTCCTGAAATGGACATGAATCATTCAATATATGATATCAAATCAAGAGTTAAAATGATTGTCTGATCTAATATAGTGGAAGGATAGGATAAGATAGGCCAAGGCTCGAGATTTTGATCAGAAGAAATCTCGTAAACCATTGGATCTTGTTAAGATTTCTAGTTTAATGATAACCATTTGATAAGGTTGAGTTAATCGAGGTTTAAACTCTGGGAAAAATCACTCTAGGAGAAAGGGAAGTGGAAACAATGAACAACCTAGAGTCTTGAACCCCAAATTGAATCTAGATCATTGATCCAGAATGGATCACAGTCATTGGATGAAGTATGAGTGTAAAGGAAGTGTAATAACTTACATGCTGACCGCTTCGGCGCTGACCACTTCGGTGTTAACCACTCTGGTGGAAGGAAGTCCATAACAAGTAACAATACCCAAAGGTTGAAGCCCCGAAGTTATGAAGTAATACATGTGGAAAAAAAGGGTGATCTCACATCATCATATTCCATGTCAACAAGGTCACGTCAGTAAGTACACGTAGCGCAATTAGATAGTGACAAGTGTCAAGGTCTAATTGGCACTTTAGGTACAAAAGTTTAGAATCAAGATGACATGTGGAAACCACTCAAATAGTGCCACATCATCAATGACGTCAGTAACCACGTCACTCTAGGAGTATGTCACTGTGGGAGATTCAAATATGAAGTGATCATAGATCTTTGAATAGTCAGATCTCTGATGTCATTTCTAGCCGTAGATTAGAGCAAGGTATAGGGATCATTGATCTCTGATCTTAACGCGATTCAAATTTATGGCTAATTCAAAGGTAATTTTTAAGGTTGTGAACACCCTGAAGTTATGAAATTCCAAAGTAAAGGAGAACCTTAGATCCAACTAATCAACAAGGACCATTGGATTTCAAGTACTTAGTTCTTCGGAGTTTGACAGTTAAGCACTCCGGAGGAAAATAATTGTTCGTTACAAAGGTGATAAACTCACAGAGTTATGAACTCTGGAGAGGATGAAAACCGTCAACTAAGGGAGTGTATGCCATCATATCTTCGAGCCCTTCGGTGGTTCAGAGATCTGAGTGGAACCATAGGAACTTGTGTACGAAAAAACTGCAGCATTCGTTAGATTGGATTACTAAACAATTGCGAAAAAAGGTCGAGTAAGGTTAACCTACAACTGTCGGTCGGCACAACTCAAGACCAGATTCGACCGATTAACACTTCAGGAGAAACAAAGTGTTGATTTTACGAACCTCTGGAGTGCCAAAGTTTCAGAGCTTTGAATAACACCCTTTGGTTAGCAATGGTTTCTATCCCCTGATCACATGCCTAAATTGTTAAGGAAAAAGGACTAACATATAGGAATGAAGTAAGTAAAAAAAAGTAAGTCTGGATACCTTCGCACAAACATCCCAATCCCAAAATGTTTGAAATTAAGAAACAAAGCATAGAGATTTCCTCATCACTGATAACTTTGATTGACCAAGATTGAAAGCAGAGAACACACTAAATTCAGATCAACAACCATTGGATTCCATCATCGACAAGAATGAAATTTACCAAGGACTAAGTAGGGAGTTTGATAAAATTTGGATCTAATATACAATCTGACAGGATCTCGTCGTAAGAGTTGTTCATGAACTAAATGAATTTCAACAGGAACTTACTACAATCGGGTTTACAAAATTTTGATAGAATCAATAATTACATGAAATGGAAGCCAATTTCCATATAGGTTTCCCGATACAAATTGCATTGAAAGAATAAAGAAAACAAAGTTTCCACATAATGGATTTATTTGGGATTTGACAGGGTTCCAACTGAGGATTCACGATCACAAAAATTGGACTTGACTCCATAGTTTATCAGAGATAAATACACCAATAATTTCCTAAAATAAATTCAACTAAACTCTGATCGTACAACTGCACAATGAATAACTTATGAATTTTAGAATAGATATCATGCACCAATATAAAATACGATGTACTATGGAATTCAAGCCACTCAAATTTGGTTTGCGGGGACATCCAGAATTCAGAGACATTTAAAGAATACATCCATTATAACTATTATCCGTTGACAACAAAAGTAACCATGGACATTTCAGATTCTAGTGATGCTAACTAAATATTATAATATTACATGGTAATAGAATGAATCTTCATAATATAAAATACCAGAACCAATGAATGTTGTGAATTGAAGATTCCTTCGATATGGTGCTCCTTCCTATCCTTCGCTTTCCAGTCACAGAGACTTCACCGGTACCTCCCATCCAATGCTAGGGGTACTCTTCTTCCCCCTTAGCCCCCCAAGCCACAAAGGGGCCACACATAGAAAACCAACAATCTAGCTCCAAGACTTTCCCTTTCAAGGAAGAGTTTCCACTCTCTTGCAAGTCTGGTAATCCCAACTCTCACAAGTAAAACACACTCTAATCAAAATTTGGCAGCATAACAATACTCAGAAAATCAGATCCTCTTTCCCTCTTCAAAAACTGTTTTTATAACTTTTCCCTTCTTTGAAACATGTCCTTCTCCATAGATAATTAACTTTTTAGTAAATTTAATTAGGATTACTCACTCAGAGACTTGTCCCATTCTCCCCAAGTTACCCGAGTAATTACAATTTTTATTTTATTTAAAAGTTCAAATTCCCTCACAATCCTCCATGTGTTCCTATTTTCACTCCTAGATGTCCCTTTATTCCAAATATTCTCATTTAAGGAGTGTTCCCTAACTAGATATTATTAGAGTTTAAAAAGGACTCTCCTTCTAGTTAGACTAGAGTAGTTTTACTCTAGATTCTATTCTATGTACAACCAACTTCTCTAGTTATTATTTATTTCTATTTTAAAATCGCTTTTTATTAAATTCAGAACACATGTTAATTTTGTAGATTTTAACCTTGTACAATATTTACTGAAAATAGATTTTCAGTGGAAGAAAATAAAAGATACAATGGCAAATACAAACATTACACATAAAATTTTCCCCTAGAAACCCAAACCGAGAAAACCAACATATTCTATATTCATTCATAGTCATACATTGTTTACAATACAATATACATATAGGAGCCAATGACATCCAAAACTATAACCCAATGACTTGGATTAGTCAACAACCCTAATTCCTTAACTGAAAATACAAAAACATCGACATAAAACCATGTGGCAAAAAATCGCTCAACAATGGACATGAAAATTGAGGCAACACGAAAAAAAAGGAAAAATGTGACACGTTTCTCGAGGAAAAAAATTCTTGGGATGCCTAGCAGCCCCCCATCAAACCCCCCTGCATGCCTGGTGCAATGAAAAAAAAACTACTCATGCAAAGAATATAACACATACCCAACATTCTCCCACTTGTTTTTTTCTTTTCATACAGAGGGTTACAAGGTTACATAGTCAACAATCCAAGAAAACAATGCCCATGGATCCTCTACACCAAGAGAACTTCTCAGTGCTCACAGATTTTGTTAATGAATCTGAAACATTCTTCAAAGTGTCCACCTTCATCAACAACACTTTCTTTTCTTCAACCATGTCTCTTACAAAGTGATTTTGAATATCAATACGATTTTTCTTTGAATGATAAGTTGGGTTCTTTGCCAGAAAAATTGCACTCTGATTATCACAATCTATACTTAAATCTTGTTGTACCAACCCAATACCTGAACACAATATTTGCAACCATACTTCTTCCTTACTTGCATGAGTGGATTCCATGTATTCAGCTTCTGTAGTTGAAAGTGCCACTACATCATGTCTTTTGCTCATCCAACTTATTTCTCATGTAAACAGGTTAAACACATACCCACTTGTAGATCTCCTACGATCCAGATCTCCATCCCATTCTGCATCCACAAATACATGTATATCCAACACTCTATCCAATCTCGATATTCCGTGGTAGCACAATCCATAGCTAGCAGTGCCACACAAATACCTGAAAACCCTTTTTATTGTCGTCCAATGTTGCTTCCCTGGTTTTGACATATACCTGCTCAAAACTCCCACTGCATGTGCAATGTACAGTATAGTACAGACCATTGCATACATCAAAATGCCAACTTCACTCACATATGGAACACTAGACATTTCCTCCTCCTCTTCCTGTGTCTTGGGACACTGATCCACATATAACTTTACACCAACAGGAATATGAACCTTGATCGATTTACATTCCTGCATATTAAACCTAATCACAATTGTCTCAACATATTTTCTCTGATTTAACTAGGGTTTCCTCTTTTTCCAATCTCTTTTAATTTCCATGCCCAAAATGAAATTTGAAGCACCGAGATCCTTCATGTCAAATTTAGGAGACAACTAATTTTTCACATCCTGGATAATCTCCTTGTTGTTTCCTATCAACAACATGTCATCCACATACAAGACCAAATAAATCTAATGATCATCAATTAATTTAAAACACACACAGTGCTTATTTGCTTCTTGTGAAGCCAAGTCCTAGTAAATAAGTATCAAATTTTTGATACCACATCCTTGGTGATTTTTTTAAACCATACATGGACTTTTTCAGCTTGCATACCAACTCCTTCTTTCCCTTCACAACAAATCCTTTTGGTTTCTTCATACATATTTCTTCTTCCAGATCCCCATGTATGAATGTTGTCTTCACATCCATCTATTATACTTCAAAATCAAATGTAGCAGCAACAGATAACATAAATCTTATATAAGTTAACTTGGAAATAGGTGAAAAAATATCACCAAAACCAATTCCCTCAACCTAGGAATAACCCTTTGCTACTAACTGAGCTTTTTATTTCTCCACCTTTCCTTCTGCATTCAACTTCTTTTTAAATGCTCATTTTTTGCTAAGACTCATTTTTATCCAAGGCTACCATTTCTTCATCCATGGTATTTTTCCAGAGATTTCCATCCTCTGAATCCACTACCTCCCTCACAGTTCTAGGATCATCATCAGTAATAGACAAAGAAATTTTTTAACAGAAATAAGATGGATTATATATTTCTGGTAGCCTTCTTTCTCAAATCGATCTCCTCAATACCAGATTATGAGGATATTCTTCTTTTAATTTTTGTTCTTATGTAGAGTCTGATTCATCATCCTTTAAATCAAACTCTATTTTCTTTGGCTCTTCTTTACTTGGTAGGACTTCCTGTTTAACAACATCCTTCATTTCTCTAAATACCACATCTTGACTATACACAAACTTCTTCTTTTTTGGGTTCCAAAGACTATAACCTTTGAGATCATATTTATACCCAATAAAGATGCACTTTTCAGCCTTGTTATCTATCTTACTCATGTTTTCCTTTGGAACATGAACATATGCATCACAGCCAAATACCTTGAGATGTGTGAGAGAAGGTTTCTTACCAGTCCATACCTCTTGTGGAGTCTTGTCATCCAACACTGATGAGGGTGATCTATTGACCAGGTAACATGAAGTACCCACTGCTTCTACCCAGAATTCTTTCCCTAACTAGGCACCACTGAGCATGCACCTTGCTTTTTCCATCAACGTCTTGTTCATCCTTTCTACAACTCCATTATGATGAGGTGTATATGGAGTAGTATTCTTCCTTTCTATACCACACTTCTTATATAATTATTCAAATTTATTCTCGCATAACTCTCCACCAATATTTGTCCTCAACAACTTAATTATTTTCTCTGTTTTATTCTCAACAAGAGCCTTAAACTCTTTAAACCTGTCAAAGACTTCAGATTTCTTCCTGAGGAAATATATCCAAGTATTCCTCGATAATTCATCTATAAATGAGACGTAATACATAGATTTTCCCAATGATGGGACCGACACAGGTCCAAAAACATCACTATGAACTAGCTGTAAAAAAATTTCTTCCCTTGTTGCTTCAGAGAGGAATCTTACCCAATTCTACTTCCCATATAAAAATATTCATAGAAATCAAAATCCAGAGAGCAATTAGACATACCTTCAACCATACCTTTACCATGTATTAGTCGAAGACCTTTCTCTCCGATATGCCCTAGTCTTTGATTCCACAACATAACCTTTTCTCCAGAGACTGTAGGAGTTCTTTCTTCTTCAACTCCAATATCAGGAACACTGGAACTATTACACCCATCACTAATAGTGCTTCCTTGCAGCTTATACAAAGTTCCAAACCGAAATCCCTTTAGCAACACCATTTCTCCTCAAACCATCCTATAGGTTTCCTTTTCAAATATTGTTTTTACCCCTGCAACATCCATTTTGCTTACAGAAATCAAATTTCTAGCCAAACCTGGGATCTACAAAACACCAGGCAGTTTTCTAATCCTTCCATCTATGAGCCTCAACTTGAATTTTCCTCCACCTATGATTATGGTTTTCAAGTCATAACCTAGGAAAACATTACCTCCATCATACCTCTCATATTCATAGAACCATTCTTCGTGGGGAGTCATAATAAAGTATGCACCTAATCAACCAACCATGCCTCATGATATGCATGTGTGCTTGAAGAAGCCAAGTACACATCCCCTCCTTATTCCTTGGAGGTATTTTCTTCTGTAGAAGGAGATTATTTAGATCCCTTATTTTTCTCAAATTTGGATCTACATTGCTTCTTGTAGTACCCTTCTTTTCCACATCTCCAACATACCTTTACAAACTTTCCAGGAGATTTATATCTACCCTTAGACTTAGATCTCCCACTTGAGAACTTAGATCTATTTTTTTCCTGGGATCATCCTCCTGTAAATAATGCATATGTGCTCTGTCCTTCCATGTTCTTTTGTCTCATCTCCTCCGACAATAAGGATGAGACCACTTCATAAAACTTCAAGGAAATTTTATTACTACCTATGGCCACAAATAGACTATCCCATGAGTTTGGTAAAGAAAACAGTAAATTGATATCCTTATCTTCATCTAAAATTTTAATCTCAACACATATTAACTGACTTACCACAATATTGAAGGTGTTCAAATTATTTGCCACCGAGTCTCCATCTCTCATCCGTAGGTTATACAACTTATTTGTTAGGAATAGTTTATTTACTAGGAATTTATACTGATACAAATTCCCCAACTTATCCCATAAATCCTTGGTTGTAGCTTCCTCTAACACATTCAATAATATTGAATCTAAGAGACACAGTTGGATTGTGCTCTTCACCTTCCAATCAAAATTTTTCCAATTATTTGTTGAAGTTCCTATAGGTGCAGTGTCTGGATCCACCACGATCCACTGATCTCTTTCCACCAACAGGTCTTTCATATTGAGCTTCCACAGCTGAAAACTTCACCCATTAATCTTCTCGATCTCCATTTTCAAATTGCTCGCCATTACTTTTCACCTCAAAAATCAATACCATATATATCCCACTATAACAAGGCTTATCACAGTCCTAATCCAATCCCTTGACCACAAAGGCGTCCCCCTGAAGCCAACAAAGATCTGATACAAAATGAATATTTTAACCTTGTACAATATTTACTCCAAACATATTTTTAGTAGAAGAACATAAATGATACAATGGAAAATACAAACATTACATATAGATTTTTCCCTTGGAAACCCAAACCGGGAAAACAAACATATTCTATATTCATTCATAGTGATACATTGTTTACAATACAATATACATATAGGAGCCAGTGGAATCCAAAACCCTAACCCAATGAATTGGATTATTCAAAAACCCTAATTCCTTAACCGAAAATAGAAAACCATCAGTAAAAAACCATGTGCCGAAAAATTGCCCAACAATGGACACGAAAATTGAGGCAACATGAAAAGTGAGGAAAAAATGCAACACATTTCTCGAGGAAAAACAAATCTATCGGGGGAACTACCCCCAAACCCCCTTGTGTACCTTGTGCAATGCAGACACTACTACTCGTGCAAAGAATATAACACATACCGAACACATTTTATCTAGTCTTTACATCTTACCAAACTTTTTCCTAGTATTACCTTTATCACAATTTTGAATATTTAAGATAGTTCCCAAAACAAACTTTAACTTAGGACAATTCTTAGACTTAGGCTTTGACTCTTGTTAGACTTCTCAACTAGAATATATCATTTACTTAATTAGTTAATCCAACATGGCCTACATAACACAATATTTTCTAGGCCACCTAGATTTATTGACTCAAGTTTAATTATGCGACGTTCCCTTCAAGATGTACCTCTGTGCTCCAAGGGTGTCACTCTCCTTAGATTTTTTTTGCAAGTTGTCCAACCCTTGGAGTCAATAATCCAATCAGTCGACCTTGTGAGAGATTAATGGATTCCAAGGAATAAGGACTATGCCTTATTGCTCGCCCCTTATAAATCCTCATGAGCGACTGTCTCAGTCTTCCCTCACGGCATTGTGGATGCCTCGAACTAGATAATCGTTAACCTACAGTTCAGACCATGGTGGGTTATCCAAAATGGATCTAGGAAGGCCTAAAAATAAAAGTTCTTGGGATCGAAAGAAACCAATGCCATTGCATTGGGCTCGTTGTGCTGATTTCGACCATATATTGTTTTCCTAAAATGGACACCGTGTGAGAAAGTTATCGGGTTCTGATCGATTTCCCAAATACGCAAAAAAGTCAAATAGTCAAAGTCAAGATGCCATATTGATGACGTCATTAGTACGTCATCATGGGACACATGGAAGCATAAGAAAGTGACATGTCTCACTCATTTTTAGAATTTTCAAGGGATGATGTGGACCAATCAAAAATTGACATGTGGCAATGTATGGATGCGACACATGGCACTATAAGACATGACACGTGGTTGTACGGAATGATGACATGGACCAATGATAGTATGAAACATGGATGTATAGATTCTAACATGGTAGATGATTGGGCATGTGACTTGGAAGTACGAATGTTGATGTGGAAGGCTCAAGGTATGACACGTGGTTGTACGATAGTGATGTGGCAAGATGACAGGTCGGTGACGTGGTGCAGATTGTGTATTGACTATGTTGGTGAATGGATTGTATGGGCCAATCTATAAGTGACATGTGGACTAATCATAGGGCACCATGTTGCATCATACATTTATGCAATGTTGGAGTTGTAAAAAACATTTTCTGCCACCAGGGAATTCAAACCCTTGACCTCCGGGTGAGGCAATAGACTACAACCAAAGCGCCAACTGACCGCCCTACACATCTATCTTGTAATGAAAATGACACATTTTTAATTTAAAGTTGTAGTTGGCGAGAGTTTTGGCATAATCCCCGGTCAGCGGGGGATGGTTGATCGACCAGGGGCTATGGACTAGGGATCAACACTAGATTTTGGGTGCGAAGGAGGGTAGCACCTGGATACATGGTGTGTCAAGTGACCAAAGGCTGATAAACAAGGGATGACCATATTTTGAGGGTGCAAACGCTTAAGTGCGTGGCCACATGGACCATTCCAATATTTCCAAGAGCCCAGAAAGAAAGGGGCTAGTGCGCCTATGTGCAATTTTTTGGGTTTTAAACTTTATTATATGGATTTTTTGATTTTTTTTATGCCGATGTTGGGAGATTTTAACCCCAAACTGAGGATTTGGAGCCCTTTTTGAGGCCAGATCTTTGGATGAAGTTGGAATAGGATCCCCAACTCAAGATATATATAAATCAGAGTTTTTTGATAGACCAGGAGGTTCATATTATCATAATGATGATGAGTTTGTGAATCTTGAATCCATTTTTATGCAGAGAAACCATTGAGGAAGTGAAATTTGGAGGCCAATTTCGGGATCTACACTCAAACTTTTTCAGTGTCGTCAGTTGTGTTGGATTCTTGAGGTCAAGAAGAACACAACCAGACTAGTGTTTAATCATTTTGATGCATTTCTGATGTACTTTTTAAGCATTGAAGATAAATAAGAAGGCCTCTCCCACTGAGACAAAGGCCTAGAGACGTAGGCAATCTTTTTGAACTCCATTAAAAACCTTGTTTTTATTTATGCTTATTTTATAATATGCATTCTTTATGATGGTTGAAATATTATCTCATTAAGTTATTCTTCTTTCCTTAATTCATAAATGGTAATTGAACACATACTTAAAACTCAACCAAATCTTTAAAGATAATTTTCAGATCAAGTGGTATCATAGCAGGTTGACAGTTGGGTTTTTGAGTTTGCATCATTACCAGGGAAAAGATAAGTCGTGGTGAAGGTGAGATTATAGAGGGAGATCCTGAGATTGGATCAAGAAAGAGGAAATCCCAAAGTGAGAGGATGGAATCAGAAGAAGGACTTTCTCAAAATGAAAGAGAGTTTCAAACAACATTCTTTGCCATGTCGGAGATGGTAAAAGTGTTGTATGATGATTATTTGGAATGGAAGAGACCAGTTCAAGGGGAATCTTCAAAGTAATCCAAAAGTGAAGAAGGAGAGGATCCTCCTAAAACTCCTCTTTCACCTCCTTCATCTCCATCATCTTCTTCTTCTTCAAGTACAAGTGCAACTTCTACTGCAAGAAAACATTCCCATAAACATAAACACGATATGCCATTACTTAATCTTGATGTGAAATTCAAATTGCGCATTTATGATGGTGAAGTCAATGCTGAAAGGATTGATAACTGGGTCAGACAGATGGAAGTTTATTGCAGTGTGCAACAAATGAAATATGAGGAAACCCAAATCAAGTTGGTATCGCTTCATCTTGGAAGCACAACACTCATCTGGTGGCAGAGTAAGTTGAAACATGGTACACAACAAGTTGGTAATGTATTTGCATCATGGAAAGATTTTGTTTTTGCACTTAGAAAGTAGTACTACCCTTTGGGTTATAAGAAAAAATATTTAATTGAATGGCAAAGTATTAAACTAAGAAAAGGAAAAATGATGCAAGAATACATGGATGAATTTTGTAAGAAAACATTAATGTTAAATATTCCATTACATACACAAGAAAATCTTATGAAGTATATAGGAGTTTTACCTACACATATTCGTAACATTGTATTTATGTTTGGACCTACTAATCTTGATTTGGTTTATGTTCAAGCAACATGCATTGAAGCAAGGAAAACATGAGTTGGTGTATTAGGGGAATCATCTTCAAGGAAAGAAGACAAAATAAATGGGAATGGAAAGAAAGAAAATTCAATGACCATGAAGGAAGGGAATCTCTCTTGCAAGCATTGCAAGAAAGAAGGGCATGATGATGACCAGTTCTGGCAGTTGCACCCAAAGAAGAGACCAAAGTGGTTCAAAGAGAGGAAAGGGAGGAAAATAGTTGCAACAAAAACATGACCAACAAACTTGGGGTATGATTCAGGTGATGAGACTAATATCACAATAGTTGGTTTGTCAGGTAAAATTGGTGATGGATATGATTCTAGAAGTAAGTTGTTTCACATAAGGGTCATAATGAAACATATTAAGATCGATACATTTATAGATAGTGGATCTCAATCTAACTTGATTTCATAGGAAGTGGTTAAACAATTGGGATTGACAACTAAGCTACACCATAAACCTTAATCACTTAAATGGATAAGAAACAATCATAAATTGCACATAAAAAAGAAATGCACTTTAAGGTTTGCAATTTCATCAAATTTTGTGGATGAGGTAACGTGTGATGTGGTGCAACTAAATGAATGTGGAATGGTATTAGGAAGCCCTTATTTATATTATTGAAAAGAAATATTCTTCAGGGAACATAATCAATATCACTTAACTAAAGAAGGAAATGAATATGTTTTACATGCTCGTCACATAAAAACAAATCAATCTCTTCAAACAATGGAACAATTAAGGAAGGAAGCTTATGCAAGAAACAAACCTATAATTGTGCAAATTAAAGCAGTTGATCTTAAGTATGAACAAGAGATGGTTGTAGAATGGAAGTTCAATCACACTTTTCATCAATATAAGCTAATGTCGTGCAAGAACATCAAACATATTAGTTCATTTGCAGTCATATTTCTGATGTTATCGCTGCTAATGTTTTCAACATGGATGGTAGTGGCTTGAGTAAGATGTGAAAGAGTTCAAGTGGATAAAAATATGCTCTCAGTTGTCATGGTTGTTTTGCAATTGATTATGATGTGATAGGTGCACATGATAGAGTTTAAAGACAAAGGACAAGTGGGGTGGCTTATCCTGCACTTGATGACTAGTTAATACCCTTTTGGAGGACAAAACGGTCTTAGTGGGGAGGCATGATCCAAAATGGATCCAAGAAGGCCTAAAAATCAAATTTATTATAATTAGATGAAACCAACACCATTTCTCTAGGATCGTCGCACCGATTCTGTCCATATATTTTTTTCCTAAAATGGACACCGTAAGCGAAAGTTATCGCGTTCCGATCTATTTTCCAAACAGGCAAAAAAATCAACTAGTCAAAGTCAACATGTCGTACTGCTAACGCCAGTAGTATGTCAACATGAAATCAACATGGGACACATGTCAACACGAGGAGGTGACACTTCTCACTCATTTTTATCATTTTCAGGGGATAATGTGGACCAATAAAAAATTGACATGTGGCACTGTGGGACACGACACGTGGCACTCTAGAACATGACACATGGTTGTACAGAATGAAGACATGTCCAGTGACAGTCTGACATGTGGCTGTACAGATGTTGATGTTTCAGTTTACTGGGAAGGTGAATTTCCAGTACCTATGCTTATGTGGCAAGCTCAAAGTATGACACATGGTTGTACGACAGTGATGTGGTAGGCTGATAGGGCGATGACATGGTGTTGACTGTGCATTGACTATGTTGGTGACTGGATTTTACAAGCCAATCCATAGGTGACATGTGGCCTAATAATAGGGCACCATGTGGCACTCAGATTTATCCAATGTTGTCTATGTAAAATAATTGTTCTACCTCCAGGGAATTCAAACCCTTGACCTCCAGGTGAGGCAATGGACTACAACCAAAGCGCCAACCAACCACCCTACACATGTGTCTTGTTATACAAATGACACATTTTTAATTTAAATTTGCAGTTGATGGGAGCTTTGGGATAAGCCCCAGTCGATGGGGTCTATCTGACCAACCGCAAGCTATGCACCAGGGGTCAGCACTAGATTTTTGGTGCAAAGGGGGTTAGCACCTGGACACATGGTGTGCCAAGTGACCAGAGGATGAGAAACAAGGGGTGACCAAAGTTTTATGGTTCCAACACATAAGTGTGTGGCCACATGGACCATTCCCATATTCCTGGGAGCCCGGAAAGAAAGGGGATAGTGTGCCTATGTGCATTTTTTTGTGTTTTAAACTTTATTATATGGATTTTTTGAGTTTTTTTATGCTGATTTTGGGAGATTTTTTCCCAAAACTGAGGATCTGGAGCCCTATTTGAGGTCAGATATTGGGAGGAAGGTGGGATAAGATCCCCGAATCAATATATATATATATATATATATATATATATATATATATATATATATAT
>JZKD02S0356112.1:843168-859614 GCA_000966675.3 Picea glauca | reverse complement strand
ACACATAAGTGTGTGGCCACATGGACCATTCCCATATTCCTGGGAGCCCGGAAAGAAAGGGGATAGTGTGCCTATGTGCATTTTTTTGTGTTTTAAACTTTATTATATGGATTTTGTGAGTTTTTTTATGCTGATTTTGGGAGATTTTTTCCCAAAACTGAGGAGCTGGAGCCCTATTTGAGGTCAGAGATTGGGAGGAAGGTGGGATAAGATCCCCGAATCAATATATATATATATATATATATATATATATATATATATATATATATATATATATCATAGGATTTTGATAGACCAGGAGGTTCATATTAGCATAATTATGAAGATTTTGTGAATCTTGAAGCCATTTTTATGCAGAGAAGCCATTGAGGAAGTGAACTTTGGAGGCCAATTCTGGGAGCTATGCTCAACCTTTTTCAGTGCCTTCAGTTGTGTTGGATTCTTGAGGTCGAGAAGAACACATCCATAATAGTTTTTAATCCTTTTTATGCATTTATGATGTACTTTTGAAGCATTGAAGATAAATAAGAAAGCCTCCCCCATTGAGCAAAGGCCCAAAGACGTAGGCAATCTTGTCGAAATCCATTAACAACCTTGCTATTATGATTTGTTGTTATTTATGCTTATTTTTTAATCTTCATTCTTTATGATGACTACAATATTCTCTCATCAAGTTCTTATTCTTTACTTAATTCCTAAATGGTAATTGAACACATGCTTAAAACTCAACCAAGTCTTTAAAGATCATTTTCAGATCAGTGAGAGTGCTAGTAGGCTATGAGAGGGACGTTGTCACACCTCTCCCTCAAATGTCTGGATTATTTGCATGAACCCTCTACTCCTTATGTGAGTCGGATTAGCAAGCATCATCAAGCCTGCATCTACTAACAAAAAGCTGTCAATAATTTCATATACATGAATCATACTATAATCAATCGTGCATCATATGTTCTTGAATTTAAATACTCAAAAATTAAAATCCACTCTCTAACTCAATCTAGAGTCCAAAAGAATCTATCGATGCCATCAACATCCTTAACCTGTCATGTGTCCTGCACACTTAGGATGACTTGTCAAAAGAATATATATATATCAATAAGCCATTAACCCTCAATATCATCATATATAACCCAAAATATGAATGAAATCACAATGTGCCATAACTGGATCACTTGCAAGTGTCCTCAAAGAATAAATCAATAATGGTGTGCTCATTAGAGTGGGATGTTACACTTCATGAGTTTGGAACATTGTTTTTGGAATATCTACTTCCTTCATTCTAATCTGATGATACCCTGAACAAAGATCCAACTTTTTGAAGTAGATTGCTCCATGTAGTTCATCTAACAATTCATTAATGATGGGAATGGGAAACTTATCTTTAATGGTGATCTTGTTGAGATTTCTATAATATGGACACATACGCCATGAGCCCTCTTTCTTGAGTACCATTGCCAATGGTGAAGAGTAAGAACTTTGGATAGGTCTAATAATGATAGCCTCTAACATTGTAACATATCCAGCTACCCAGGCTGGGTCATGCCACTTAAAAATGTCATGCTCTGATACCATATTGTAACATACTCAACCACCTAGGCTGGGTCATGCCACTTAAAAATTTCATGCTATGATACCATATTGTGACATCACCCAACCACCCAAGCCGAGTCTCATCACTCAAATTTCTCTTGCTAGCAGCACTGATACCATATTGTAACACACCCAACCACCTGCTGGAATATGTTAAGGAAAAATTTTAGAATATATATGAACTTTTAAACATATACAAACACTCTAATAAAATGCCTAGATTCATGCAGAATAATAATAAAAATACAAAAACAACTCACACAAGAAAAACCCATGAAATTAAACACTTAAAGAATAATGCAACAAGTAACTTAACACACAATTAATACTTAACTTTGATAAAATACCACCAACAATGTGCATACCTTCCACGATCCTCCCAGCCTTAGACCACGCTTCTCAAAACTCTTAGCAGTGGGTCACCCCCAAGCTAGGAATAAACTCCACCCAGGTAAAGGGATTCCTAACTATGCTGATGTATCTCAGATAGAAGGAACAAATCTATCAGGTGTCAACTCAAACTAACAACCCATAGTCTCTCATTCCCCACATGTATATCTGACCCGAGGAAGTGTGCCCCTTCTCTTCTCAATAGTCCTTTGGTTTCCCTACTTCCCTTCCAGGGCTTCAACAACAGGCCAAACATGAATTATAAGAGCACTTTAGTTGTAGTTGGGCACCCTCAGGAAATAAATTCCCAACAATTCTCTCACCTGGAGAGAGTTTCTCATGGGCCTAACAACCCACCTCTTTAGTCTCCCACATGACTGACAACCTTCTTCTTTAGTCTAGCTCTTAAGCCAACCAGGTACATGAACATGTGATGGTAACAAAAACCTTTAGGTAAGGTGTAGGTGATGGCATAAATGACCTTTAGGTAAGGTACAGGTGCACTTCTCATAATAGGAAGGGTACAAGGTATAGTTGAATGAGTGTGTGCAATATGGAGAGGTCAAAATTATCGAGAGAATAGATGAATGAATGGAAAATGCACTAAGTACCAACTCTTTGTATGCATGTCCCTAGTTGGACACTTTTCAAGTTGAGAACTTCTTTGGGCCACTTGTCCCCATCCTTGGAACTTAGGATAAAATAAGTATCCATACATTAGTCTTTAGGAATAATATTATAATATTCCTTTGGAATTAAGCCCTCTAGGTTAGCCCCCTTTCCAGGATCTTATTCCCCACTTTCCATTCCTATTGTATTTTTAGTCCCCCATACTCTTTTATTGTGGTTGGTCTACATGCAGTGATGTATTTTATTAATTATATGAGTGTTTACATATACAAAAATAGGCTCAATGACATTTATCATCTAGGCTCTCTGACTTAATATTCACATAATCCTTCTGGCCTATAATAACCTGACTCACTAGCCTATAAAACATATTTACATTTACAACTAGGGCTTGGTCTTGGGGTATTACATTCCCCTCCCATTATTTATGAACTTTCCTTAATGCAATATATATATACATTCACCACCCAAAATTTCAAAAATAAGTAAAAAGATGTGGGTATTTTGCCTGCATAGCATCCTCGTGCTCCTAAGTTGTGTCCTCAAGACCGTACTAGGTCCATTGGACCTTTACTATCTCTATGGATTGATTCCGGAGCTGATTGATCTTTTGGTCCAGTATGAACACTAGATGGACCTGGAAAACACCTTCTTGCTCCACTTGAATCACATTCCAATTAATAACATGACTCACATGAGGTATATACTTTTTGATCAATGATACATGGAATACATTATGATAGACATTGATGCAAGTAATACAAGCATGTATGCTATAGGACCAATCCTCTCTAGGATTTCAAATGGCCCACAATAATGAGCTGCCAACTTTGAACAATTTCCCAACTTCAGGGAACTTTTGTTGGCCTTCACTTTCAAGAATACATGGTCACCCACATTAAATTCCCTATGATTTTTACCCTTATCACCATAGATTTTCTTCCTGTCTTGAGCAACATTCAAATTCTGTTTTATTTTTGACATTTTCTCTCTCATTTCCATGAGTAATTATGGCCCAACCACTACTCTATCTAGTGGGTTATCCTAACTTACTGGTTTATTGCACCTTCTGCCATAAAGTGCCTCAAATGGGCTCATCTTTAGAGATGCTTGGTACCCATTGTTATAATCAAACTCTACTAAGTGTAGGTAATCCTCCCATTTTGATGGTTTATCTATCACATACATCCTCAACATATCCTCAATCACTTGATTCACCCTCTTTGTTTGTACATATGATTATGGATGATAAGTTGTGCTAAAATTCAAATTCATTCCAAATCCCTTAAATAATCCCTTCCAAACTTTTGATGTAAATTTTGGATCTCTGTCACACACAATTTTCTTGGGTATACCATGCAATCGATCAATTTATCTCATATAAATATAAACAACATTGGTTTCCTTGTGAGTAAGCTTTAATGGAATAAAATGGGCAGCTTTAGTAAGCTTATCCACCACTGCCATGATAGAGTCATGCTGCTTGTTTGTTCTAGGAAGTTTGGTGATGAAATCCATTGTTACAATTTCCCATTTCCACTCAGTAATGAGTAACGGTTGTAGCAGACCAACTGGGTGTCTATCCTCAGCCTTGACCTTTTGACACTCCAAAAATTTGGAAATACACTCAACAACTTCTTTCTTCATGCCTAGCCAACAATATTGGCTCTTGACAACTGCACTAGTTTTCAGATATACCGGGTGCCCAACATAAGGTACATTATGCATTTCTCTCAATATCATATTTTTTAGTTCCTGGGAATTTAGTACATAAATTATACCTCTGTACATGGGAATTTCATCATTTCCCACCTTGCAGTCTCCAATTTTTTGCTCCAAAATACCTTGCTGTAATTATGTTATTAATTCCATGTATTGCAAATCCGATTTTGTAGCCTCTAAGATTATGTCCTTTAAATATGATTGGTACATGCGAATGGTTGTAGCATGCAACTCATGAACCCTTCTTCTAAGTGCATCAACTACCTTGTTCTCTTTCCCTTTGATATGCTTTATATCAAAGTCATATTCACTGAGAAATTCTAATCACCTGCTTTGCCTGGAATTTAGAGTTGGATGTTCAAATTAATATTTCTTACCATTATGGTTTGTCATCAACTCAAACCTTTTCCCCATGAGGTAGTGTCTCCACATCATCAAGGCATACACTATGGATGACAACTCCAAATCATGAGTACCAGAGTTCCTTTCATGCTCCTTCAACTTCCTTTATTCATATCATACAACATACCCATTTTTACTGAGGACTCCACCAAGCCCTTCTTTACATGCACCAATGCATACAATGAAATCTTCTTTTGGATCAACAATCCTTAGAATTGGAGAACTTGTTAATAATTTCTTCAAGTGTTGGAAACTCTTTTCACAATCTGTTGGCTTTCTACTCTTCTATTGGTCTTGAGGATTCTTTATGGTTTATTTTGGTTCTACCTTGCTATCATAGATTGAACCTGGTTTAGATTTGATAATATTCCCAACAAAATCCCTTTAAAACTATCATCCCCTCTAGTGACCCAGAAGGAAACACAACACACAAAGTGTATTGAGTAGTATCACCCAAGATAGCTCTATGGGTGGCTGCAATACTCAGGAGCTTGCAACCAGGGAATGAGTGGAGATCTGAGGTTGTACACTGTAATATTTATTCATTCAGTCTAACATCTACCTATAATAGTCATTCTATCCATGGATGTGGAATGCCATATCTACTAGTTCATTCATTTATCTAACATTCATCATTTAACAACAAATAAATATGCATATATTCATTCACATAACATAGGTGTTACTGTGGTTCACCCCCTCCTAGGCTACGCCCACAAAGATCTCGCTCTCAAGCTTCTTATTATGGTTCAGTAAGATATCACATTGCACGTGTTTACATTCTTGGATCTCACTCCCCTCAATGGGTTCCTCGATCCCTGTGAGGCTGAATAGATCTTACCAGGATCCTCAACCTACAATCTAACCCTCGATATCAAGTCGCTCCCTACTGTCCCATATCACCAGCTTAATGACTCGTATAATTCTTACAATTCTCTCTTCTTCTCTATTGATCTTTGTCTATTCCCCTCTATCTATGTATGTATCCCTTCTGTCTCCTAATTAATACTTATTTATACATTTGTCTCACCATCCATTACAATACATTATGAAAACCCTAACCCTAGCATCATTATGTCTTCCTTGCATGCACACCTCACCTACTCCTCTTACACGTGTTGCTTTTCCTTCCAGCTATCCTTTCCTCCTTGCATGCTTCTCTTCAAAAAAATAGCCTTTCTTCCTAACTAGGCTTGCATCCAACATGCCCCCAATACTGACATGTCTCTCATCCCGAGCCACCTAAACCTTATGTTCTTCTTTAACATTTCCTGCGAGAGTCTGGAAATTCTCTGTGAGTTCCTGTGCTTGTGTTTGAGCCTGCGTGGTATTTTCTCTGAGTGCATACACTACTTGCATTGTAACCTCCTTGTTGATCATTTATTTTCACTCTAACTGCATCTGTGCCATGTTCTTATTTTTCTCTTCGGCCTGTGCAATGACCTATGTTTCCCGCTCTTGAAGAGGTTCCATTTGAGCTTGGATCTCCTTCTTCTATGTCTTTGCAGCTATGAATTCTGCCTACAGCTTCTTCATATCCTGTGCTCCTTTGCTGCACTCAGTGATAGACATCGTATTCTTCCTTTGCTTGAGGTCCTGGATAGTTGTGCATGTCTTCTCCTCTTCTTGGTCCCACTTCTGGACCTGTTGATCCGCCTCCAGCTTCTTCCATAGTTGTGTTGCTTCATCGAACAAGTCAGTAGTTGTGCAGACTTTTTTCTCCATCTCCTCTATCTGTGTTGCTACTTCTTGCTTCCTTTTATCCTTTACCTCTGGGGGAGTGGTAGGGATGAGTTGTTCTAGGAGGTTCTCGATCTCCTTCTTGTATTGATCAATATTTTGCACAATATGGTCAATATTCTGCATCGTCGTAAGCTATATTGTCTGCGCGCTTTTTGGAATTCTATCATAGGCTACAACCAATCCCTGATCGAACCTATCTGTGCGATCTTTCTCATATTTTGTCTCAAGATTTACCTGCTCGAGCACCAATTCCAACTCTTCTCTATTTTCCTTCATATTCTGTAGTTCTGTTGCATTTGTGCATGTGTGCGACTGTACCTCCTACGTGACGTTGACTTGGAGTTTATAAAATTCCTTGGTTGGTATCCACATCATTACCAACTATATTTGGGCCAAATATTTCATAGGTGTCTGAACCACAATTTCATCCATGCACAAAATGATGGGTGTAACGTGAAAATTCGAGCTCGCTCGTGCCATCCTCTTGATCATATCCTGCTCGCTTGGCACAAACTTGGCTCCTGCTTGTGATGCTGCAGGGGATGATTCTATGCCTATGTCGACCCTCTATGTTTCTATGATCTGCTCAAGGAGTTGCCTCATGTATACCATCTCCTCCTTAATCATGTCTCTTTGGCACTGGGCATCGTTAAAATCCTACACTATTCGATCTTGGACCATTTAGGGAACAAGGTCTGCATCGTCCTACATGATCATATATTCTGGTGGTGTTTTGTGTTCCTTAGATTTCTTGCATGCACACCCTGTTTGTATAATTGGCCTCTTGTTCTGGCCTTCCTCCTGTTGAGTAGCACTTGATGTGGTCCCCTATGTTGTCTCAGTCTATTTTTCCTGTTCCTGTGACGCTTGGGTGTTTTTCTTCTTCCCTGCTTGGGTGCCTTTCTTGGACAACCCCCTTTTGTTTTGTTGCGCTAGGTTCTAACCTGTCCTTTGCTTCTTGGTCGCGAGTTTGTCTATTGTGGGTGTCTTTTCTCGCCCTTCCTTCACCTCCTTATCTGCAAGAATCTCTTGATTCAAGTCTGGAATCCTCCAGTCATCATGCCAATCCCTGATGGCCATTTCTACATCCTCTTCCTTGACGCAGTACCACAGTTGTAGCCATTACTTCTCGGGATCCTTTCATGCTTGGATCCACACTATATTCCTGGTCACTTTAAAATTTTCTATGCCCTAGTATTATGTGACCACTTCTAGCGTAATCTGCCAAGTGTTGGCGATGATTTCCTGCAGGTCGTTGTAATATCTTGCGAACATGCCTACATTCACACTTTTTTTGGGGGGGTCTAAAGTGCTCCCCAGTGATAATTATCGTGTTGCATGACAAGGATTTGATTTTGCAACAAAGTATGTATACTTAGGCTCCCTCCATCCAACCAAGGCGATCAGGATGAGTAGCCACGAATAGTGAAATTTTGTCCCATGTCCTGTGCGTCCTTGCAGTATTCCAAGAACAAATTCAACAAGTACGAGCCCCAACTAAGTATAGTGCCCTCCTATGGTTGTTCCTGCATGTTTGTGTGTGACCTTTCTAGTGCGACCATTTTTTCCTGGTTTAGGACCATCCCATTAACACTTGGGGATTTTTCAAGGTTTTCCGAGTGCGAAGGATTTTCTGTATCCCGGGTCTGTTGACTTTGTCCCACTTCCAACATATCAATGTCCATGCCCACTGATGTTGTCTGTTGGGTTTCCTCCACCACTGGTGTGGGGCTTCCTAGTGCCATATAGGGCGATAGGATTTCATCCAAGTTGACGAATGTCAGAGGCTGAGGTGGTTGATGTTCGCTTTCCTGTGGCTGCTAAGGTTCTCTGATGTTGCTTCGGGGTCATCTGCAGGTCTGGATTGGAGCTCCTAGATTAGGTGGTTCCATGGTGGTAAAGGTATTCTCCTCTGAGATTAGTTGGCTCTATAACTTCTACAAAATCACTCTTTTCTATGTATACTCTATCGCTCTGTTCTTTTCTCAATTTCTAAATAACCCTTATGATCCTCACATGCTTACCTTATATAGGAATCGTGTGAAACTTATCGGAGACATTACCCAACTTTTGTTTTGAATGAAATGGTGCTTCCTGAATACTTTCCTTTGAATTCCCTTGTCGTCTCCAGTTGGCACGATTAATGCGGCATCTTGTTAATCGTTATTTCCATTCAATTTTGATAGTCGTCGTCCGTTGGCACTTATTTTCTGTACCCACCATTTTTTATATTTCCACATTTTAGTGACCATTGGTCCTTTCTCCATCACGCTAGCGTTTCTGAATGCACATGATCAATCTCTTTTCGGTGCACTATGAATTTATTTCTATCTTTTGATGTCCCACGCAGTAACCCCTCTATTTGTTTTTGCTTTTTTTTTTAAGTGATAGGAGGTCGATTGTCCTTATACAGCTTCAGTTGACTCCCATTGATCATCCCTCTGAGTTTCGTTCATCCTAAATCCTTCAACTATACAGCTCCCCCATCTGTGATAGTATTTAATTTGTATGGTCCTAACCAATGCATTCTGAGTTTTCGTGGGTGCTGAAGAGATTTACTGTCATACACCAAGACTAAGTCTCCCTCCTTGAAATTTTTACTCTTAATATGTCTGTCATGCCAAGATTTGTCCCTTTTTTTCTGTACTTCTTGGTGAAATCCTACTAGAATCTTATATTCTTCCATGATCATCAATTGACTTAACCTTTCTTGTATTGTGCCTTGCTTTCATGTTTGTAATTGTTGCTATGCATAGACTAGGTACCAGAAATTATAATGGCACCACTGCTTCTTGTCCATACACCAATCTAAATGGTGTCTGCCCTATCAATTTTTTGTAGGTGGTCCTGTATTCCCATAGTATTGTTGGTATCTTCAAGTCCCAATCATCCATATTAACGTTGCAGATATTTGTTAGTGCATTCTCAAGGATTTTGTTAAAGGCTTTCACTGTTCCATTTGCTTGAAGATGATATGGTGTACTCTTTTGATGATAAACTTCAAACTTGTTAGTCATAGACTTAATAGTTTGGTTAATGAATTGAGTTCCCTGGTCACTCATTAAAATACTGGGGCATCCAAATCTAGTGATCTCTTTCTCAAACAAGAAGTGTGTTGTTGTCTTTGTGCTGCAATATTTTACTGGTGTTTCTTCTGCCCATCTTGTTAAGTGATCTGTCGTAGTAATAAAGTACCTTTCTCCTGACCTTTTTGATGGTGGGTTAATTGGTCCCACAAAATCTATTTCCCATTATCAAATACCTGCAAAGTTACTTGTGGTCTCAGGGGAATCTTGTCCCTTCTATTCGGTTTACCAACCCTTTGACATACATCACATTTTTGGCAGTAGTCCTTTGAGTCTCTGTGAACATTTGGACACCATAGTTCTGCACGGTAGATTTTCCTGCATAATGTCCTCATGCCATTCCCTCATGGGATTCTACTAAAATCCTAAGTCTTTCATGTTCTAGCAATGATCCGAGATCTTTTCATCGTGACTTATAAAGAATTGCATTAAATGAGAATAAATTAAAGTGCACCATTAAAGAAAAAAAAACTAAAAATCAAGAGACATAAGCATCATATCTAAACATAAAAACTTGATAATGGAGTTCTTCCCTGGTGGAATACGTCTTTGCGTCTTCCTCCCAAATGGGTAGGCTCTTTCATTAACTCAACAATTTTTTTGGCAAAATACATAAGTATACCTCATTCTGAAATCAAGCTATAGAAATAATGCTCAAATCAGAAAACAGATAGCACCACTAAATCGACAGCGTCGAATTACCAAAAAATGAACATCTCCACACCTCAATCTGACTCTAGCACTCGTATGCCCAAGAAGATTTTTTTCTCGATTTGTGTGCCCTCTCCAACCTACAATTATGATTGTACTTTGCATAGAAATGCATGCTCAGATGGTCATACAATCTGCATGCCTCCCCCTATGGTTGGGTGGATTCATCATTTAAGAAATGATTTGGGCATTGGTTGTGGGTGGAGGTCCCAGGGTCAAACCCCACACACTCTCCTATATATATATATATAAGTCAAACCTTTTTTTTTTCAAATATTTGTTCACGGGTTGTCCTTGGGCATTTTCTGCCTGCTACATGGAAGCCTCTATTTGGGGCACATGGAAGCTATTGGTTGTGGAGCCTAATTATCTTCCTGATTCAGAGGTCTTTTACTTTCATCCATGTTTATACCCCATGAAGTATTTACACCCCAGAAGTATGTACACTCTTCCATGCGGGGGAGTGCAGAGGGGGGTACCCCCTCTGCGGGGTCCCGGGGGCTATCCCCCTGGCTGGGGGGTCTTGGGGCAAGCGGGGGTTTGGGGGAAAAGCCCATGTTGGTAACTATAATTGCTTATTTAACTAAACAATCAAGTGCTAAATAAATTTTCAACCCAGGGAACTCTATTTATTTCAAAGGTAACCACGCACTATATATGCTCAATCTCAAAAGCAACCTAGAGCTATAGTAAAAACATATTAATCACACTTTGCCTTGAACAAACTGAAGTTCTAACTTGAATTACAGGAAAGAAATCTACCTATTGCAGAGTTCAATGTTTAAAGAAATAATTGTCCAAAGAATCCTGGATTACATTAAGGCAATAACAAACTGGAAAAGAAATCCTTCAAGACACTGCAAGAGGAAAGACCAACTATTATATAACTAGAGAACAGGACCCTATTCCCAAAGTAGGAATCTTCAGCACCTGTTTCCAATTAGCACACTTTCATGAACTCATTACTGTTTGAAATAATTGACATGCACTGACGGCTAACTATCTCTAACAGAGAACAGGACCCTATTCCCCAAGCAAGAATCTTCAACACCTGTCCCTGGTTATCAAGCTTTCATAAATTCACCAAACAGGATTTCTAACTAGAATGATTAACAGTTACCCAAGTATAAATCATATGAAAACAATGTAACAATCAGTAAAGCAGAGTTTTAGCAAGACAGAGTTCAGTAAAATAGTGTTTCAGCAAAACATAGTTCAATAAAGTAGTGTTTCAGCAAAACAAAATTTAGTCAAGGAATGAACAGAAATAACACTAACACACTACAAAGATAATGGGTGAATCTTGTGAAGAAGGTGGTCCCTCCCTTCTCACAAGATTCCCCTGAAACGAAAGGAACTTAGAGAGAAATGCTCAGAACAGTCTTGTATTCATCTGTCAACTGTATCATATTACAATCTAAAGTAAAAACACGTCCTTCTCTGTAAAATCCTTTCTTAGTTAAAAATAAAAGGTCCTCTCTAATGATGATTTCCTCTTATTTAAAGAGGAGAATCCCCTCGATACAATTTGATCATCAAATTACATTTGCACATCTGAATCCTATTCTTAGTCAGATCTGATTTCTATACTAGAATAGGGTATCCTAGTCTCCCGTAACAGAATGTTGTTACAATAGTTGAAAAGGTGCTGAGTGAGGTATTGCTATCAGCCGGAGTAATAGCTTCCTTATTTGTCTTCTCGTTACTGCTGTTGTATGATGTTTCAGCATCGCAAATCGCAGGTTGTTTCAGCCACGGTATTTGCGTTCTGACTGTTTCAACAACTTGGTCAGCCAGCAACAATGGTTAATGCTAGCTCAAGGTGCGGCTGTTGTGGTCAATGTAACAGTTTTGTGTTGTTGTTTCAACATCGTAGACCATGGAGGGTGTGACAACTTCTTCTGTGTGAGTTTTTTTTTCAGCATTGTAGACCACGGACTGTGTAAAAACTTCTTCTGTGTGAGTTGTTGTTTCAGCATCGTTGACCACGGAGAGTGTAGCAGTTGTTGTTTCAGCATTGTTGACCACGGAGAGTGTAGTAGTTGTTGTTTCAGCATCGTAGACCACGAAGAGTGTAACAACTTCTTCCGTGTGAGTTGTTGTTTCAACATCGTAGTCCACAGACTGTTTCAGCAACAGGCCTCAATGCTAATTTGCAGTTAGAACTGTTTTAGCACTTACACATTTCTGATCAATGGTTAAGTACGAGAGTAATGTAAAATTATATGAAAAACATATTAAACATATAGTAAAGAGAAGAGACGTTGTATACCTTTGGAAAGATAGAGTAAAGTGATAATGTGAGTTTAAATGTGAGTGAAACAAGGGTGTACAGGTAGAAAAGAATGTGAGCAAAAAGGTACATTGTATGGTCCTAACATCCCCCCCAACTTAAAATGTTGCATGTCCTCAGGCAACTTCACTCTGAATCATAATCTGAATATCGACTCTGAGCATGAAAGTTACTCAAGCAGTAGCTGTGGAAGGTGATATTTGTTGGAGCTCTGAACCCTTGAACGCATTGTAACCTTTGCCAAGCTGTTGTTTCTGTCTTCTTGGGCAACTTATAATGAATTTGATATTTCTCTACTGGCATCCACAGGATAGGGAAATGAAACTGATACCCTATCCATATTTCAGCACATTGCTGAACACACTTGATGTAGCTAGGTACCCTGGAGATTGCTATCTCAAGATTAGTGGGGCTGAAGGGATTGTGTTCTTGTCTTTTCACAGTACATTGTTGCCAAAACATGTTATTTTCTTGTAGGGCAACAATCTCTATGGATCTAATGGACTGTTGACAATCCTGAAGCATTGTTTTCTGTAGTTGTTGAATGTGTTGAGTCATCCCTGGTTTCTTTAAAAACTAATAATACTCTGTAACAAAGGTGGCAACATTTTGTGGTTCTGGCCTTATCCAGAGAAGTTGGTTGTCCTCGTTATGCTTGGCATCTAGGAAGTCATCCTGCCATATAATCTGATTGTTAAGGAAGGAGGTGAGTGCCCGAATCTGGATGTCACCGACAAGAGGGTTAAGGTTAAGCTGTCGGTTATCGAGGATGGCCTTGTTATGAAAATATGCCTCACAGAAAAGGTGTTGATTCATAGTAGAGGCTTCTGCAAAGGTTTTGACAAAATCTTTTGGATTTAACATTGCATGGGGTCTGCCTTCTTTGATTGATTTGATCTGAAACCATGTAAGTCGTTCCATGAGGAACAGAGAGTAATTGCAGGATGGTTTCCTTGCAGCCAATAGCTTTTGTGCCAAGTCAAATATCAGGACCAATCTTCCTTTTAGCTCTTTATTCTGTTTCTTAAGGGCACAAGATTCCTAGCGTGTTTGCTCCAAGGCTTCCCAATTTTAGTAGATATGATTTATCCAGATTTGTCTATGTTCCTGCAGGCTTTTGGCCTGTGTAACAACATACTCTTTTTTCCATTTGTTTATTATTGCATGCTCATCCCATGGCTGAGTTTGTGTTTCAGCATTGCAAGTAGTAGGTTGAGGTGGGGCCTGAGTGGATTGTTCCACAAAGGTGTGGGTATTTATCTGGCTAGAAGGGGCAGCTTCATCAATGGGCAATGTTTGTACAACTTTATTAACAAAAGCAGGGGTTTCAGATTTGACATTTGTTGCAGGCCAGGGCTCAGTCTTAATTTTGGAAGGTCCTGCTGGTTCTTGTGTAACAGCAGGGTGTTCTTCTTTGACTGCAAAAGTCGAAGGTGCAGGGGAGGCCCCTAGCATTGGAATTTGAGTTACTTTGTAGCCTGCTTGATAGTAGATGTCCCCACATTGACTGCATGTATATTCTCTACATGGATTCTCTATTGTAGTTCCCTCTGACATGGTCGTTGTGTGATCTGGGGTGTACAAATTAAGTTCCTTCTCATAGGCTTCCTTTACCGTGGCTAGATATTGCTTGTAGGCTTCCAGTTCAGACTTTAGGAACTCATTTTCTTGTAAGACAGAGGCCATTTTTGGTTCTAGTTGAGGGGTGACTGGTTCTTGTGTAGCAGTCACAACCGCACTAGCTGGTTCTTGTGGAGAAGCTACAGGATCGGCAGCTGGTTCTTGTGTTTCAACTTCTTGATGTAACGAAAGTAATGTTGCAGCACCCTGGGCCTCTGATTCCTGTATCTCAGTATCAATATCAGCAGCTGGTCTTTGTGTTTTAGCTGTAGCTAGTTCTTATGGTTCAGCTAACAAATGGGTAGTTGGTTCTTGTGTTTCAGCTACTTGATGAGTAGTTGGTTCTTGTGTTTCGGCTAATAAATTTGAAACAGATGATGTCGCAACCCACTGGGCCTCTGGTTCTTGTGTTTTAGTTCCTGTGGGTGGAATAGGCAAAGATTCCAGGATTTGGGAGGTTGGAGGTGTATGGGGTATTAGTCGGATGGGTTGGGGGTTTAGGGTAGTGGTAGTAGTGGCTGCCCTTGTTGAGGCCCTTGTTCATTTTCTTTGTAAAAAGGGCGGGAAGAAAGGAATTTTCTTTCGTTTGCATGGGGGATTTTCCTCAATGATGGGACAGGGAGAATTGCCTGGTTCAGAATCATCGCTAAGGATATGCACGACAGGGGTGGATGATTTTGGTAAAATGTGGGGTGGGATTGGTATGGTAGGGGGGTTAATTGGATTGATTGGGTCTGTAAGCGGACTGTTAGGTATTTCTGGAGAATCTGGAGGGTTTTGTGGTTGTTGTTCCTGAAAATTTTCAGGAATTTCAGTGGCTTCTTGGGGAATTACAGGCCCAGACATATTTCTTTGCATCTTTAAAAAGTGAGGGCCAATAATACCCCATCCTGAGAATTTTATGTGATGTTCTCTTATCAACAAAATGCCCTCCAAAAGGGCCATCATGACAAGCTTTTAGTAGGTCATAAACCTCATCTTCTCTAATGCACCTTCAGATTTCTTGATCAGTTCCTGTATGGAAAATACACCCACTTATCTAGCTATACCGAGCACTTTGTTGAATGATTCTTCTTTTCTCTCGGTGGGATAGGTGTGGTGGTAACTTCCCTGCAACCAAGTAGTTAGCGATGTCTGCATACCAAGGTGAGTGAGAAGATATTGCAAATAGATATTCATCAGGAAAGGAATCATCTACTGGGGTATCATCATCAGATGATAACCGAGAAAGGAAATCAACAACTACATTTTCTTTTCCTGGTCTATCTACAATTGTAATATCAAATTCTTGCAATATTAGTAACCATCTGGTAACTCGAGCATTTGTGATAGGTTTGTTCATTAGATATTTGATAGCTGAGTGATCAGTATGGACAAGAGTAGAGTAGCTAGTGATGTAATGTCTAAATTTATTAATAGCATAGATAACTGCTAAGAATTCCTTTTCGGTAAATGTATAATTGAGTTTAGCAGGAGTCATATTCTTGCTAATGAAATAAATAGCATAAGGTAGATGATTTTCTTCTTGTCCCAAAACAGCTCCTATTGCAGTATCTGAAGCATCAAAGGATATATGAAAGGGAAGTGTCTAGTCAGGTCCTCTAAGAATAGGAGCTGTAGATAACTAATGTTTAAGTGTATTAAATGCTTCCTGGCAAGAATTAGTCCATTTGAATTCAGTGTTTTTCATCAGTAGCACAAACAGGGGAGAAGCTATTTTGGAAAAAAATTTGATAAATCTTCTGTAGTATCCAGCATGTCCTAGAAAACTTCTTACCTTTGTTTGGGTTTTGGGAGTAGGAAGATATTTAATGACTTGTATCTTGGATGGGTCCACCTGAATTCCTTGAGATGAGATAAAATGTCCAAGCACTATTCCTTCACTCATCATCATATGACATTTTTTTGTACTTAAGGGGAGGTGGGCTTGTATACATCGTTTAAGCACTTTCTCAAGGTTTTGTAGTGCTTCCTGAAAAGAAACACCATACGGGGTAAAGTCATCCATAAAAATTTCCATAGAGTCATTAAGCATATCAGAGAAGATTCCTATAACTACTCTTTGAAAGGTTGTTGGTGCATTACATAGTCCAAATGGGAGAACTCTATAAGAAAAAGTTCCCCAAGGGCTAGTGAAAGTGGTCTTATCTTGATCTTGAGGTGCAATTTTGATCTGATTATACCCACTGAAACCATCTAAAAAGGAGAAAAATTTCTTCCCTGACAAACTGTCTAACACCTGATCAATGAATGGTAATG
>JZKD02S0356112.1:800521-827328 GCA_000966675.3 Picea glauca | reverse complement strand
TATATATATATATATATATAGATATATATTTCCCCCCCATTTTTAGAGGTGTTACTAGAACCGTATCCAAATGATATATCAGTGGATAGGTTTGGCGTGGTCCACTAGATTTGGAAAAATCACCAAACCTCTTTTTTTTCAAATATTTGCTCACGAGCTGTCCTTGGGCATTTATTTCCTACCACATGGTAGGATCTGATTGGGCCACGTGGTGACCTCTCACTGTTCCATGCTTCCACTTTCCAAGTCATCATGCCACATCAGTTGTACAGACTATACGGACAACCAGGTGGCATGATCCGATTGGTCCATGAATCGGTCTAAAAAACGTCAAAACTGGGTGACAAGTGGCAGCCTCTGGTGTTGCCACATCATCATTCATTGGTACAAATTGTATAGATGCTGATGTCATCGGTACAAATTTTGACTCATCCCCTGCTGACTTGGCTGGGTTGACCAAACTTTGACCGTGAATATCTTTCGATCCATAACTCTATTTGACGAGTTGTTTGCACCATTAGAAATATTGTGACATGTTATTCACGGTCATGCCATTTTAACTTAGCTTTGGGAACTTTGAATTTTTTCCCTTTCTCTATCTGCTGGAGCCATTCTAAGCATCCTGAGTTGCCTCTTTGAGTTATGAGTTGTTCTTTCCCTTCTCTAGATTCTTTTTGGATCAAGCACACATCTTCTCAAGATGTTATCTACACCCATTTTGTATAAATTTCATGCAATCAATTGATAGTCTGCAACCTTGACTACCAAAATTTTCTTTTGCGCAGTGTTGAATTCCTGTGGCGCAGTCCCTGTACTCAAGTAATGGATGATGTTTGTTGTAACACCTTGTTTCCCCCAGTCTATAAATATAACTATATTGGCCAAGAAACTATGGAAAACTCAATATGTGTGAATTTTTTATTTGATGGACCTTTGTATAAAAGGTCTATGAATGTAAATTCTGTTATTTTAATAGAAAATGGATTAGTGTTGCATGACTGTTGGAAAATGGATGTGCTAAGAGATACCACGAATGTTGTGAAATACATGGTGAATGGGACCATGAATGGTTTCGTTAACCTTCATCGGACCAATACTTTGTTGGATTTAATTACTCAAGATCATAACAACCCTCTGACCTAGGAATGAATGCTGGTTAGGCTGGTAGGTGGGAAGACCTCCTCAAGATTTAATGAGGGGATGGGGTAGACCATCCATCTGTAAGGCTTCCAGACCTGACCACAGACTGGGAATTTGGGCCACACGCAATCTTTCTTAGAAAGGTAAGAAAGGAAGGCATGGTTGATGAAGGAAGACCTACGAAGAGTGTAGAGATGAGGGACTGAGCTCTTGAGTTCAAGGGAGAACTACAAAAGGAGTGTGTTCTGATCACGGGAAATAGAGACTGAGTTGAAAGAAGGAGAATAATCTTCATCCCTATCTATTTCTATGTCAGAAGAAGAGATTCAATCTCAAAGCATTGTGGTCTAGCTTGAGGGTGGCTAGTGGTAAATCCATTAGGATTGACTGAGCCCATGGTTGGGTGGAAACAAGAACCCCTTCCAGTAGTCACTTCACGTTATCTGGTTTCGATAAGTATTTTTATACTCTATGCATTGAATTTGGAATTAATGGTTGCATGCATATATTTACATATCTATAAATTGCTTTTGTATTGAAATGATTAAGTTATGTGTATATGTTGGCTTCCTTGAGAAATTGTGCTTTTGTTTTCCTGTATGCCCTAGTTTAACCTTCAAGGGTGTTTTCCCCAGGGAGCTAACTCATAGATTCAGAGTCGAAGCAAGCCTCTTGACACTATTATCGTCTTGGTAATTTCACAAGTTTACCCCACCCTTTTCAAAACTTAAAGTTCTACGAGTTAGGAAGGAATTTCCTTCAAACAAGTAGCCTAAGAGACCTTGAACTCATGCCCATGGACTTAAAAAAAACTCAGATAAGAGTAGATCTCATAGCCCGAGATTCATCTGAAGGTCCATGTGACCTGGGTCTAGGAACCCTGCGCTAAGCCTAAAAGGAGCTAGCTCATGATAGTTTCGGAGCTTCAGGAGTTCAAAGCCTTGGGATTTCAAACTTCGCGATAGTCAAATTTACCCGAACTCCCGGAGTAACAAGAGTCATAGATGACTCAAGACAATTTACAATTACATCAATTTTGGAAGGATCAATTTTCAATCGTCCTCCTCCTACAATATAACCTAAGTAGACAAGTGCAGTTTTTCCAAATTCACATTTAGACAATTTTACATACATCTTGTCCATTTGCAAAGTATCCAATACTTGCTTTACATGCCTCACATGTTCATCCCAACTCCCGCTAAAAATAAGAATGGTGTCTAAATATACAATCACAAAGTCATCTAGGAAAGGACTGAATACATCATTCATCACACACATGTAATTTGTCAGAGCATTACAAAGCCCAAATGACATAACTAACCACTAAAACAATCCCTGTTTGGTTTTAAAGGGAGTTTTCCATGCATATTGTTCTGTGACCCTGAGCTGATGATATCCATTGTGAAATCCAACTTAATGAAATAAACAACATTCTACAATTGATCAAGTAAATAATCTATACGAGGAAGAGGTTATCAATTTTTCACCATGATTTTATTTAAGTCCTAGTAATAGACACACATTCTCCATGTGCCATCCTTATGTGGAACCATCATGATCAGAGAACCAAAAGGATATGAATTGGGCCTGATGACCCCTTGATCTAATAATTCTTTTACGTACTTCTCGATCTCTATGATATCCAAAACTGACATCCTGTACATGCCCACGTTAGGAAGAGGAGAATCCAACTGAAGATGTATCTCATGTTGGATTTCCCTCTTAGGAGGTAATCCATATGGTTCCTGAAAAATATCATCATACTTAGAAACAATATCAATTAATTCCTTTTTATGAGATGTATCACACCCTTGGAAAGCATCGAATGTCCCGACATCTTCCTCTCTTACGACCATGAGTACATATCTCTTATTAGTGTTTATGAGTCTTTTCATTTTCCCTGCACTAACAAGTGTTGTATTTACCCTCATGATGTGAGCTCTAAAAATATATTCCACTCCCCCTTTAGTAAGGTGGTATTTGTTCTCATGACGAAACAAGACTACTTTTCTATCATAAATACAAGGACTTCCCAACACTATGTCACATATATCAAGTGGTACAACATCCAAATCCACTTCATCAATCAACTTTGAAGCAATACCAAATCTGACCCCACATTTTTTGGTGACATTAAGTTTTTCTTTATCACATACCCAACCAAGAGGATAAGGCTTCGGATGTGGTTTCATTTCAAGACCCATCTTCTTGACAAGTGCTTCAGATATTAATTTTACTTGGGAACCCAGATCAAATAATGTATCTATCTTAATATGTTTAGATACAACTCTTATGTGAAATAATTCATTCTTCTTTCATTCATCAACATGAGATTCATTATTGGAACTTGAACTAGCATGAAGGGAATCTTTACGTTGTACTCCAACCACTATGATATTTCCTTCATCTCCTGAATCGGAACCAAGATCTTGTTGCACTGTAGCAACAATTTTTGTCTTCCCCTTTCCACTAAACTGTTTCGGTTTCTTTTCTAGATGTGGTTTCCAATGCTGTTCTTCATTTTGACCACTCTTCTTTCAATGAGTGCAAGATGTATTTCCTCCTTCTCTCGTCATTGTGGTGGTATTCTTGTCCTTCCTTTTAAACTTCTTGAAAGTTTCATGTGGGAGATTGGAAGGTTTCTTCGTGGGATCTTCTTGAACATGTTTCCTCCTATTCTCAAGGTGAGTGGTTTGCACAAAAACTTCATCAAGACTAGTGGGGTTAAACAAGAGAAAAGTATGTCGAATACAACTGTGAAGTGCACCAATATACTTCATTAAAATTTCATAAGAATCCAAAGGAATGTTCAATGCAAGATATTTCTTCCTAAATTCTTCTGTGAAACTTTGTACAATTTGACATTTACTTTTCCTTAAAGTTTTCCATTCCATCATTGCTTTATGTAAATACCCTAATGGATAAAATTTCTTCCTTATCGCTAATTTAAATTCTGACCATGAGGAAAGAATATTACCACACTTACTTCTATCTTGAAGCTTTCTCTCCCACCATACGAAAGCAGTGCCTTCCAACTGAAGAGAAGCCAGTTTCCCTTTAACCTCCTCTTCATCAATATGTTGGAGACGGAAATACACTTCAACACGCGATAAAAGACCATGTGAAATTTTTTCTCTTTTTCATCACGCTTGTCCTCTTCTGTCATTTTCTTCCTTTAGGATGCACGACCAAATTTAGGATTGAAAGTATTAAGAGTTCCTTGAACCTTCTTATGCCTAGCCCTAGTAAGCATTCACACTCAATAATCCAATTCAAAGACATCTTCTCTGATACCAACATGATCCAAGATCTTTTCATTGTGACTTATAAAGAATTGCATTAAATGAGCATAAATTAAAGTGAACTACTAAAGAAGGAAAAAATCAAAATGAAGAAACATAAGCATTAGATATGAACAAAAATAATTGATAATGGAGTTCGTCCCTGGTGGACTACGTCTCCGAGTCCTACTCTCAAATGGGTAGGCTCTTTCATTAACTCAACAAAAGAATTTTGGAAAAATACATAAGTATACCTCATTCTGAAATCAAGTTGCATAAATAATACTTAGATCATAAAACAGACAACACCAATGAATTCATGGTGTCAAATTACCCAAAAATGGTTGTATCCCTGCCTAGATCCAACTTTGGCACTCCCAGGCCCAAGAAGAATTTCATCTCGGTTTTTCATGCCCTTTGGAACCTACAATTATGACTATAATTTGCATCAAAATGCATGCCCAGATGGTTGTACAATCTGCGTGCCTCCACCTGTGGCTAGGCAGATGCATCAATTAAGAAATGATTCGAGCGTTGGTTACTATGTGACACCCACGACTTGTTATTTAGGGAAGATATGTTAAGGTGTTGGTTGTGGGCAGAGGTCCCGGGGTTAAACCCCGCAGACTCTCCTTTTGGGCCTTGTATTGTTATATATATATATATATATATATAAGTTTGTTCCACCATTTTTACAGGTGTTACTAGAACCATATCCAAACGATATATCAGTGGATAGGTTTGGCGTGGTCCGCTAGATTTGGCGAACCCGCCAAACCTCTTTTTTTTCAAATATTTGTTCATGGGATGTCCTTGGGAATTTCTTTCCTACCACGTGGTAGCCTCTCATTGGGCGACGTGGCAGCCTCTCACTATTCCATGATACCACTTTCCAATTCATCATGCCATGTCAGCCTTACATACTATATGGACTACCACATGGAACGATCTGATTAGTCCATGGATCTGTCCAAAAACGTCAAAACCGGGTGACACATGGCAGCCTCTAGTGCTTCCACATCATCATGCTGATGTCAGCATGCCACATGTCACTTCCCTAATTCTTCCATGTGTGATGTATGGATGCTGCCATCATCCGTATAGATGTTGACTAATCCCCTGCTAACTGGGCTAGGTTGACCAAACTTTGACCGTGAATATCTTTCAATCTGTAACTTAGTTTTACGATTTGTTTGCACCGTTAGAAATATTGTGACACGCTCTTCGTGATAATTCCATTTTCACTGAGATTTGGGAAGTTTGAATTTTTTCACTTTCTCTATCTATTGGATCCCTTCTGAGCATATCGAGTTTCCTCTATGAGTTCTAAGTTGTTCTTTTCCTTCTCTTGATCCTTTTTGGATCAAGCACACATCTTCTCAAGATGTTATCTACACCCATTTTGTACAAATTTCAAGCAAACAATTGATAGTCTGCAACCTTGACTACCTAATTTTTCTTTTGTGGAGTGTTGAATTTCTTTGTCACAGTCCTTGTACTAAAGTAATGGATGATTTCTTTTGTAACACCATGTTTCCCCCAGTCTATAAATATAACTATATTGGCCAAGAAACTATGGAAAACTCAATATGTGTGAATTTTTGATTTGATGAACCTTTGTATAAAAGGTCGATGAATGTAAATTATGTTATTTTAATAGAAAATGGATAAGTGTTGCATGATTTTTGGAAAGGGGATGTTCTAAGAGAGACCACAAATGTTGTGAAAGAGATGGTGAATGGGACCAGGAATGGTTGTGTTAACCTTCACCGAACCATTACTTTGCTGGATTTAATTACTCAGGACCAGAACAACCCTCTGACCCAGGACTGAATGTAAGTTAGGTTGGTAGGTGGGAAGAACTCCTCAAGAGTTAATGAGGGGATGGGGTAGACCATCCATCTGTAAGGCTTCTAGACCTGACCACAGATTGAGAATTTGGGCCACATACAATCTTGTTGAGAAAGGAAAGAAAGGAAGGCATGGTGGATGAAGGAAGACCTGTGAAGAGTGCAGAGAGGAGGGATTGAGCTCTCGAGTTCGAGGGAGAACTGTGAAAAGAGTGTGTTTTGATCGCAGGAAATCAAGACTAATTTGGGAGAAGGAGATTAAACTTCATCTGTATCTATTTATATGTCGGAAGAATATATTCAATCTCAAAGCATCATGGTCTAGATTGAGGGTGGCTAGTGGTAAATCCATTAGGAGTGATTGAGCCTATGGTTGGGTGGAAACAGGCACCCCTTCCAACAATCACTTCATGTTATCTGGTTCCGATAAGTGTTTTCATACTCTATGCATTGAATTGGGAAATAATGGTTTCATGCATATATTTACATATCTATAAATGGATTTTGTATTGAAATGATTAAGTTATGTGTATACATTGGCTTCCTTGAGAATGTATGATTATGTTTTCCCATATGCCCCAGTTTAACCTCCGAGGGATTTTTCCCCAGGGAGGTACCTCATAGATTTGGAGTCGAAGAAAGACTCTTGACATTTTTATCGTCTCAGTAATCTCACGAGTTTACCCTGCCTTATTTCAGAACTTAAAGTTCTACGAGTTAGGAAGACGTTTCCTTCAAACTAGTAGCCTGAGCGACCTTGAACTCATGCCCATGGCCTTAACCAAAACTCGGATAAGAGTAGAGCTCATATCCCAAGAGTCATATGAAGGTTCATGTGACCTAGGTCTAGGAACCCTACACTAAGCCTGAAAAGAGCTATCTCATGATGGTTTTGGAGATTCAGAAGTTTGAAGCCCCGTGATGTCAAACTTCACGACAGTCAAATTTACCCGAACTCCCAGAGTAACAAGATTCATAGATGATTCAAGTACCCGAGAGAGGATATGGATGTGAGTCATTCATTGGGAGGAAAACCTATCTCAGTCATCATATCAACTCAAAGATCCACTAGAGTTAACGGATCAAAGACCAGTTGTTCGATTAGATCGATGGTTGGGAATCATTACTGAGTGCAAAGGTGAAATTGATGGACGTGATATTTAACGACCCAAAATAAACCAACATCATTGATTTTGTCGAGGTGGAAGATCAAAAACCATGATAAGATAGAGTCAGGTGATCATTTTTCATATTGCGGAAATTAGGCCCCGCAATCATTGTGAACTATCGATCCTTGAACAAAGATTGATGGTTGGGAATCATTTCGGAGCACGAAGGTGAAATTAATGAATGTGATAGTTCATGGTTCGTAATCAATAAAAATCATTGATCTTGTCAGGGTGGAGGATTAAGGACCGTGATTAAATAGCGTCGGGCGAACACTTTTCATATTATGGAGATTGAGCTATCTAATAAAGAGAGAGCACGTTGGGGCCCTGCAATCACTGTGAACTGTAGATCTGTGACCAAATCGGTGTTGGCCAGATCTCGACCATGAAAATATGAGGGATGTTGAAAGACGATCAGACCGGAACGATGAGGCACAATGACTCCATCCATGGTGACATGGATTTGAGCTTGACGATCCATGTGCCACTTGGATTCATGTGCATCACATACCATATATCCCTTTTGTAACCTGCTATGTGTCATCCCAGATGAGGGCACGTGTCGCCCCTAACCCAGCTACGTGTCAAGCTCTAGTACATTCCCACCTCTCCCACATTGTTGGTGAAATGACTGGGATTCTGAGTATCCGGGACTTCAGGACTCCAGAGGATTTGAGATACTTCGAAAATCCCCGAAGTGCCGAAGTGCCGGAGTATATCCTAAACATTGGCATAGGAAGGCACATGGTATTAGATCATTAAATCTGGAGAAGAGAACTCAGGAGGGACATGAGGAGTGAATTCCTGAAGGTAGAAAGTCCTGAAGTGCTAAAGGTCATCGGAACCATCCATTGGAAGGGGACATGTGGCACTGGATCTGTAAATCTGAGTACAGAGTACTTCAGAGGAAGAAGGATTTGGAGCATTTGAAACTCCATAACGTTTAAGTCCTGAAGTGAATTAGGGCCGTCAAAATATCTGAGGACACGAAACGTCGGATTGTGAACTTCAGATATTTTCCACTCTAGAGGATTTGCATGGTGGTTTTATTGGCACCTGTTGTCTTGGCATCTGGTCACAGCCCACGGTCATATGAAAGTATAGATGGATGGAAGGGGTAAGCCTGGAAATTCAAATCTGAAGGCCGAACGCCGAATTCCCTGTGAACCCATGAGTTTGTCAAGGACTAAGTCTAGTCGTTGGATTTGTTTGTGGATGGATTTTCATCATAGAATTAAGAAAGTTGGAAGTTTCAGGATATTGAATAACTCAAGGAGAAACATATTGAGTAAAACCATGTGGAAGCCTCGTGGCCTAGACCAATGAATACCCAAAGAACTTAGGAGAGGTATATATGCTAGCTGTGAGCTCGGTTCAAAGCATGGGGACTGTGGATGGAAATCTTTGGAAGAGCAGAATGGAATAGTGACCCTTGAATGAGGTTCTTTATTTTCTTAAGAAGAACAAAATTTCGACACCCCACCATGGGTGTGTTACAAATTTCTATCAGAGCATGGTTACAATACTTGGCCTGCTTGGGCTCATGGATGAGTCACTTAAAAATGTGTTTAAATAAAATATTAAGGGTGATTCCCTACATTACCTCTTTCCTAAACAGTCTGGTTAAAATATTACTAGATAAAAGAATGAAAACTTTCTACTGTGTGTGTACTTAAGAAAAAATAAACTATGTGTTGTTCATGAACTAATAGAATGTTAGCTAACAACAAGTGTTTTGTCAACACTCCAGCAGTCATTGAATCATGTGAAACCACAAGAATAAAGGATGGTGACTCACCATGAAGTGGCGGATGGATCCCACAATAGAGACAAAGAGTCTGATGAGAGGAGGGTGGTGGAGACCCATCTGGATCTAGCTAAAACTATAAAAAGCCTTATGGATGAATTACAGAGTTTCAATGCTGACAACGAGAGATTGATAAAGGAGAAAGAAAAACAAACAAAAATCAATGTAGTCTTATTGTAGAGCTTATCTGATATATAGAGACAGTTGCATCATCGACCTGCAACCAGTCACATGGACCGATGACATACAAAGAGAAGTCAAAGTCCACCTGAAATACGAAAACGTGATCCCATAAGTGGCCACGCAGGGAGAAGTACATTGAGGAAGGCCCAACTTGGAGGCAGGGGATGCTCATTGGGAGAGTCCTCTGGAAAGGTAGCTCACAACTTCGAGGGATCTTCTTGTAGAAAAACTAACTCACATTCTCATAAGAGTGAAGTCTTGAAGGAGGAAAGTCTCGAAGTGCCAAAGTTCATCGGAACCATCCATTGGAAGGGGACATGTGGCACTGGATCTGTAAATCTAGGTATAGAGTACTTCAGAGGAAAAAGGATTTGGAGTGTTTGAAACTCCAGAATGTTGAAGTCCTGAAGTGAATCAGGGCTGTCAAAATATCTAAGGACACGCGATGTCAGATTGTGAACTTCAAATATTTTCCACTCTAGAGGATTCACGTGGTGGTTTTCTTGGCACCTGTTGTCTTGGCATATGGTCACAGCCCGTGGTCATATGTGAGTATAGATGGATGTAAAGGGATAAGCTTGGAAATTCAAATCTGAAGGTCGAACACCGAATTCCCTGTGAACCCATGAGTTTGTCAAGGACCAAGTCTAGTCGTTGGATTTGTTGGTGGATGGATTTCCGCCATAGAATTAAGAACGTTGGAATTTTTGGGATATTGAATAACTCAGGGAGAAAGATATTGAGTCAGAACCACGTGGAAGCCTCATTGTCTAGACCAATGAATACCTAAATAACTTAGGAGAGGTATATATTCCAGCTCTGAGCTCGTTTCGGAGCATGGGGACTGTGGATGGAAATATATGGAAGAGAAGAATGGAATAGAGACCCTTGAATGAGGGTCTTTATTTTCTTAATAAGAATGACATTTCGACGCCCCGCCATGGGTGTGTTACAAATTTCTATCAGAGCATGGTTACAACACTTGGCCTGCTTGGGCTCATGGATGAGTCACTTAAAAACTGTGTTTAAATAAAATCTTAAGAGTGATGCCCTACATTACCTCTTTCCTAAACAATCTGGTTAAACTATTACTAAAGAAAAGAATGAAAACTTTCTACTGTGTATGTACTTAAGAAAAAATAAACTATGTGTTGTTCATGAACTAATAGAATGTTAGCTAACAACAAGTGTTTTGTCAACACTCCAACAGTCAGTGAATCATGGGAAACCACAAGAATAAAGGATGGTGATTCACCATGAAGTGGGGGATGGCTCCCACAATAGAGACAAAGAGTCTGATGAGAGGAGGGTGGTGGAGACCCATATGGATCTAGCTGAAACTGTAAGAAGCCTTATGGATGAATTACAGAGTTTCAATGCTGATAACGAGTGATTGATAAAAGAGAAAGAAAAACAAATGAAAATCAATGCAGTCTTGCTGCAGATCTTATTTGATATACAAAGACAGCTGCAGCATGGACTTGCAACCAATCATGTGGACCAGTGACATACAAAGAGAAGTCAAAGTCCACCTGAAATAAAAAAACATGGTCCCATAAGTGGCCACATAGGGAGAAGTACCTTGAGGAAGGCCCAACCTGGAGGCAGGGGATGCTCATTGGGAGATTCCTCTGGAAAGGGAGATGACAACTCCGAGGGATGTTCTAGTAGAAAAACTAGCTCACATTCTAGTCATGAAGAGTTCAAGAAATCCAAACCACCATCTTTCAATGGAGATATTGAGAAAGGGAAAGAGGTATAATCTTGGATGCTTGGTTTAACGAAGTACTTCATAGTTCACGACTATTCTTAAAACTTGAAGGCTCGAATAGCCATCTTCAACCTGAATGGAAAGGCTTCCATTTGGTGGGAAGATCTTAGGAATGTGAAAGGAATCCATGAAGAGGAATTATCATGGAAACAACTTGAGAAACACTTCAAGAAGAAGTATTTGTCAGAGAAATACTTTGATGTTAAGACTAAGGAGTTCTATGAACTCAAGCTGGGAAAACTCATCATAGATGAATATGTCAATAAATTCCTTGAGTTGTTGAGGTATGTACCCTACATAAAAGATGAAAAGGTAAAAGTGCAATGATTTATCAGTGGGTTGCATCAAACCTACCGGAACATGATTGAGTTTGAGGAAGAAAAGACCTTAGAAAACACTATTTGGAAGGAAAGGTATTATTATGAACAATTCATGCATCAGAGAGAACCTCGCGAGGACTAGAAGAAGAAAAGTAGTTCGGGGTTCAATAAGAAGGGGTTTAAATCCTCAATATTTAAGAACTATAGGAAGGATTCAAGGATGATCCTTCCTACCCGAAGTGTGTATCAGTATAATTTTCCCTCCCAGAGTGTAAATAAACCTTTTGTATGAACCTCGGGAAAGATTGATAATCCAAAGAGAGAAACCTTGAAATGTTGGGGTTGCAGAGAAGAACATTTGCTGAGGGATTTCCCACACATACATCAGAACATTAGGAGAGTCTACAAAATCTAATAATATACCACAGTCAATGATGTGTCTATGATCATGCAACATATTTATGCATCTTTGGATGATAAACAATCCGACCACCATGATTCAGTGGTGGAGATGGAAGTTATGATCGCCAACTGTCTAGTTTCTATTTTAATTGACCCTAGTTCTAAATTGATTTATGTGGCCCCTCAAACTATTGGTAAGTATAAACTACAACCAATTATACATTTTAATCCATGGTTGGTACAAATAACCATTGGAACCAAAAGAAAAGTAGCAGAGGTCATACCATCTTGCCAATTCATCATGGATGGATTACCCACCCAAGCAACCCTTAACATACTTCTCCTAGGATCTTATGACTTGTTGACTGGTATGGATTGGTTGGATTCTTATAAAACTAAGTTGGATTGTTACCATAAAACTTTAGAATGTGTAAATGAAGAAGGGAGAAAGATAATCCTCCAAGGGATTCAACAACCTGTCTCAGTGAGATGAATATCAACCCTTCAAATGAAAAAGTATTGCAGAAAGGGGTGTCCTCTATATACAATACATGTGTTGGAATCTGTTGAGGATGACAAACTGAACCTAGAGGACCACCCCATATTAAGAGAGTATATAGATGTGTTTCCAGAAGAGGTATTGGGTCTAACTCTGAGAAGAGACATTGACTTCTCAATAGAACTTGCACCAGGAGCAGTGCCAGTGTCTAGGACACCCTATAGGATGAGTACACCCGATCTAGTTGAGCTTAAGCTACAACTAAAGGAAATAATGGACAAAGGCTACATCTGGCCTAGTGTGTCTCCATGGAGAGCACCAGTCTTGTTTGTGAAAAATAAATATGGCACGATCCGACTGTGCATAGATTATAGACAACTCAATACGACAACCATAAAGAACAAGTACCCCTTACCAAGAATCGATGACTTGTTCGACCAATTGGGGGGTGCTTCCATTTTCTCAAAGATTGACTTGAGTTTTGGATACCATCATGTCCGAATCAAGGATGAAGACATCCACAAAATGACCTTCAGAACAAGGTCTGGTCACTATGAATTTGTGGTGGTGCCATTTGGATTAACCAATTCCCCCGCCACTTTTATGTGCTTGATGAACAATGTACTCAACAAATTCCTAGACATATTTGTATTGGTTTTCATTGATGATATTTTAATCTACTCCAATAACAGAGAGGAGCATGAATAACATATTATACTTGTACTTCAATTACTAAGAGAGAATCAACTCTACACTAAATTTAGCAAGTGTGACTTTTTCTAGAAGCAAGTACATTACTTAGGCCATGCTATTTATGAAGAAGGGGTGGCAGTAGACCCTGACAAGATTAGATATATTATGGAATGGCCTACCCCAAAGGATGTATCTGATATCAGATCCTTTATAGGATTATCACGATATTATATAAGGTTCATAAAATGATTTTCCAATATTGGTTGTCCAACTGCTTCCCTCCAGAAAAAAGGGGGTTAAATTCACTTGGACATCAGAATGTGAAGAAATATTTCAGAAACTGAAATACCTTCTGGCCCATGCACTCATGATGAATATTGTAGACCCTGATAATGACTTCCTCATGTGTACAAATTTCTACAAGGAAGGACTCGGAGGATTCCTTATGTAATAAGGACGTGTAATTTTCTACGAATCCAGTAAATTGAATGAGCATGAAATCAATTATGTGACCCATGATCTAGAGTTGCCTTCCATAGTTCATGCTTTAAAAATGTGGAGGAATTACCTCCTAGGTAGGATATTTGTACCTATGACAGACCACTATGGGTTGAGGCACCTATTTGATCAAGCAAAGCTCAATGCTAGACAAGATAGGTGGATGGATCTCCTTAGTGAGTTCGATTTCAAAATGAAACACATCAAAGGGAAGGAAAATAGGGTGGTTGTTACCCTTAGCAGAAGTGTGAAAACGATTCAGCCGGAAGAACTAATCACCTATGAAATAGATGTTAGGGAAAGAATCAAGAATGCACAAGAAACATATGCATTCTTCAATACTGCGACCTCATACCTAATAAAAGAGCCTACAGGGCTAAAGTATGAAGGATATCAGATGCTCGATGAAGGCTTGCTAACCTACATAAATAGATTGTATATTCCAATTTCTAACGACTAGAAGAGGTTCATAATGGATGAACTACACAAGACACCATATACTGGTCACCCAGGATATCAGAAAATGATCACGACCAATAGGAAACAATTCTATTGGTCTGGAATGAAAAAGGACATAGTTGACTATCTATCTAAGTTTCTAGAATTCCATCAAGTTAAGGTAGAACACCGACACCCATAAGGGTTGTTACAGCCTCTACCATTTCCATGGATTTCATCACCGGATTACCAAAATCTGCTAAGAAAAATGATTCCATCATGGTAGTGGTGGACAAATTGAGCAAGTTTTCTCACTTCATTCCTGTCAAGTCGAATTGCAAGGAAATAGATATTTCCAACATCTTCATGAAGGAGATATTCATACTGCATGGAATTCCTAGAGAGATTGTATCTGACAAAGACACAAAATTCACTTCAAGATTTTGGAAATCCTTGATGGATGGTCTTGAGACTAAATTGTTGTTTAGCACAGCCTATCACCCCCAAAATGATGGACAGACAAAAAGAGTAAACCAAATATTAGAAGACATGTTAAGGATGCATGTAATGCATCAGCCTAAGAAGTGGGAAGACTACCTGCCATTGGTAGAATTTTCCTACAACAACGGTTATCAGGAGTCACTAAAGATGATCCCTTTTGAAGCCCTTTATGGTAGACAGTGCAAGATTCCAATCTGATGGAGTAATATAGTGGATAGAATTACAATTGGACTAGACATACTGAAAGAAATGGAACATCAAGTGATTCAGATAAAACAAAATATGAAAATTTCTCAGGATAGAAAGAAGAGCTACATTGATAGAAAGAGAACTCCCAGATAATTCAAGACAAGATACCATGTCTATCTCAGAGTTAGACCTAGGAAGAGTTTTTTGAGAATGGGATCATGTTCCAAGATGGAAAATCAGTATTGTGTACCCTTTGAAGTCTTAGATAGAGTGGGACCTATAGCCTATAGGCTATCAATCCCTCCCACGGTACAGGAACATAATGTTTTCCATGTTTCATTATTGAAGAAATATGTACATGATTCTAATCATATAACTGAATGGTCTGTGATCTAGGTGGAGTTGGAGGGAGAATTCCTGCCAGAACCTCAAATCATACTGGAAAGGAAGGAGACCGCACTTAGGAACCGAAACATTGCACAGGTCAAGGTGTAGTGGAAACACTTTGGCCCATATGAGGCTATGTGGGAAATGGAGGAGGCCATGAGTGTTACACATCAAAATCACTCACTTCAATGATGACCTATTGTCGTCATCGTCAGTGTCGCAAGTGTCACATTTTGGTCGTAAGTGTTGCAGGTGTCACAAACATCATATTGTCATATTTCCTATGTCATGTCTCTAACAACATCATAACAACACTTAATAGATCTTCAAAGATTGGTTTAAGAAGGAGAAATTGTCTGATGAAGAGTACAAATCTTTTTCCATGGAAAGAACCACTCAAAATTCATTTTTGAAGGCCAGCACTCCCCTACCCACTGTCAGGGAATGCCAGCTCTCCCTACCCTTATTTGGGGGAGCATTCCAACACTCCGTGCACCCTTCTGGGGGGGCGTTGGTATTTTTTAATGAAATTTTGGGCAGCGCTCCCCTACCCACTGTTAGGGAGTGCCAACGCTCCCTACCCTTATTTGGGGGAGCATTGCACCACTCTATGTCCCATTCTGAGGGAGTGTTGGGATGTTTGAGGAAATATTGGGTTGTTGAGGAAAATCAGGGAAAAATCCCCCTCATCTCTAGAGTTGGTTGGATTCGAATATGAGGTCAAGGCTGGATCTTAGGGAAGATCCACAACTGATGGAGAAGGATCCTCAACCTATCCCAAGAATATCTAATGTGGTTGGGTCTCTCCAAGATTATATAAGGAGGCCTTCTCATGGTGAAAGAGAGGGAAGTTTAGAGGCATCAAACTTATGATCTCATAAGGGAGATAATCAGTAAAGCATATTCATGTTGGTTGTGGATTATTTGAGAAAAGGGCTTGACAAGGAGAGATGGAAGAGGTTGTTGCAACTTCATTAAAGGTCTGTAAGTATTGCTACCTAGTTCTCATTAATACATGTGCTTGGCCTGTTTCTTTCAAGGTTGTGTATGTCTACATGAACTTGTGTTTGACTAATAGATCTAGTTTTGGATTAATCATGGTAGAATAGGAAGTTGTTTTGTCTTTTCTGTTATTGGATTGCAGGACTTATTGAAGAGATTGGGGATCAAGAGCTCAAATCGGACTGGAACGAGGATGAACATCGCAAAAAAGGTACATTCTTATTCCTTTTATCTATTTGATTGACTTAGCTAGGTTTAAAAGGATGTCAGTGACCAAAGTTATCACCTTTACATCTTGATCTTAGAGATTTAGGGTTCAAGAGAAAATCCACTTATCTGCAAGGGGATTTTCTTGTAACAGAAATTGGCGACTACACTAGGGAAAAAATATTTCGGTTTTGGTTCCCTTCCTTGGTATTGTTTTTGGCCTTTGCTTACCTTTAGATCTTATGTATGTTGTGTCTCTGATTCTTATATGTGTTGTTGGCTCTTGGATTCATCTTACACACTCAATTTCTACATTTTCGTGATTTAGTTTTTTATTTCTGGGCAAGTTTTTGAGTTCTGAGATTCCAGTGCTCCCCTGCCTCTACAGCTAGAGCACCAAAACTCCCTTACAACCTCCCATAGAGCATTGCAATGCTCTGGTGCCCTTAACACCAGAGCGCTAGTAATTTTTTTTTGCAAAAACCTTTTTGGGAGTTGGTTTCTCAGTTTACTTTTTGTTGATTCATCTGCTCAGTGTTAATACTATCTCAGTGTGTCATGTTTAGCCTCCAACTTATTGATTTCTAAGGATTGATGATGTTTTTTTTGGATTTTTGACATCTATTTTCTATGTTTAGCAAAAACCTTTTTGGGAGTTGGTTTCTCAGTCTACTTTTTGTTGATTCATCTGCTCAGGGTTAATACTATCTCAGTGTGTCATTGTTTAGCCTCCAACTTATTGATTTCTAAGGATTGATGATTTTTTTTTTGGATTTTTGACATCTATTTTCCTTTCTTTGAGTCACTCTTCTTCCCTGAGATTTGGATTCGATCTACTACTTTCTCACTTATCTGATTGAATGAAATCTATTGTAAGGAAATTCAAAGATCTATTCACTATTTCATTTTGATCTTTGAGGTCTTTTCTCCAAGCATTTCCTCCTGTCTGGATTTGGTTTTCTTTTTTTTTCTTGTTTGATCACAACGAGGGTGTGTTTTTTTTTATGTGAAGTTTTATTCTATTTGCTTAAATATCATAGATCTTGAAGTTTGATTAACATAGGAAGATTTACATCAAACTGATTATCAGTCACATGTAAACAAAAGGATATTTTTTCATGATTGTTTTTTGGATACTAGAACCAATTTCTGAACATTTTAGCATTGTATTATATTCTTGACTGAGGACTATTGCATGAGGTCTTTGCATCTTACTGTTTGAAAGTGAAAATAAAATCCTTCCCCTTTCTTTAAATAGACATTCATTGAAAGAAAAGACTGCTTATCATTTCTTATGCATGTTTTGGGAATTGAGTCATAATATCATTAGTTTTCACTCTCATACACCTCTGAGTAAACAACAACCTTAAAATCAAGTGCTAAACTAAAATTTATCAAAATATTTTACATTTTTGTTAGCAAACCTACATTAGATTAAGGTGTAGGGATTTGGAATAGGTTTAAAGGATAAATTTAAAAAGTTGTCGATTAAACTTACCATCTTGTGATAGGGAGAGAAAATCCAATTCTCATATCATCTTACTAGGATCCCCCTCTCACACAGGGGTTACGCACAAGGTCGCGTTCGGGAGAGTTACAGAGATTATCCCTCTATGGTTTAACCATTCGTAGTAGTTAGATCGTATATTGGGGGTTATTCTTGAGGTTCAACTTTCTTCATTTGGTATCGGTGCTTCGTGAATTATGAATCTGTTCGTGGTCCTCTAGAGTTCTATTGGTCCACTTGTCCTCATTTCTCTCGAAGGATTTCATACTTGTTATCCTTCCCATACGTTCAGACTAGACTGTCGACTATACCCTCCCAGAGGATGAATGCAATTTGGTGACCTTAGTAGCCATAATCTTCAGGGTCTTACACAAGGTGACAGTGAAGGGAAGTCTCACTGTACCTGGAATAGACATTGGTCAAACTCAGTCGGGCTCCTTAGAGGGTAAATTCACATTTACTGTGTGGAATCTTGCACCAAGGTGTAAGTCCGTTAAGCAGGTTTCCAACATAACTGATCCACCTGCTCTATCTCTACCCCTTCCTATATTGATCTCACAACATTGGATTTCATCACAAACCAATGTTTTCATTGTGGGAAGTTTTGTTTGATTGTTTTCTTCTTAGATTCATAGTGTGTGTCGTTTTTTTTACTTAGTGGACCTTAGGTCACGTCAGTGTTAATGGAATAAAATCCTGGAAGTACCAATGGAGGAACTCTTTGTCTCGAGGAACCTTTCACCTTCCCTTATTTTGGAAACATTGGTCCTCCATACATTTCCACACTGAGTCTTCCAAGACTCACCATCAGATTACCAGTTTGGTTGTTCCCCACTCCAGTGATCTTGAATCTTCCTAATGCTTCAGGTGTAAGTAAACCACCCACACATCAACCTCATGTCGATTTTTCACCTTCTTCACCCATTCCGTCTCCTTCCCTTTCTCCTTCTTCACCTAGTGAAATCTCTAAAGCGAGTAGCTAGGTTGATAAGAAGAAGAAGAAACATAAAGAGAAGAAGAAGAAGAAACTGAAAAGGACCAAGCCTCCAACCATATCAAATGTTGGATCCAGGCAACCAACTACTATTCATTGTACTAGGAGTGTTGAAGAGGTCGACAAGACTCCAATGAAGAATCTAAAACCCAAATTCCCTTATAGTCTATGTAAGGGTGACCACTTTCTGAGGGATTTCCATGGTCTTCCCAAGGTCTTATAAATGTGGTCCTCCACATCATCATCCCTTGCTAGACATACTGGTGACACCCCATCAATTAGTGATGTTAAGGTTGGTAAGAAGAAGACAACTGTCAAATTTCCTTGTATGTTATGCGAAGGTGATCATTATTCTCACCTTTGTACTTGTATGGATGAGGCTTCTTCTCTTTTGGACAATATTCAACTTCCAACTGGTTATTGTATTTTTTCCCCCAACCCATCGTTAGTTGATAAGATGGTCAATCTGGTTCCATCCCTGGTCAGTCCGGTTGATCAGGTGGTCAATCTAGTTTCATCCTAAGTTGAACCACTAAAGAAAGTAGTTGATTCAGTTCCATCATTGATCAACCCCACTTTTCATCTGAAAATTGAAACCTAAGTGACTGGTCCAGTCTCGTCACTGGTCAGTCCCACCCTTCATCTGAAGAGTGTCAATGTGGTCAATCCCACTCCTCCTCTGACGAGTGGCAAAGTGGTTTCTTCGGTCCCTTCATCGGGTAGTACGATTGATCATGTCGTCAATTTGGTCACCTCATTCATTGAACCAGTTGAAAAACTGGTTGATCCGATCCCATCTTTGGTCGATCCCGCTCTCCCGTTAGAGAGTGCAACCCAAGCGGTCGATCTGTTTCCACCTGTCGACCCCATTCTCCCCTTAGAGAATGAAACCCAAGTGGTCCATTTGATGTCGTTATTAATCAATCCTACTTTCCCTCTAGAGATTAAAACCAATATTACCCATGTTTTTCTCATTGATACAAAATCTACCATGTTGGGGGGAATTCCCTTTCTCCTACAAAACCCCCTCCAAGTAATGAGGCCATCCTTTTTTATTGGGGTGTGCTAACTAGACCTCGTCTTCCCTCTCACATTCCTTTCAATATTACAGTACAGGTTTGTGGTCGGGACGTACCTCATGCACTGATAGACGAAGGTTCATCCGTTAGTATTTTGTCCTCTCTTTCTTGGAAAGATTTGGGTTATCCTCAGCTTGTCTTGGTTACCTAGAATCTGTTTTGTTTTAAAAGAAGAACCAATCACCCTTTAGGAGTCCTTCCTAGTTTCATGTAACTTTGGGAGGGAAAATTGTATGTGTTGATGTTATGGTAGTCCAGGACCCCTTGGATTTATATTTACTCCTTGGGCGAGATTATGTTTATGCCATGAAAGCTATTGTGTCCACTCTTTTTCATGTGATATATTTCCCGCACGATGGAATAACGGTGACTATTGATCAAATTTATTTTGTTTTCCCTGACTTGAAAATCAACCCAATGGCCTCCTTAAATGGTTCTTATATGTAGTTGGTATCACCCATGCCACATGTCAATTATGTGGCATTGTCTCCCATGCCTTCATATGTTGATGAAGATGACTTAGATCTGGTAGTTGACTTGGTGATCTCTTCGGTAGGGATATTGGAGCCTGATCTCCTTACCCCTGTCGTAGCCCTCGACATGTGTTCCTTATAGAGCAATGTTCTTCCATCCAATGAAGATCTCTTGGAATCCATGACCGAGTTTTGTCCCTTGACATGGTGTCCTTCCAGAGTGTTATCCTCTTGGAATCCATGATCAAGAAGAAGTCACGATCATAGTTTCTCTTCTCTGTGAAAATATCGTTAAAAAATGAAATAGAAGCTATGAGCATAGTTTTTCCTCTCTGTAACAAGCTCGTTAAAAAATGAAACATAAATCTGGGGATTCAACCCAAAGCCTTGAGCATAATTCTTTTCCTATGATAAGCTCGTTAAAAAATGAAATAGTCACATCTCATACCAGGTCAAGTCTTTTGTTTGGTCTCATATTTGAACCTGCATTTCATCCACCCTTATTCTTTTTCTCCACCTAGTATAGAAATTGGTGATAACCTCAAAATTGGTGAATGAATTGAAGCTTGGGGGGCATCTCTCCAGCCTTTGATGATCATTCTAGAGTTAAACCATTAGCTTTCAAGATGGGGGTAGAGTACCGAGATTAGTCTTTGTTCTTTCTCATGCTCGAAAAAACATGAGAATGTAACCGAGTAGAATTTTATCACTCTTTCAAATTCGTAAAGGTTATATGAAAAAGGAACCCCCTGGAGTCATCTTTAAGCTCTTTTTAGACTCTCTAAACATTAAAATATTGTCGAGTGATCTTGCTTCCTTTTACACTCATTAAAAGGTTTGAAAGGGCATCTTGTGAGTGGTATTTTATCTCTTTTTCGAACTCGTGAGACTAACATTATGAAAAAGGAAAACACTGGAGTTGTCTTTAAGTTCTTTTCAGACTCTTTAAACATGAAAAATCACCGATTTTACCTTCTATGGACTCATTAAACAATCATACATTGAAGGGCCCATATGGGATCAAACCCTTACTTCTTCCAGTTCGTTAAATAAAGGAAGAGGGACTTACCAAAGGTGATTTATATCAAGCATGTGTTACCCTCCTCGAGCTTGTTACATAAAAAAGAGGTACTCGTCTATCTGGATGGGGGAAAAATTTGAAGGAAGCAAGCCAAGAATTTTTTGAAAACATTACAGGTCATTCTTATGGTCGCCCTTGAACATGACACTTTTTATTTCCACGCATTTTAAATCCATTGAACCTCTGCACTGAACCAATCTTATGAGTTTTCTTACTCCTTTGGGTCACTCGAAGAAAGTCACAGTATCCACTGCATCATCATGTTTTGGTCCATGTCATGTTTCTGCGGTTGTGCCTTAGTGTTCAAGGGAAGTATCTGCCTCGAGATTCAACCATCATAAATTACCTATTTCAATACTTGTGTCAGTCCATGTTCATTTGATCCACCAATTTACATCTCTGTGTCTGTTTCGTGTCATTGATGAGGGATACATCAAGGCCCTCCTGTGACGAGTCTATTCATGTCGACTTCAACACATTATCCAAGAACTAGACTTAGAAACCAGTTAGTACCTTGGGACTTGCATGCCTCAATGGCATGCCTCCTCACTTCTGATAGTGGGTTTACATCATTGACCCCTGATCAGGTGATTCCATGAATGTTCGACTTCAGATTATTTATTCACATTCGCTGGAATATACTAGGATACCTTGGGAATCAGTGACATCAATGGTGATTTCCCTCGCACTTGTTAACAGTTTACCTCATTGACTGGTAATCAAGTGGTCTTTGCCATATTCGACATTAGGACATCTATTCACATGGTTAGACTCGTACGACATTAAGATCAGGAAGAAGACCCTGGGTTGAGTGATCAATCTGATATATACTTTTCCCAGGTTGTGATGGAGTTTCTTTTGAAGATTGACACATATATTGTTACATGGATCCACTATGTATTGGTCTATGGCTATGTCTTGTTGTCTTGTATATCCACTGTGTATTTTTCATGGCTACAATCAGTTCCTTTCATGGGAGTATAGATCCACATTGTATCTTTGGTGGCTATACCACTTTGTTAATATAATTATGGATACGCAGTGTATCTTATGGTGGTCATACCTTGCAAGTCTTTATCACCCAAGCATAGGTATGCATGCCTTGGTTTTGAAACATGTCATAATATTTGTTTGATGGTTGTGTGCAATTTCTACCAAGTTCTCCACGTCTATACCCTTGCTCAAAAAATTCTACAAATTACTTCTGTCATCAGTTTTCGTCTTCTAACTTCGTACTTTGGGGGGGAATCTGTTACACATCAAAATCACTCACTTCAATGATGACCTATTGTCATCATCATCAATGTCGCAAGTGTCTCATTTTGGTCGTAAGTGTCACAAGTGTTGCAAACATCATACTGTCATCTTGCCCATGTCATGTCTCTAACGACATCATAAGGACACTTAAGACACCTTCAAAGATTGGTTTAAGAAGGAGAAATCATTTGATGAAGAGTAAAAAGATTTTTCCATGGAAAGAACCACTCAAAAGTCATTTTTGAAGGCCAATGCTCCCCTACCCAGTGTCAGGGAGTGCCAGTGCTCCCTATCCTTCTTTGGGGGAGCGTTCCACCACTCTGTGCACCCTTCTGAGGGAGCGCTGGGATTTTTTAAGGAAATTTTGTGCAGCGCTCCCCTACCCACTGTCAGGGAGTGCCATTTATCCCTACCCTTATTTGGGGGAGCGTTGCAACACTATGTGTCCCATTATGAGGGAGAGTTGGGCTGTTTGAGGAAATCTTGGGCTGTTGAGGAAAATTAGGGAAAAGTCCCCCTCATCTCTGGATTTGGTTGGATTTGAATCTGAGGTCAAGGCTGGATCTTAAGGAAGTTCCACAACTGATGGAGAAGGATCCTCAACCTATCCCAAGAATATCTAAGGTGATTGGGTCTCTCCAAGATTATATAAGGAGGCCTTCTCATGGTGAAAGAGAGGGCAGTTTAGAGGCATCAAACTTATGATCTCATAAGGGAGATAATCAGTAAATCATATTGATGTTGATTGGGGATTATTTGAGCAAAGGGTTGGACAAGGAGAGCTGGAAGAGGCTGCTCCAACTTCATCAAAGGTCTGTAAGTATTGCTATCTATTTCTCATTAATACATGTTCTTGGCATGTTTCTTTCAAGGTTGTGTATGTCTACATGAACTTGTCTTTGATAGATAGATCTAGTTTTGGATTAATCATGGTAGAATAGGAAGTTGTTTTTTCTTTGTTTTTATTGGATTGCAGGACTTGTTGAAGAGCTTGGGGATCAAGAGCTCAACTTGGACTGGAACAAGGAAGAACATCACAAAAAAGGTACATTCTTCTTCCTTTTCTCTATTTGATTGGCTTAGCTAGGTTTAAAAGGATGTCAATGACCAAAGTTAGCACCTTTCTATCTTGATCTTAGAGATTTAGGGTTCAAGAGGAAATACACTTGTCCGTAGGGGGATTTTCCTGTAACAATGAGACATGCATATCCAATTTTGTTTACTCATATATATACATAGCATGTTGACAGATATAACATCGAGGAGGATTTTCCTTTAAGGGGGAGGGAATTGTAACACCATGTTTCCCCCAGTATTTAAATATAACTATATTGGCCAAGAAACTATGACAAACTCAATATGTGTGAATGTTTGACTTGATGGACCTTTTATAAAAGGTCGATGAATGTAAATTATGTTATTTTAATAGAAAATGGATAAGTGTTGCATGACTGTTGAAAAGGGGATGTGCTAAGAGAGACCATGAATGTTGTGAAATATATGGTGAAGGGGACCAAAAATGGTTGCGCTAACCTTCACCGGACCAGTACTTTGCTGGATTTCATTACTCAGGATCAGAACAACCCTCTGACCTAGGAATGAATGTCAGTAAGGATGGTAGGTGGGAAAACCTCCTCAAGAGTTAATGAGGGGATGGGGTAGATCACCCATATGTAAAGCTTCTAGTCCTAACCACGGACTGGGAATTCGAGCCACATGAAATCTTCTTGAGAAAGGAAATAAAGGAAGGTGTGGTGGATGAAGGAAGATCTGCAAAGAGTGAAGAGACGAGGGACTAAGCTCTCGGGTTTGAGGGAGAACTATTAAAATATTTTGTTCTGATCGTGGGAAATAGAGATTGATTCGGGAGAAGGAGAGTAACCTTCATCCCTATTTGTTTCTATGCTAGAAGAAGAGATTCAATATCAAATCATCGTGGTCTAGATTAGGGGTGGCTAGTGGTAAATCCGTTAGGAGTGATTGAGCCTATGGTTGGGTGGAAATGAGCACCCCTTCCAGCAACGCTTCATGCTATCTGGTTCCGATAAGTGTTTTCATACTCTATCCATTGAATTGGTAATTAATGGTTGCATGCATGTATTTACATATCTATAAGTGGCTTATGTATTGAAATGATTAAGTTATTTGTATAGGTTGGCTTCCTTGAGAAATTATGTTTTTTTTTTCCCGTATGCCCTAGTTTAACCACTGAGGGTGTTTTCCCTAGGGAGATACCTCACAACTATGGAGTTGGAGAAAGCCTCTTGACACTACTATCATCTCAGTAATATCACAATTTTACTCCACCCTGTTTAAGAACTTAAAGTTTTGCAAGTTAGGAAGGTGTTTCCTTCAAACCAGTATCCTGAGAGACCTTGAACTCGCACCCACAACCTTAAACTAAACTAGGCTAAGAGTAGAGCTCATATCCTGAGAGTCATCGAAAGGTCCATGTGACCTGGATCTACAAAACCTGCGCTAAACTTGGAAGGAGCTAGCTCATGATGGTTTCAGAGCTTCGGGAGTTTGAAGCCCTAGGATGTCAAACTTCACGATAGTCAAAGTTATCTGAACTCCTGGAGTAACAAGACCTGTAGATGATTCAAGAACCTGATAGAGGAGATGGATGTGAGTATTTCATCAGGAGGAAAACCTATCTTAGTTGTCATATTGACTAAAATATCCACTCGAGTTAATGGATCAAACACCAGTGATTCGATTAGATCGATGGTTGGGAATCATTACGGAGCGCGAAGGTGAAATTGACGAACATGCTAGGTCATGGCCCACAATCAACCAACACCATTGATTTCTTTGGGGTGGAGGATCAACGACCATGATTAGACAGAGTCAAGTGAGCATTTTCCATATTGCGGAGATTGGGCCCCGCAATCACTGTGAACCGTCAATATGTGAACAAATATCGATGGCTTGGAATCATTGTAGAGCATGGGGGTGAAATTAATGGAAGTGCTAGTTCATGTCCCGTAATCAACCAACGTCATTGATCTCATTGGGGTGGAGGATCAACGATCACGATTAAATAGAGTCGGGCGAGAACTTTTCAAATTGCATAGATTGATCTCTCCGATAAAGAGCGAGCACATTGGGGCCCCACAATCACTATGAATCGTCGCTATGTGAACAAATCGGTATTGGATGGATCTCGACCATGAAAATATTGTTAGAAAAATAGGATCGTGGAGAAATAAAATAAAAAAAATGCAGAAACAAAACACATAAGATACATAATACAATAGAGACATAGATTTATGTGGTTCGCCCAGTGTGGGCTACTTCCACCAGAGAAATTGCTAGGTCCTTCCTTTATTATTATCCATCATATAAAGGGATACAACCTACAACAAACTCGTTGTAACTTCCTCTTCTTTCTCTCACAGTCTCCTATCTCAGAATACAATATTCTTCATCAACCATAGCCGCAATACATTTCCCTCATAAAAGAGGGTTTCCTTCTAGGGAAAAAAACCCTAACATAATCTCTATCGTTAGATCTACGACCTTATAATGAACGCTCCAGATTTGTTGATTAAGGTTGGTTGTCATTGATTTCAATACTCTGATGCAAAACTGAAATCATATCAGTCATGCTCCCCCTGAAACCATGCCTCTGTTCTCTGCATCTGATAAATCTGATTCACCTGGAACCATGCCTCTGTCCTCTGCATCTGATAAATCTCTCCCCCTTTTTCATCAATGGCAAAGGTATATTTCCATCCGAGGCTGCTCCCCCTGAAAGATTATCCTCTTATGGTTCTTCCTCATGTACATCTAAGACATATAAGATAAGCATTCAAAAAGCATTCATTTTTGGAGTAGAAATAACTCCAAGTCTTTGGCGAAGATATTCAAAGGCCTCCTGTGGAAGTGGTTTTGTAAAGATGTTTTCCACTTGTTCTTTTGTGCCCACATACTCAACTTGGATGTTCTTTTCTACAACCTATTCCCGTAGAAAGTGATACTTGATTGGAATGTGCTTAGTCTTGGAGTGCATCATTGGGTTTTTTGAGATACTAATGGCACTTGTATTATCACAATATATTGGAATGGGCTCATCA